>WNWU01013599.1:5747893-5910459 GCA_012654045.1 Ptyas mucosa
TTCTATTCTATTCTATTCTATTCTATTCTATTCTATTCTATTCTATTCTACTCTACTCTACTCTACTCTACCCTACCCTACCCTACCCTACCCTACCCTACTCTATTCTCTACCTTACCTGGAACTGAGCCGATGTTGTCTCATCTTTAGTTCCTGTTGCATCCTCATGTTCTCCAATTTGACCGGGCTTGGGATGAAGCCCACTTCACAACCCTCTTTGACCAGACGTCCGATCCACCAATCATTGTTATATTTCTGAAGCAGAGAAGACAAAAACAAATATATAAAACACATAAAATGTATGAGGTGGAAAAGAGAGCGGAGAACCATTCTGGGTTGCTATTTGTTACCTATTGATAAATAATAATGGTTTTCAAGTTTTCATGTCATAAATCCCACTAATAACTCTGGGTCTCCCCTTAACTAAAAATCAAATGCCTACTTTGTTCAACAAGGATATAGTGTATGCTTGTGTTTATATACGTTTACAGAACTCTCTTTCTGTATTGATCAAGTACCATAGGTTTTAAGAACATAAAAGATGCATTAATACTATTAATTATACTGACAACTATAAAATGAGAGCTAATGGGGTTAAAGCAGCTTTTCCCACTATGGGAGCAATTTTATGTAAGTCCAGATAAAAAATATTTTCAAATAATGAAAAGGGGAAAAGGGGGGGGAGATACATTGGTCAGGTTTAATATATCAAACCCCTTGTAATTTTCTTTAATCCCATGTACAAGAAGCTCTGCCAAATTATTCCTTCTCTTTGGCTTAGCATGCTGTATGGGAAACTAATGCCTCTGCTTCACTTCACTCTCTTTTTCTGTTTCCTGATTTAAGGGTGGGAGTCATGCCTCACCCAGATTATTACTACTGTAGATAGTAAACTGTTACCAGTAGTAATAGTTCCCTTGGTTAAGAAACACAGCTCTGTACATTTTATAGCCCTTGGGATTGGGGTGAGCCCTTACATTTCCCCATCAGATTGTTTCTGCTGCCTCATCTCGATGTCTTACCTCTTTGATATGAAGGAAGTCTTTGGGTTCAAAACAAATAGACATGCCTTGGACTGGCACATCGTCATTGGGAGAAGGATTATAGCCCACATTTGTCCTCACAGCAAATGCTACCGGCTTGGTCTACAAAACAAAGAGCAAAAATACTTCGATGGAGAAGCAGAGATGAGATAAGCACAGCCTATAGATCCAGAAGTTACTGTCTAACAGGGAAAAGAAATTATGCAACTTCTCAGTTTAAAAACAAATACATAAAATCATTTATTTATCCATATAAGAGGAAGACGCTGACATGAGTGAGTTATTTCTTGTTTTTATAGCAGCAAAGTTAGGTTTTGCCATTGGTCATCTAGACTGACATCCCAGAACTCAGAGGACTGAATGACTCAAATAGATTTTCTGAGATCAAGAAGATCAAAAAAGACTACCTCAGTAGTCTTTGTAGCATAGAAATGTAATCCTCAAACTAACCTTGTAGATCTCTCAGTCTAGCATCTATGTCACTGTTCTTCAATCTTGGCAACTTTAAGATGAGTGGATATCAGCTTCCAGAATTTCCTAGCCTTCCTTCCTTCTCAATGTAAGCTCACTACAGCTGGTGGGCTCTAATTTGTGGTGAGAAATACTAGTCATTTCCTCAGTTTGCCACAGAGGAAAGACAGAAGGGGATGTAAGAGATAACATATTTTTCCCATTCGTTTCTAGTGTCACCCCTTGTTTGCTTCAACCATACTCACTACCTACGTATATTGCTCCAGTAGATTACCTCTGAGGAAAAGTGCCCCTTGTCTGATTAAAATTAAGTGTTATGCTGTCCTTCCTCATAACTTGTAAAAGTAGCCTAAATGGCTACTCAAAGTAGCTAGTTGTAAAAGTAGCCTAAATGGCTACTACTAAAAGCCTGAGTGGCGCAGTGATTAACATTCAGCTGCCTGCAATTACTGCAAATTCTAATCTCACCAGGCTCAAGGTTGACTCAGCCTTCCATCCTTTCTAAGGTAGGTAAAATGAGGACCCAGATTGTGGGGGCAATAAACTGACTTTGTATAAATATACAAAAGTATGAAGGCTATTGCTTAACGCATTGTAAGCCGCCCTGAGTCTCCAGAGAAGGGCAGCATATAAATCAATTTTTTAAAAAAATACTAAAGTCATTAAAATATACATTATTGTTATTATTATGGTCCGTCACACAGTAAGACAAATGTTCTGATTGGATTTAGCATTTTAGTCCTTCTCAAGAACCTAAGATAGACAGATGTTGACGTTTGATGGTGTTAAAAGTATCATCACAGCATATTTATAATAATTATTGAAGAAATAGAAGGGCTAATTCTGGCTGTACAAGACCAAGCTTTAAGAACAAATGTGTATAAAATTAGAATCCAGAAGACAGCAACATTCAACAGCAACAACCAAGAAGAGCCTTGGTGGCGCAGCAGACTAAAGTGCTGTGCTGTTAACTAGCACCAGCTGCCTGCAATTACTGCAAGTTCGAATCTCACCAGGCTCAAGGTTGACTCAGCCTTCCATCCTTTCGAGGTAGGTAAAATGACCTGGATTGTGTGGGCAATAAACTGACTTTGTATAAAAAAGAACACTGCTTAGGGGGCCCCGAAAGCCCTACTAAGCTGGTACAGAATATACAAAAGTATGAAGGCTATTGCTTAACGCATTGTAAGCCACCCTGAGTCTCCGGAGAAGGGCGGCATATAAATCAAACCAATAAATAAATAAATAAATAAATAAATAAACATTCAGCAAATGCTACCAGTGCAAAGAAGCTGAAAAAAACAGCTACTGCAAGAGGATCACACAGACTGAGTAGAAACAACTGCATGACAAAATAGCAACAATGATGAATCAGAATATCTTCAAGAAATACCATTTGCCTACATGTAAAAACAGGTGAGATCATAAAACAAAATAATAAAAAATGAAAAAACTAAAGTGCTCTTGAACTTTATAATTCAAACAGACAAACACCTGTCACATAACACAGAAACTTAACAATTGTCAAAAAGAAAGACAAAAAGTCTGGAAGTGAACATTGCTGTACCTGGAGATAGCAAACTACAGGAAGTCCTTAATTTACAACAGAATCATGGTTCATAGTTACAATGCCCACAGAAAAAGTGATTTACTACCTGTCCTCACAATTATGACCATCTCACCATCCCCCACCAACACACGATTATAATTGCTTGGCAATTAATTCATATTTATGACTGGTTGCAGCATCCAACTCATAACCTTCACAGCTTTGCCACAGTTTCTGGCAAAAAAAAAGGCAAATTGGAAAAGTTAGATTTGCACAACAACCATATGATTTCTTTAATAACTGTAGTGATTTACTTTGTGACTACTATAAAAAAGGTTGTAAAATTGGGTTTGGTTACATGATGACTCAATTAATGACTGCACTAACTTAACAGTAGAAATTCTATGCCCAAGTATAGTTGCAAACCAAGGACTACCTGTAGAAGAGAAAGAACTGGAGAAAAATCAGAAAATACAAAGAAATAGAATATCTGTGCCAAAAGAAAGCAAAGCTACTATCAATAGTAATAAGCAGGGAGCCTGAGTGGCGTAGGAGGCTAATGCCTCCTACTAAGACAGCATTTAACATCGAGCTGCCTGCAATTACTGCGAGTTCAATTCTCACCAGGCTCAAGGTTGACTCAGCCTTCCATCCTTTCTAAGGTGGGTAAAATGAGGACCCGGTTTGTGTGGGCAATAAGTTGATTTTGTATAAAGTACACAAAAGTATGAAGGCTATTGCTTAACGCATTGTAAGCCGCCCTGAGTCTCTGGAGAAGGCGGCATATAAATATTTTTTTTTTAAAAAAAGCTCCTTGAGTGCAATCTCAAAATATCTGGAGTGCCAGAATATTCATGAACTGCTATAGACATGGCAACAGGTCAGCCACTGGGGATTGGCTGGAATAGGACATGGTAACAAGATCAGCCAATGTATGGGCATAGCAACTAAGTCAACCAATGAGGGCTGTTTGGGAGCTGAAACAGCTTGGAGCCTGGGCACATCTTAGGCTCAGCTTAACTGGCCTGTATAGAGGAGGTTTTCTTTGTCTGTGTTAAACTCTGAGCTTTGAAGCTGCAAACTAGTCTGTCTATCTGCTGAATTGAAACTTATCTCGCTGTTCTCTCCTCTGCTTGTGATTTTTTTGCCTGTAACTCTCTACCACGTTGGAAGAATCTGCTGTTGGTATTTACATTTACTTCATGTGTTATTATGTATATAAAGAAGTTAATAAATCCTGCTGAATCAGTTTACCTGTGTGTGCTTTCTGGATTTGATTTTGCAATAAACTCTGACATGGAGCACCACTTGAATCACCATTGGCATTGATCAAATCATCTTCAGTCAATTGCAAAAGACAGCTTTACTTGCAATAGCTTACATTCCACAATGATACCTCTAACACCATGAAACAATGTCTGCCTGTCCCAGGATCTTGGGAAAAACTTGATAGATAGATAAAAATGCCAAATCCAGTCTAAATATCTGGCTGACTGTCACCAATAATAATAGCGAATTAGTAGAAAAAGCTATATTGGTGTGTAGAATACCCACGGGACAGAACTTTTTAGGAACCTTCCCAACTTTCTTGCAGTTGTTTTGATTATGAGATACATTTCCAGACATTTTTCCTCACTTTTTTGTTTTGGTATTTGGTGAACTTTGGCAAAGTGTTATTTTATCAGCACTGCTAATCTTTTGAATCACAAGAAGTGGGATGGGGGCAGGGGTGGGTTCTACTTACCCCCGCTACCGGTGTGCAACGGGAGCACACACCCACATGCTCACTTTGCTCACGCACTTCTGCACATGCACAG
The DNA here is from genome assembly GCA_012654045.1 of Ptyas mucosa. Taxonomy (NCBI): domain Eukaryota; kingdom Metazoa; phylum Chordata; class Lepidosauria; order Squamata; family Colubridae; genus Ptyas; species Ptyas mucosa. The sequence goes on from WNWU01013599.1 coordinate 5,752,774, forward strand.
AAGTTCTGCACATGTGCAGATTGTTCATTATGATGACTGGGTAGGTGGGCGGAACCTCCTGCCCCCGTTACTACCGGTTCGCAAGAACTGGACCGAACCGGGAAAAACCCACCATTGAGTGGTGGTGGTTATATACATATTGTTCCACATTTTAAAACTTAATTGTTTTGCATCTGCTTTTTCATATTGTTAATTAGTTTGATGCTACATAAAAATGAAAAACAACTCTTCAGCTCTCCTCATCCCAGAGGCCAAGTAGCAAAAAAGCAGGTAAAAAAGTACGCCATCATTCCTAGTACAAAGCACACCTGATGCCAAGATTTTTCAGACCCCTGAGGGGCCCCAGGGTTAATCTGAAACTGTAGTCAATAAACAGCTACAAAACCTGCTGAGAGAAGCAAAGGATGAAACTTTTGGCTTGAAGCCCAAGTAGAAAGCTAGGAATGTTCTGGGTGCCAACCACTCCTACTCAGTTCTGCCTCCTGGTTCATCCTGGCAGCAAGAAGCCTGGACCAGATCCCAGATGCCTAAATGCTTCTAGACATCCTAATTGCAAGAAGGAAGCAACAGGATCCGCCAAAAGCTGAAACAGAGGGAGACTGAGAGGTTTCATTAGCTAATTGCATTTGTCAAAATCACGAGGCTTCAGCCAAAAGGAGCCTCCTTTTCAGAAATGCGATGGTTTACAATAAGGACACAAACACCTGCTGTCATGAGCAAGACCCTAACAGAAATCTACTGGAAAGACTGGCATCTGATTGGGGAAGCTACAGTATATAGGCAAGTTCTGGTATCTTTTGCATTGATAGTATTTGGGCATCTCTAGTTTCTTTAACATTTTAAATGACTGGATTCCAATCATCACTTCCCTAAAATGGTATATAGTACACACATCTTAAAAGTTGCCAACTTGAAAACCATTGTTGTAAATCGTATTTTCCTTTGATCCAATTAATCTGGTTGCTTCTTTCTTTCTTAATGTTATTTCACTATTTGTTTGGTTTAAAAACATCAGTACAGTAACAAATAGTATAGAGAATAGTAGGAGGAAAGAAGACACATGTCTGCTCTTACTCATTGTTTGAGTTTTATTTATTCCCCCCCCCCCCAAAAAAAATAAGTACTGTAAGTACAGACTTCCAATCCCTGTTTTAAGAGATGCTACTAATAGTTTAACTTAATAGTTTTCTATAATACTTCTCAGGCTACTTTCTGTAGTTGTTGTGAGCAGGATCTGCTATTCATGGCTGGTGCTTGTAAAATAGCAACTGTGAAATACCTGTGGTGAACAGGTGCTGAGAGAAGATTTGGGACTGTGCCAATCTGCAGCAAAGGTTCATGTTTTTTGTAGCATTGCTTTAGCCAGTTCAATTAATAAGAAATATTACTAAAGCTATTCATCCACCTCCTGAATTGATAAAGCATCGCCATGCCATTAGCCAAATTAATTTGCAAATGAGTGGCCAGCCAGGAATTTGTAGCGACAAATGGGATGATGCCAGTTGCAAAGAATATGGAGCCTGCCTAGATTTGGACCAATCTCTTTGAAGTGGAGGTAGAAGACCCAGGCATCATATCTAAACTTGAGATTACTATGAGAATCTATAACTGAACAGATCTTTTGGAAATTCAAAATGGCATATCCCTTCATTTTATCTTCATAGCCCTGAAAAGTTGGTCTGAGAGAGAATGATTGGTTCAAAATCACTTAGTAACATCTTTGTTGAGTAAAAGCATGAACTTGGCTTTCCCAAGTTTCAATCCAACATCTTTATCACTCCATAACACTGGTTCAATAGTATATTAGTTGCTAAAAAAATAACCATTTAGATAAGATAATAAACAATCTGCAGAAATGTAAGGTTGGGATAAACAAGGGAGTTAAAAAGCAAAACAACTGAAGGGAAGATATCCACATAATATCACAGAAAATATAATCTTCATGATCCTTCAATCAGTTAGATACAAAACATAGGTGGTATCTTCATTTTGTTACCTATTATAATATATTTTTAGGTTGCTTTCAAATGCTGTTTGCAAAAACAAACAAACAAAATGGACTGGCAAAACATGTGAGAAAGAAAGAGAATTACTCTTATAAAAGTAAAGAAGTGCTTTTCCCACTCTACAAAATGGGGGAGGCAATAAAAAAAAAGTTGAACCTACAACATTTGGCCCATCTACCACTTCCTGCAGTTCTGTGATGCAGCCCTCAATTTACTCTTTTAGGAACATACATTTTAATACAAGATAAGTTGCTTATTTCAGATCAGCAAGATGGTGCCCACCAGAAATGCTTCTGATATATCGCATATGAGAAAGCTAGCGTCTTATTAGATTTCAAGGAAAGCCACACCGTATGTTTTGGAAAAGAACGAGCTTACAGGGCATCATGAGGAAGACCTACAAGCTTTTCTAAATTCTAGGTAATAATATATCAGATCCTTGAGTTGCATGGAATCTTTCATCTGGATGAATCATTTGGATGATTTAGTGCAGGTTATTTTATTTCTTTAAAATAATTTTTATTAATATATTCTATACATCAATACACAAATGAAATATACAATCCTGCCACCATGGTGTAATGTGAGTACATTGTCCATAAATATAAAGTCATTCCTTTATACATACATACTTGCCATCATATATATACATCATATATCTGTTCTACCCCACCTTTTCTGGACCCAATTGTACCATAATTTCCAACTGTTATAAAATTCTGAATCTTTTTTACCATTGATCAATCTAGTTAATCTATCTGATTCCGCACACTCATTAATTTTATATATTATTTTCAAATCCATCAGTAAATATTGATTTTTCCACTCCTGCGCAAATGCTAATCTTGCTGCAGTAATAATGTGAATCAACAAGAACCATATACCTGATTTAACATTCAAAGGTTTTGCCCCCAACAGGAAAATCTCAGGCCTTAATTCCAAATTGATCTGTGTAATTTCCAAGATCCATTGCCGTATTTTTCCCAATATTTAACCACCTGCGGGCAGGTCCACCATTGATGAAAATAAGTTCCATTACTGTAACCACATTTCCAACAGCAGGAAGATGTCCCGGGGAACATTTTAGCTAGTCTCGCAGGGGGGAGATGCCAACGGTAGACCATTTTATATATGTTTTCTTTATATGAGGAGGCCATGGTTAATTTCATATTTTTCAACCAAATCTGTTCCCACTGCTGGAAATCAAGGGGATATCCAAAATTTCGCCCCCAGGCTATCATACAATCCTTCACTACATCCTGTCCTATCTGCAGAGACAATAAATATGCGTAACATTTAGACAGTACCCCTTTCCCTCCTTCTAATAAGATCTTATCCAATTCTTGTCTTTTACGGTAAATTCCTTCGCTATATAAATCTTTTTTATACCTGGAGTGCACTTGGGAGTAAGACCACCAGTCTATCTTATATCCTTGAAGAGTTAATAATTCTCGTGACTTTGGATTACCCTGAACATCCAAAAACACTTCATATGTCAAAGTTTCCCCCCCCCTTTATACAATGTCCAAGAGCCTTGGATAGTACAGTGGTCTAAAGCCCTGTTATTAACATCAGCTGCCTGCAATTATTGCAGGTTCGAATCTCACCAAGGCTCAAGGTTGACTCAGCCTTCCATCCTTTCTAAGGTAGGTAAATTGAGGACCCAGTTTGTGGGGGCAATAAGCTGACTTTGTATAAATATACAAAAGTATGAAGGCTATTGCTTAGCGCATTGTAAGCCGCCCTGAGTCTCCGGAGAAGGGCGGCATATAAATCAAATTTAAAAAAAAAAGTCAGGTAAATCTGAGCTTCCTCCAAAATCCAACATGGAACTTTTGAATATACTCTTCTTCTAATCTTCTTCTAATCTTTTCCCAAGTATATCCAAGAGTGCAGGTTATTATGTCATAAGATAAAGCGTCAATATAATTCTGAAAAAAATGAATAAGCCCTGAGTAATAATCCAGATCCTGATGTTCTACTAAAAATCAAGTGATAGGTTCTTTGTAAGATAGGCTGGATCTTGCAAGTGAGATAGCTACACTTTTGGAGTAGATATATGAATGGCTTGATTTTACAAGAATTACTACACTTTAACATGGGGTAATGGGACAACAATTGTGGGACACTATCTTAAAATAATGGCTGGATCCATGCACTGCACCATACATGCCTCCAACTATTCTAATTGAATCTAGTGAAATGAGCCAATCCAGCCTTGAGGCATTCTTTTGTGCCTGCCTCAGTTGGTTTCTGAAGTCTAACCAAAGAACTGATCATCCAACCAAGTGGAAGTTTGTAGTGCCTTGCACATGCCTCAGAGTCCAAAAGAAACTATTCTTTCAGGTCATCCGCACAATACATTCCAGGAGGAAAAGGTATGATTCCAATTGCATAAAATCAGGGAAGGAGAGAAGACTGCATAATTGTAGGGGGGGACCATTCCAAAAAAGCACCTCACTTAAACTCCATGTGTTTTTTTTTTCTTGGGGAATTGACCAAGAAACAAGTTAGAAAAACAATCCTGACAGTCTGGCCATTCTTTGGATGGATAATATTTGATAAAGTGAAGTGAAGTATATAGCTACCTTGCATTAATCAGAAAGTTGGGCACGCCATACAAAAGCAGAAAAAGTACCAAAGGCCTGATAGAGTAAATCATAGAATGACAGAATTATGGAGCTGGAAGACCCAATGGAGATAATCTAATCCAACCTACTGTAATTTGCAGAAAAATCTATTAAGACATCGTTAAGAAGGCATCGTCCAGACTATTCTTGCTGTCCAGACTGTTCTTAAAAATGTTCAGAGAAGGAGATTGCACAATCTCCATAGGCATATTATGCCAGTGCTGCATAGATATTACCATCAGGAAGTTTTCCATTGTAGTTAAGTAAAATCTAGGTAACTGCAACTTGTAGTCATTATTTATGACCATAATTTCTGCAGTAATGGGACTCAATGTCTCCCTTTCATATATTTGCACTTGACGTCTCCCCTCCCTTCTTCTCTCCAGACTGAACCTCCCAAGTTCCTTCAGCCTGTCCTCATATGGCATGTCCTCAAATCCCTGTTTCATATTTCCCACCTTGGAGAGGGTTATTTGATCGTCCCATAGCAGAGACATGAGTTAACTGTTAATGAAAAACAAACAATTCTTTTGGGAACTGCTACAGTAGTGCAGAGATTAATATATTTGAGGAAAGTATTGTTCAGTGTAAATAGAAAACCAAGGTGCTTCTAGTATTTACAACCTGACAGCTTGATGTCATCTTTTTTCCCTTTAAAAGATAATAATTTTCTTTAAAAAAAATTTTTTTAAACCCAGGAGGAACAATTTAAAGTCACAACTGGTCAACTGTTGAAAAAATTTGAAAAATCAGTAAGCCAAAGGTGAGTAAAAAGAACCAGAATGCACCAAGCTATTAAAAATTGTAACAACCATATATGCTTTCTCACAATAAAGAAGACATCTAAAAATGTTTTAGATGCTTTTTGTCTTGCTTTATTTATTATCCATCCCTCCATGCATTCTTGTGGAGGGAGACGTGTTGTTCCAAAAGGCAAATGCCACAACAAAAACTGGGTCCCATTAGATGCATTGTTTGATGAAGAGGACTAGAAGCATGACTACTCTGCTGGATTTTGTGAAAAGGACAAACATAATTAGAATCTGTCAGAGTTCAGTAGCCTCGAAAATAATCTGCCTTGTTTCATAAAGGGTTTAATAGATGATAACCAGCACCTTGAATTGCACCTGGAGTCTTACATAAAACTGTGTGGCTTGCAAAATAGCGATGCAACAAGTGGGACATCCATAACTATTTGTGCTGCTGCATTCTGGAACAATTGTAGTTTCCAAATGGTCTTCAAAGGTAGTCCTGCGTAGAACATGTTGCAATAGTTGAAGCATGAATGATCGAGGCATGAATGACCATACACGGGGCCTCATAAGGCTGGAGTGGGTGTAATGGATGCACAAAAAGGAAGGCTTTGAAGGAGTAAGTTGCATAACTTAGAAGCCATTGCTGAAAAACTATTTGCCTGTTATCTACCACCCTAATTTAATTAGAGGGGGATATCTAAACTGTGTTCAAATAACGTGGAACGTGGTTCATGAATTAATCCAATTTTTGTATTTGCACAATATATTGAACCATCTATTGACCAAATGGTCTGCATTTATAAAACATGCTAAAAGTAAAACAAAGTAATCAACCGTCAAACTAACCAAATTTAATATGTTACATGAAAACAGTTGATAGATTTGTAACTGACTTGGTTGAGTATGTTGCATGAACACAGAAGGTTCTCTGAAACTAATTTTTCAAAGCATATTAGCCCTCTTTTACCATAAAGATCAAGTGAGTGAAATAAGTTAAAATATAATTAGTTAATGTGGCTTACAATGGGACAATGTGGATGCCTATTACTCCAGTTCTCTGAAGACATCTGTAAACTAATCTGAGGAGATACCTTGAGCATCTGAAAGCTGAATTGAATCTAAAATACTCCCAAGGTAATGCACATGCTCTAGATAAGCAGAACTAAAGGGATAAGAATGGAGATTTAATTTGTGGAGGGAAATAGCTGCTACAGCATATAGCCACCTAAATCTGACATGCCCTTCAATATAATACTCCAATCAAATCATCATCTCTAATGCAGTGATCATTTTATTTATTGAGGCACAAAGTGATTGCCACATTTATACTGGTGATCTGAACTATCTTGTTTCTTGACAAATGAGACAAGAGCTTTTAATAAATCAAAAACACTATAGCTGCTTGAAGTCCTCCAGATATTTTGGATTACAATTTCTATCACCTTCATCCAGGAAGACAAAAAGGTCAAAGGAAATGGAAATTATAATCTAAACATCTGAAGAATGGCCACTTGGGAAACTCTTGCTTATATACTGTATACACTGGTGGTCCACGAGAAAATTTTGGTGGTCCACAGAAAAATTATTTGCATTTTTTATATTGCACTAAATCAGGGGTCCTCAAACTACGCCCCCTGGGGCGGATATGTGCAATGAAAGTTTGTATTGCTGCAGAGAGTTTCCCCCTTCAGGGTCTTTTTGTGTGGGTCAGAGGGGGGCAGAAATTCCGTCTCGGGGCCTGCTTCAGCCTCCTGGTAAGGGGCTTTGGGCGAAGGCTGGGGGAAGCACTGTTGGTGGTGAAGAGCCGGAGGGCCTTGTTCCAGTGGGACTGCATCATGGCTGTAACTGGCTGACCATCTCAGCCTGCTGAGCCTCCAGGCACCAGTACCTGGATTTGCACTCCCGCAGGTCTTTCCTCTGCTTGGAAAGCTTATGCTCGTAGTCCTCAGTGAGGTGCTTCTGCTGAGCCTCCTTCTTGGTCAGATCCAATTTGAACTGAGCCAGCTGTTTTGCCAACTCTTTCTCATGGTGGCTGCTTAGCTCCAACAACTGCTTCTTGTTGGGGCCCTAAGGAGCCCAGGTGGGAAGGCGAGGAGTGGCTGGGAGGGGAGGGGTGAGTGGAGTCTGACCAGACACCCCTTGATGTGAGTGATCTTGAGTTGGCCACACCCACCCAGTTACATGACCATCTAGCCACACCCACCCAGCGGTCATTAGGCAGATCATATTAATGGTCCGCGGGATTTAAAATTATGAATTTAGTGGTCCCTGAGGTCCAAAAGGTTGGTGACCCCTACTGTATGTGACCAAGGATCCTTCTAGCTGGATAGCACCTAAAGCTAACTATTTAGTCAGATCCTCTTTACTTTCTTCTTGTTAAAAGAGGGCGAAAGCACAGATGGGTTACTTTTATCATAATCCAAACTACACAAGAAAGCTGTTTAGCCAACCCAAGGTATCATGTAGATCGCTACAAACCTCCTCGTACAGGCTGAAATTTTAAGTGCAACAAAAGATTGATTTACAATGCAGAATCTCGGCAAACATTAACGATATAAAAAAGAAGGAATTCTTGCTGAAAAATATTTTGAGTCAAGAAGAGACATTAGTCTTTAACAAAGCAAAGAAATGCAATTTTCATCTAGTAATCAGGCAGCAAGACAGTAAAGCTTTAATACAAGAAGTTTGATTCAAAATATTTCTGGCCCTGAATCTGGCCCTGCCATTCTGAACTGCTCCGCTTTTACACGCAGGGCAAAACTGGTCTCCTTTGCGGTAAAGACGTTTTTCTCTGAGAAAATTACATAATATTACATCCCAAATTCTGTTCTGCTCTGTTTGCAAAAACAATTTCCTATCAGATATTCCTAGAAAAGGAATATTAAGAATTCAGGAAAAGCAGTCTCTCCTTCCAAGAAGAAAAGTGGAAAGGGACATATTTCTTTCTAGAGAAACATTTCTGCTCTGGTATAACTTCTCAAACAGCAGGAGGCGTGCATTTGTGAGGACACTTTTGACATGAATATAAGCTATCTTTTACACAAGACTCAGTAGATGTAATAGAAGCTGTCTTGGTTTGTCCATTTGATGCAAAGAAAAAAAAATCTTAGTTCACTAGGATTAGGTGTGACTTTTGCTTTTCTCATTCATAAAGTGAAGAAAACACAATTTGATCTTCATGGAAACTTCTGCTTTCCTGTTGTTCACATACTGCACTGCAGTCCCTTGGAATGAAAAGATGGTATATTTGCCTCCCAGTCTAAAGCCAGATAAGCAGGTGACTTTGCAACAGGACGTCTTCTGAATCCTAACTCTCTAACTCTGCAGGAAGAAGATACTTACCTTGGCTTTATCCAGCTGTGCCAATGCTTGACGCTCTGCTTCTTTGCGCAGGGCTTCACGGTCTTCCTCCAGGGACACATCAGAATCAGATGGGCGACTGGTATAGGACTCAGCAGAACCCTGAAAATGAGTGAGGAAGTGAAAAAAAGATGAAGTCAAGCCTCCGATGCTTGCCTGGGCAAGGAGAAGGCACTAGTGATATAATGGAGTTATTTTCAATATTAATCTAGTACAAAAGGACACCAGATGTCGCCTGAAAGAGGTGGCTGTCTACTATGTAATACCCAAATAATGGCCTATAATCCAATTAATGTGATTGCATATTTCCAGATCATTGGTAAAGAGCCCTGACTGAGCTCCTGGCTGACTGGATTAAGTATGAAAAATAAAGCATGAAGTTCTACCACAGAGCAATCATGCCTCTGGTCCCCAGACAATTATTTGTTGCCAATAGCAAACGGATGTTGGTATAGTTCAAAATGCAAAAAAGGTCTAGTTTCTGGGCATCCTTCCCCTCCTTTTCCCCATATAATTTCCTCTTCTCAAAAAAGGAGAAAGTGGGAAAATGCAGATCAGCCAGCTGTGCAGGGATGAGATCGCTTCTTTAGACCACTGGAAACAACCTGTAGCCCCCAAGTCATCCAGAAATTGAGCAGCTCCATCTGGAGGGAGGTTCCCAGATCAAAATAAACATGTCTGGAAGTCACCATTGAGGAAGACAAGGGAGATGGATTAAATATGGATGGATTAAGTATGATAAGAGTTAATAGATTAAAACAAACCTTGTACTTCGTTTTACATTTAGCTTTGCTCTAGAGCAGGGGTCAGCAACCTGTGGCTCTGGAGCTGCATGTGGCTCTTTCATGCCTCTGCTGCGACTCCCTGTCACTCAAAATATGCGTCACAACCACCAATTTAGCCACTGGCATGCAATTTATTGAGCTTTTCAACTCCTGGTAGGCCAACCATGGATAAATCCATGAAAAGAAAAGTTTCAGAAGAAAACAGAATGTTTAATTCAACTAGATATGCTAGCTTTGTGGCTGCTCAAGAAATAGTCAGGCATGGGAAGGGTTTTGTGGCTCCTGGTGTTTTCTTTTCTTTCGGAAACAGGTCCAAATGGCTCTTTGAGTGTTTAAGGTTGCAGACCCCTGTTCTAGAGACAGTTTAACTCAGGGGTCCCCAACCTTTTGGACCTCAGGGACCACCAAGTTCATAATTTTAAATCCCACAGACCACTAATATGAATCCAGCGCACCGCTTACTGAAGCGCCTGGACTTCCAGTGATGGGATGGGGCCCTTCAGGCACTCTCCCCCCTCTCTCTCCCACACTTTCTCTCTCTAATTCTCTCTTTCTCCCTCCCCCCTCTCTCTTTCTCTCTCTCATTCTCTCTTTCTCTCTCCCTCCTCTCTCTTTTCCCTCTCTCTCACTCATTCTCTCTCATCTCTTTCTCTCTCTCTCTCTCTTCCCCACTCTCTCTCTCACTCATTCTGATTCTCTCATTCTGATTCTCTCTCTCTCTGATTCTCACTTTCATTCTGTCTGTCTCTCTCATTCTCTCTCTCATTCTCTCTCTTTCATTCTCTGTCTCTTTCTCTTTTTCTCATTCTTTCTCATTCTGATTCTCTCTGATTCTCTCTCTCTCATTCTCTTTCTCGCTGTCCCATCTCTCTTCCCCCTCTTTCTCTCTCTCATCTCTCTTCCCCGTCCTTTCTCTCTTTCTCTCTCCCATTCTTTCTCACTCTCTATCTCTCTTTCATTCTCATCTCTCTGTCTCTGTCTCTTTCTCTCTCACTCTCTCATCTCATGGGCCAGCCAGTGTCTTGGGGCTGAGAGAAAGTCAAGCATCTCCCTTAGACTGAGGTGCGTGGAGCACCAACAAGGGCTGGAAGAAGTGCAGGAGAGAAGCACTACTTGAACTTGCATGGCATCAGCATTCCGCCTTGGTATATTTGCACCAGCCGGTGGCACAAAGCAGCCCTTGTCTCCTGCTGCTTGGTACTCGGAGTGGTAAATGGAGACTGGTCCGGGGAGCAGCAGATTTTACTCTCCATTGCAGACGCCAGATTGGCCCCCTGCAAGCTTTCGTCTCTCGAGGAACACTCATTGAAGCGGCACAGGAAACTTTGGCTGGGCTCCTCAAGATGAGAGCTTGCAGGGGGCCAATCTGGCATCCGCAATGGAGAGCAAAATCCAGCCACTGGCTGGCGCAAATATACCGAGGTGGAATGCTGATGCCGTGCAAGTGCAAATGCAAGTGCAAGTGCAAGTGCAAGTAGTGCTTCGCTCCCACAGCTTCCAGCCATCACAATCGCTGCTTCGGCCCGCTTGCGCCACCCCCCTCCCCCGCCACAGCAACAGCACCATTATTTCATTCTGGATGGAGAGGGCTGCGCTCCTTTTTGCATATTGCACAACCTGACAAAGTTGCACATTGCACGTGCCACCCCAGGGCAGAGATTTCCAGCCCCGCCATGGCCGGTCCCATATTCCAGAGCTGTAGTAGTCACACTCACAGAACTGGCCCATTGGTCATCCCGGAGCAGCTCCTCCACCAGGTCGCACCAGCAAAAATGTGAAGATTTCTCCATGGACTACCAAAATTTTCTCGTGGACCACCAGTGGTCCACGGACCATCGGTTGGTGATCGCTGGTTTAACCTACCTCTTATTTAGATTTTTTTTAAAGAGACTACTTAATTGTTACAAAGCAATTTATTCTGAAGGGCCTAATAAATTTCCTTCTCTTAGAACAACTAACTACCTTACAGTACTCAATTTTAACAATTGTTTATACTGAGCAATTTCTTTTGACAGTATTAATCTCTCAGAATTGATACTTGTCATTCTTTGTTATTTTATACACTAGTCATATTTATATGTCATATTTAGATTTTATTGCATTCAGAAAAATGTGAAAATGTACCATCTTGTCTTGAAAATACCTGATTGGATTCCTCCTATTCTTATGATTTGATCCTATTCATGTTTCCTTTAAAAGAAGACCATTCAATTTAGTTGTCTTCTTTTTTAAGTTAATTTTATTTGTCTATCTGATCATTTTCTGCAGAAAATGGTAGTCCTCTACTTAAGATCACAATTGACCCAAAATGTATGTTGCTAAGTGAAACCATTTGTTAAGTTTTGCCCTATTTTATGACTTTTCTTGCCATAATTGTTAAGTTAATAACATGGTTGTTAAGTGACATTGACCGATGGTTGTAAAAGGCCCCATGATACTGCAAACATCTTAAATATGGGTCAGTGGCCAAGTGTCCATGAGGATGCTGCAGCAGTCATAAGTGTGAAAAATTGTCATTTTTTCAGTGCTATTGTAACTTTGCACAGTTACTAAATGAACTGTTATAAGTTGAAGACTACCTATATCCCAGATGTGATACATTTAAGTATATCCATATTCCCATGTTGATTATCACAGGCAAATAAACTATCTCGCTGTTAAGTCTTTTCTGAACACACAAGTAGTAATTATCATGTCTTTTTTCAAGGCTTTTTGGAGGAAATAATATTTTTCTCCTGATGAACAGATAATTAATGCTCCCGACAATTCTTGAATAGCGGTCACTTGACTGGAGAGAGTCTGAGGGGCTGAAATGCCACTGTTAATTAGCAGCCCCCCAGGAAGCTTGGTGGAGAAAGCAGAATTTCTGCAAAAGCTTGAGGTGAGGAAAAGCTCTCAAAAGAGGTGAGAACTCTCCAGGCAGTTGCCAATCAAGTAGTACGAGGGAAGGAATGGGGGTGCTTATTTAAATCCAATTGTATACAGATAATTTTTTAGTTCGCCTGTTAAGGTAGCTCTGTGGGAATTTGATTGTTTTTGGGGAAATGTTTCCAAGTCCAAGAGGATATATTTCCATTATTTAATCCCAAGGTTTCCTACAGATTGCCCATTATTGTCACTGTTTGCAAACATAAGGGAGGTTCCCACCAAATACAGTGCCAAGAAAATAGAAGCTACATGGAGACCAAAAAGCTTCTTTAGCTGATTGTGCAATTGAAAAAAGCAGGCCGTTTTGCAAGGTAAAGGAGTGCAGCCATTTCCTATAAGGAGGAGGAGTCTGGATAGATGAATTTGCCAAAAAAACCCAAAAGCTGGAAGTAAAAAGCTGATGTCCTGCAAAGTGGACAGATATGGCGGAATTCAGAAAAAGAGAGTCACAGGGGCAATGTCAGAGGAGTTCAGAATAGGAAAAACTGAGGGAAAAAAACCTTGCCCTTCATTTTGACTCTTCCCAGGTGCACATAGTGAAACTTGATTTCTGCTTCAATTCCAAGACTGAAAAAATCACATGGTAGTGGCTTTTTAAATCCCTACCTAGATACCCAGGTAGTTTCTATGCACACAAAATGCACAAATGACACGGCTGCAGTTGGCCTACATTTCATATGGGTATTAAGACAGTGTACCAACATCTGGTATACAACAAAAGATAGAGTTGGGCAGATTTAGGCACAGCAATAAACAAACACAAAATCATGTTTTAAGTAATAAGTATACTATAAAGACTGGCAATACAGAAACCAGAAAAATCCATTTAAAAAATACCAAGCTTATAATATGTGAAATCTTCTCTTTGTGAAAAGGACATTTGGGGAAAGATGGAGCTATCACCAACCCCTATCACTACAAAAAGAAAAGAAAAAAACAGAATAAGAATATTCCTGAGCTGGAAATGAATGTCAAGTAGTATTGATTGACTTCCCCAGTGGTCCTGTCAAGATCTGTCCCAACTCAATAACCTGATCTGATTTGAGAATGGGTCTTCAAGTTATGTTTCTTTTAGCAACTTTTTGACCTGTTTAAAAATGGACAATTTTCCTGGACAAGGAAGATTGAAAGAAAATGATCAGAAAGGAAAGAGAAGCAGATTAGAACCCTGACAGAACAGAGGGGAGCAAAAAAAAAAAGATAAAATCTGAGCTCTAATGTTTTCAGATGCGCCACAGTAATTTGGCAAAGGCATACATATGCAATGCAAGGTACAAAAATTGGCATATGCAATTACTCACCGCCTCTGAATCATCATCCCATTCATACAGGTACATCCTGGCAGGTGGCAGCTCAGGCATACAGGGTACAGCACAAACGCTCCTCCCTGTGCTCAAAAGCATGCACAGAGGCACTGGCTTGGAAGCTGAAGCCACAGCCCAATACTTCCAGAAGCACAAAACTGCAAATAGGCAAGAACGGCAAATCCAGCCAGTGGCACCGGCTGTCCTTCTCCCACTTGGAAGAGAGATAAAAAAGAGAAATCTGGGCGAGAGTCTTGCTGGCTCAACAGCTTCTTAGCTTCCAATGCATGAGATCTACAGACTGATGTTTGAAAGAGCCAAGTGCTGATGACGTTCTTCTGAGATGCAAATGGCTTATTCGTTTATGTGTTGTTCATTAGCAAAGCTGGTACATGGTTTAGTTTATCTGTAATATGTATGCGTAAGAGCCTCATTGTTTAAAACCAACGTAGACATTAAGGGTGAATAACCTGTTATGGAGATGTTTTGGAGCATAAAATTGTCCAGTGGCAAACATGGCAAAAACATGGCTTGTGGTAAGTGGCAAGTGGCAAGTGGCAAAAGGATTTGTTCACATAAGCCATTATTTTGTATTATTAAAGCAAGCAAAAACGTAAATCCTAATCCTTGCGGTTTATTCAGCAAAATCATGATTAACCAAATACAGTGATGTGAGTACTCAACCAGAATTCCCAATACTGGTTGAATACCCACATCAATGTATTTGTTTAATCATAGTTTTGCTGAATAAACCGCAAGGATTGGGATTTACATAGCATACCAACCCATAGATCATAGTTTAAAATTGCAAGGGATGAATTTACATAATGCACTAAGCCAAAATCAAACAAGCCACATTTTCTTTAGTATGCTGCATGAACCAGATCTTTGTGTCAGTATTCACCCATATATATATATATATATATATATATATATATATATATATATATATGATCTTTCTGTTATGTCAAACTGGTAGTACATTCTGAAAATTTCCTTTATATATGTAAAAACCAAGATCTGTATATTTAAAATTTGTTTCCCACCTAATCTAAAGTCTCAAAAAAGGTTATACTACATTTCATTTTATTTATTTTCCATAGCCATATCTAAAAGTTGAAAACTTATCTGAAATGAATTTGTGATTTTATTTTTGAACTGAACCCTAAATTCTAATTTTCTAATTGTTTTTTTAATTCTAAATCCAAATTACTGGTCCCTCTTCAAAATCTTATTGTCCAACTAATCTTTGGAGAGAAATAAATCTGTGTGGTAATAAATCTGTGTGGTAAGATTTCCTCTTAGAGAGAAGTAGAATTGGTTAATCAGACAAATTTCACAATATTTATCTTAGAGGGTTTTTTTCTCTATATGGATGATATTCTTGCAAAATAAAAATGAACATGAATTTTGTCATTTTCCTATCATAGCCTTGTTACATGCAACCCTATTCTCATTTATCTGGAAATCAGTCCTGCTATAATTTTGAATAGGGATATGTTAAACTGCATAATAAAACTTCTGCTTAGAAAGCTGCTTTATGCTACATCAGGCTATTTGCCTCAATAATAATAATAATAATAATAATAATAATAATAATAGTAATAATAATAATAATAATAATAATAATAATAATAATAATAATAATAATAATTTTATTTCTATACCGCCCTTTTCCCGAAGGACTCAGGGCGGTGTACAGCTTATTAAAAGCACAAGACAAACATCAATTAAAATAATTAAAATTATTAAATAGTTCGGCTCAATTTAAGACCCCAAAAATTAAAACACCTGATTTAAAATTATTACATTGATAATCCAGCCTGGCGGAATAACAGGGTCTTAAGGGCACAGCGAAATACCCGGAGGTCGGAGATCTTACGGGAGATTAAGCCCAGTATTGATTTTACCTTGATTGGTCATGTCTCAGTAGGGTTTCAGGTAGCAAGTTTTTTCCACATGGCTTATAATACCAAGAATTAAACCTGGGGATTTGGCATATTGATGCCAAGAATATTCTCTAATCCTGAGATGGATATTGCTGAGAGATTACTATATATCTCCCTATAGAGAAACACTTATTTTATCCTATCCATAGAAGACATCCATTTCCCCTCTACCCAAGTCCACCTTCACCTCAAAGTCAGTTCTGATGTACTGGTCCTGGCAATCTAGGGTCAGCAGAAAGAAAGAAAGTAGCCTCTAATTAATAATGTGCAAGTTTAAGACTTGTTCTTTGAGAAAAGAGTATCAAGGACTGACTGGACCTGTCCAGAATTAAACAGTAGATTAGAAAATATTAATATTATAGTGCAATCCAACAGATTCACTTCCAAATCAGAAGACAGAAGCAAATGACCCTCCCACACACATACACACCAGTTTAGCCCTCCTTCTCATCAATTGGGACTATCGGCATTTCTAATCAGGCTTAGGACCGGGCTATCTTCGAGACTGCCTTCTGCCACCAGTACCCTCTCACCGACCAGTACGCTCCCATAGAGAGGGGCTTCTCAGGGTGCCGTCGGTCAAACAGTGTCGACTGACGGCCCCCAGGGGGAGAGCCTTCTCTGTGGGGGCACCCACCATGTGGAACAAGCTCCCCCCGGAGATACGGACAATCCCAGATCTCCGCGCTTTCCGCCGTGCCCTCAAGACGTTTCTATTCCAGCAGGCTGGCCTGGACTAACCTCTTCTAAAATTGCTCTTATATTTTTAAATCTTAATCTCATAAATTTAGAGTTTTAATTTTAGGTTTAAGACCAAATTATTTAATTGTATTTTAATCAATTCTTTAAAATATTTGTATTATATGTATTTTATCATTTGTCTGTACACCGCCCTGAGTCCCCCGGGAGTAGAGCGGTATATAAATATAATATAATAATAATAATAATAATCAGTGTAGCCATATCTGGAGAACATCAGATTAGAAAAAGTTGATCTAGCCAAAGTCGTCAGGAAAAAAGTGGCGTCGTCATTGGGAAAACAATGAATTTAATTTAAAAGGCAGATAACATTTGAATACCATCACACTCTTTTATTCTAAATTCAATTAATATGAAGCTACCACCTGACACTCTATTTATAGCTATATGAGTTTACAATCATCACTATATCATCATAACACGCAAATAAAAATGATTCTAGTCATTCCAATAAACAGTGAAAGAATGAATCCCTTTAGTCATGATGACTGCATATGCAAGAGTTAAAAGAACTAGCTTATATCTAGTGAACCCTGGACATTGCAAGATTTCATAAGAATTCATAAGATTACTATTTTATCTTACAATATGGGACAGAACAACAAGCAACTTTCCAGATTAGGACACAATCCTATATAACATATCACAAAAGAAATTTGGGGAAAAAATCCCATTAGCCTGAAAACTTCAGTGTTCATTTATTTACTTCAAACCACTATTTTTTATAAAGCATTTCACACCCCTTCCGCAACCAAGCAGAATCATTTCCAAGATGTAAAGAATTGGCAGAGATTTACTTTTAGTTCCCAAACAATCAAGATTTAGGGGCTGGCTGACCGAATAGGTACTAGTGTAATATTGCAAATTATATTTGGAAAGGCTGGTAAGCAGAAGAAGGAAAATAAAATAAAAGGCTGTCATAGTACATTTGCTTTGTAAGGGGGAGATTAGAGTAGAACAGGTGATGGGACAGTTTTTCTGGGGGGTAAAAGAGAAATGAAAAGATGGGGAAGGAAAGAAAGAATTTGGAATGAACAGGTTTCCTAGTACTGTGGCATTAAAAAGGCTAGGAAGGTACTAGTGGGGTCTATTCTGAGCTTAAAAACCCAAATTCAGGTTGGGACCCATGTTAATGACAGGGGGGAACGGAAAGCTATGGAAAAGGGGTGTTTTCCCATGAGGCCAGGTAAGTCTAAGAGACAGAAGTGCTCACCAAAGCGGGTCTGGGGTCTTTGCTGCTGGGCGTCTCCATGCTGCCTAGGCCTGGTGATATGTGGACAGAGGTGGCTCTGCCTGATTCCTGGGCTCTCAGGTTACAAACATTCTGCTACATTAGCAAACAGCTGTGGTATATTTAGACCAGGGACTGGACATCCCAGCAAGTGGGTGGGCGTGTGAGGCTAGGCCAAAGTCATTCTAGCTGATGCCCAGGCTGAAATGAGGGGTAATTTAGAAAGCAGGAAAGAGCATCATCTTGTGGAGAGTATGGCAATCCAGTGGTATATATTACAGGATTAGACTACATATATGTATATATGTATACACACACGCAAATGCACTTATATATTTTATAATTATTCTAAGGAATAGGAGAATTTGAGGCATATTTTCAGGACTGAAGTACAATTTCCTTGCATTTAAGCTAAGAATATCCCTATTTTTGTCTGCAGTTGCCACCACACCATTATCTTTTGGGTTTTTTTTCCAGCAATGATGCTACTATGATCACAAAGGAGGAGGCTTGTCATTAAGAAACCATTGAAGAAGTTCTTCTTCCTTCGAGAATCTTCCACCAATGTTTTGCCCATAAAACATGAGGCTTCCCTCCCTAGAAATGTATGCAGAAGTTTAAGCCGATGCAAAATGCAATAGTGCAAGACGTTATGTGTGTTTCTGGTAGAGCATATATTATACCTCTGCTGCACAAGCTGCATCTGCTGCCAGTTTGTTTCCAAATGCAATTCAAGGGGCCTGAGTGGCGCAGTAGACTAAGGCACTGTGATTAACATTCAACTGCCTGCAATTACTGCAAGTTCAAATCCCACCAGGCTCGAGGTTGACTCAGCCTTCCATCCTTTCTAAGGTGGGTAAAATGAGGACCCGGTTTGTGGGGGCAATAAGCTGACTTTGTATAAATATACAAAAGTATGAAGGCTATTGCTTAACGCATTGTAAGCCGCCCTGAGTCTCCGGAGAAGGGCAGCATATAAATCAAATTTTTTAAAAAAAAGGTACCGGGATTGACCTTTAAATGGTATGGGACTGGGTTATTTGAGGGACCGCCTTTCCCTAATTTCATGTACCTGACTCACCAGATCTCATAGAATGGATATGTTACCAGTTTCAACGCTGAGAATTATACATTTGGCAGGCCCTATCTGATCAGCCTTTTCTGTTGTGGTGTCTATATTGTAAAATCTTCTCTCCACTGTGGTAAGGTAGGTCTCATCACTCCTAACCTTCCTAAGGTCCCTCAAAACCTGGTTATGCCAGCAGACCTCGGTCGGATCTCCAGGAGACAGTGATCTCATGAGGTCACTCCCTTATTATTAATATCCCCCTATGCATTTTTTTCTCAGTATTTTCCATGAGATGGACAGCCATACAAATTTGATTAATAAATAAAGAAATGTAATGAAGAATTTGAAAAGGTCATTTGAAGCCAGTTCCAGATAGAGGACTTCTACAAGTCCATAAAGGTTCTGTTGCAACTGTTCCAGCCACCCAAAAAACAGATTATGCTATAATGTGAATATTTGCCCAGTTATCGAGAATTCTTCCTGAGCAGACTAGCATTCTTCCAACTGATCAACAGGGAAGCACTGACATTGGCAAGCTGCCAGTACTCCAGCAAGTTTGGTTTTGTAACAAAAAAGGAAGAAAACAAGTCTGTGCAAGAAAATAAGATTTACATAGTGTTCCAAAGATTTTCCAACTACAGGGAGGGTAGAATCCAGGAGAAAATGCTAATGGAAATTACCATCTATGGAGGTAACCTCAATGTTCCATGGAGCTCCACCTTCAGCCAAAGTGGAAGAAAATGGGCTCCATTCATGATATTCCTGTGTGAATAAATGCCAAATTCCTATATGGAGGACTCCTTAATTGCTTTTAAATCCAGCATTCCAATCCCAATTGGAATGAATAATTTAATTTTCAAGGATCTCATTCCCATGCATGTAAGATCTCTTTCTCAGATAACTCAGTTTATATAAAGAAGTAATTTATCTTACCATGCTCAAACCTGGAGGTTTTTTTATTAGCCTAAAAAGGATGATTCAAACTGTGCACCAACATAACAGTTCAAATCAATGTGATCCATGCTAATCCTTCTTCCAGTGAATGAAGTCATTTTAACCTCTAAGCTTTCTGAATGCACTATTGGATGCACTTGAAAGAGACAAAGAATGAGCTAGCAGGTAGTAATAAAAGACTCTAAGAAAAGAGCAGCTTTTGGAGGGGGAGAAGGCAGAATAGGTAGGGAAGCTCTGAGATAAGAATATATTTTACACCACATACCACATACCACACACCACTGTGGGAAATAGTGGCAATTAATAAGAACTTAATCAAACAATAGAAGCAATGGGATATTTATTTGCAGTTCTCACTGCTTCTTACTTCTTGTCTTTGCGGCTGTGCCTGCCCCCTTTATGGAGAGCTAAAGGTTCTCCACCAAGAAATGAACTTGTACACTCTGCTTCTCCTCTGAAACAGTGGCAGAAGCAATCCCCTCATTCTTTTTTTCTTCCAAGTGATGAAGTATATCCAAGTATATCTTCCAGTATGTTTGCTTATAGTGTATTATAGCTGATTGTCTAATTTGCTTTCACTTTGAGTCATTATATTACAAATCAATTGGTTTACTTAATGTTGGTTTATTGGATAAACTACAAGTCATTAGATTCCACAATTCCTGTATTATAAATCATGGTTTACAAATTAAAATGGCTAGGTTGGGGTCGCATAATATACTCATCCAGTGCGTTCTGCATTCAGTGTTACAACTTTACATTTGGGGAGGAATTGGAATTTAGTATTATAATGAGTCCTGGAATTTAAGAATTTCTGTTTTCTGAAATAGTGGGACCAAATGTCACAACTACCCTGAAATAAACATCTTCCCAGGCAGGGTGTGGTGGAAGCATTTGGGCTTTCCTTAATCTAATCCATTAGCTATGCATTCAGTGAAAATAATTCAGAATTAGTTCTCTGGATTTTGCATGAATACAAGGACAGCAAGTTTCTTATTCATTAATGTACACATGTCTTCTTGCAGGACTAAAATATGACGCAACTTCAAAGCTAAAATATGATGCAACTGCTTTAACAGTTGCATTAAAAACACCGTTAAAGACAAATGCAATTGAATGAAGAATTAGGAATCTTCTGTATCTCATCTGTGGAAAAAATGAGTTGGTTGCACATCAATATAGAAAATGTGTGTATATTAAGGACTCACACATACATTCCAACAGTGTTATGCTTTTCTTTATGAGTACAAGCCCTTCTGTTATCATTGTTCCTTACAAACATTTAAAAATGATTTAACCTTTGTATGACATTTCTTAATGTCATAGACTCCACTAAGATTTTGTTGATGCTGGTAATTCTGCATCTTACAAACACTGCTTCCTTGACCCTTTTCCTGTAAATGACTGAATTTCTATTTCATATTTTTATCCATATAATTACGTGGCATCCAAATTTTCTGACAAGGAGCCAAGAACAGCATACATTCTTACCGTAGCTATAATTACCAGTGCTACAGGGAATTTTGCTGAAAAATAAATCCGAATGCATAGTACACACAGTGAATATATTCACACAATCAATTGCTCTGGGTAGCTCATGACCTGGTCCAGGGTGCGGCTGTAAACTTCAGAGTAGATGGAGGTATCATGTAAGCAGATATGATAGCAAGGAGATTTTTAAGATTTTTTTTACAATGACATTGCTATGCCTATTTCAGGATTTACAGTACATTGTTTTATTTAAAATATTTTTCATACATAATATTATATATGCATGCATGTGTGTTTGTGTGCATATTTCTCTGTATGTGCATATGTAACATTTATTATAATCTCTGTTTCCTACCAGAAATAGGCAGAAACTTGTCAGTCTGGTTTTTTTAATTATCATGGTCAGAGCAGGGCTCTGAGGATGCAAAGATCTGAAAAACTTAAATGGAATCCACAGATGTACATCTCTGCATTAAGTTGTGATTTACTTATTGAACAACCCATGCTTGGCTGAGTTTAAACACCATACTAACCATAACTCATAAATAAACCACACTGGTTTGGTTCATTCAATCTACTAGCCTGAGGGTATCATCATGAAGAAGAAATAATAATAATAATAATAATAATAATAATAATAATAATAATAATAATAATAATGTTGTGTCTAAACCTGTTTAAACCCAAATTTCCTTAATATCGTGTAATTGCATCCCTCTTCTGACTCCACACATTGTTCTCCCAATTACTTCCCCACAGTCTACAATCAACAAGATATGGAAGGGAGAGTTGGGATGGGGGAAGAAGAAGCTTTCCCTTTTGTAGACTGTACTGCTGAGCTCTGAATTGCTAATTTGGGATCCAGGTTTACACAGTCCCCACTCCCCGGACTAAGAGAGGACATTTGGTTTCTCCTGCTGCACGTTTTGCAGGCAAGAAATTTGTAATTTTTCTCCAAACCAACTTGAGCTTCACTTATTCAAACTGCTCACTCCTTAGCCCCTTGCTAAGATTCTAAAATAACTTTTTGCCATGATTTGTGCCCAGTTCCCTAAGCCTGGACTCATTGTGATACTCTGTACCACAAAGGACCTCTGCTGTAAATGAAGAGCTTGCATAGCATGATAGCCTTTAAATCTGTGCTGGTGCTGTGCTGAAGGATCGCTTAGGGATCTCCTCCATAGCAACTGCCTCCTACGTCATCACTATGGCAATGCAAGTCTAGGTCACTGATGCTCTCCCTCACACTGTTCTTCCATTTCTTTGTTTTTTTCCATTCACACATTCAAAACAAAGTTCATGTACATGATGTATGTCTATGTGGCGTACAGAGGCTTATAATATCAAATGTACAATATTGACTTATAGAATACACAACGCAGTAGAAAACAAACTGAAGAAACAGGATGCTCAAAATTCTACTTCCCTCTGTTTTTCTCACTTGACCTCATTTTAAAACAGCTATGTTGGACTTATATGAAACACAGCATATTCCTGCTTTCATTCATCAAACAGATGAATGGAGCAAGATTAAAGAATTGGTGGCCCTCTAAAAGAAGGCTATTGGTCTCCAACCCTTACCAGTCCCAACCAACATAGCCAGGAATCTGGGCTGATGGGAGATGGAGTCTGGAGGGTCATAGCTGCTCCCCTCTCATGAACCAATTAGGCAAAATCCCATCCAAATTGCTGAATTAGTTGCTATTAGCAGCAGCCCTCATTTGATATTTTTCCAATAAATTAGATTTCTTATTCTTTTACTTGTAACCTTTAAAAAAAATCATAGTCAGGGCATAATTGTTTTCAGAGAATTGTCGAGCCAATTTTCTGAAGTGGATACATTTAAATTAACTTTTGATGGCCAAGTGATAAATTGATTTTTTCAGTACTTGTCCATGTTTCCTGATTTTAACATTGCTCTCTGTTCAAAATGTTTAGAATAGGTCAGGTTACAATTTGTTATTATTCTATTTATTTTATTTTAGTTCTATCCACAACATTGCATTCTTTTATCCATTGTCTCTGTCTTCATAAACAGAGACCTTCTCCCGGTGACCCAGGCAATTTCTATTCCAAAGCCAGGACTAAATCTAAAATGAAATATGTTTCTCCTGTTTGGATAATAAATGCTTTGATAGATGCTTCACTTCTGTCTTTCCAGACACTCAGCAGATGGAGAATTGCTATAGCAACCTCATTGCTTCCCTGTGCAATGGAAGAAATGTTTTCTGTTTATTTTTTATTTGCTAAGGCAAGAAACTGACAAAGCAGCTGAAACCAGACAAACATGAACAACAAAAATATTGTAGCGGGGAAGTGCAAATACTGGTTCTTTGATCTCAGATTATAACTTGGAGGGTGTATACAACCATCATCAGTTGTCAAAAAAATTAAAAAGTGCTTAAATCATACAAAGCAGTACTATAATGTGATTTATCTAGGCTTGACTGAGCATCACTATGGATTGCAAATCCTGGTTTACAGTTTTGTGTTACACACAAACAAAACCACAGGCTTGCTTAATGAAGTTATGGTTTGCTTAGTGAACTGGGTGAACCAACTTTCTGTGTACACTCATACCTTCTAACAAGCAGGTAACATTTAGCCAAGATGTTAGTATATTTCAACAAGTAGGCATTCTCCAAAATCAGAAATAGATAATTGTGTTCTGCTCTGATTATCATATAGGCTTTGTTTGTTACTTATTTGGCAAGTGCTCAAGAAAATATCAATCTCATCTTCCCTTATAAGACAACAATTATATTGGTGAATATTACAATGGCTACATTATTTTAGATGGATGAGGAGATAAAAGCTATTATAACACTGTAAGTATTTACACTCAAGTTTGGACATGACCAAGAATAAAGTTATCTCAGCTGGAAAACACAAAGGAGGTAAATCTATCACTAGTTCATTGAAGGCTAATAAGTTACTTCAGAATAAGTTATTGTCTCTGGAAGCATATTCCCATCAGGCCAATGTGTTTGTTATTGGGATTCTGAGCAAGCAAAGAAAAAACAACTAATTCTTCTTTGTAGAACTCTAAAATATGAAGTATTAGCTTTGCCAAAAGAGCTAGATAGAAGTTTTTTCTTTCCATACAGCTGAAGAATCTTTGCCACATATTGTGAGCTTTCTCATATTTTCTCATATATGTGAATTCAACTGAAAGGCTACCTCATGTTAATTTAATCCTTCCCTATAGTTCACACTTCCCACCGTGTACATACATTTTCCTTTAGGTATGTATATACTATTTCTGTGTAGATTAATTCTTATAACTCATATGTTGGTTTCTTAAGCTGATACATGTAATAAAAATGCTGTTGCTATTTTAGATCATGCCCTTGTGATGTTTATAACAAAGTTTGATGAAAAATTTAAAAAACTCTTTTAAGTGGCCCTTAAATATAGCTTCACAGAATTATGTATGTATGTATGTATGTATGTATGTATGTATGTATGTATGTATGTATCTCTCTCTCTCTCTCTCTCTTTAGCCAGGTTCTACCTATGTAAACCAAGATATTATGCAGCCCTAGTTCAGTGAAATCACAATTCACTAGTTTCTGGGCTTTTTTTCTTCTGGCAGCCAAGAGACCCTTTGCTGCCCATTGGAAGACTAAAATAGATCTATTTCGGCCTTATAAGGTCTCTTCAGTTAGCCACACCCTCATCTCATGTATCCTCCCTGTAAAGGTACAATCTGCTTAATTCACCAGGTGAAAAGATGTACAATATAATTAGCATACTGATGATACCCCATTCCATGGTGATGGATGAGCTCACCCTTAGGCCTCATACAGATGTTTAAAAAGATTGGAAAAATCACCTCTCTAATAAAAATTATTATTAAAGGTGTGTCTTTTTCTTAGATACATTTGTGTGGTGGTGATTAGGGTTGCCTAGAAGGGTCAAAATCAGTAAGTTGGCTGACAGAGCACTGCGATGCAGACTTTGTTTTTTTTAGATATATGTCAATGCCACTTCCAAGTATAAAAGGGGTGGGGCTTGAATCACAAGCTCTGTCCACCATCTTGCTGATTTTGACGCTTTTTTGACGATTTACCACCTTTGCCTGGCTGGTTGTGAAATATGATCAAAGATGCTCTTTTTCTCTTTTATTTACATCTTTTTAAAAACAAGAAGCGTGTGGGCAGGTGGGTGGAGCCTGCCACCACCGCTACCAGTTCGCCCGATCCAGGGGAACCGGTAATAACTCACTACTGGTTAGTACATTTTAATTTATCCTCTACCTTAATAAAGATCTAGACAGAGAGTCTGTAATTGTTTTGAGTATGTGGACTAAGATAAATGTGATTCAGAAAAATTTAGCTCCAAGGTTGATTTCTATTTGGAAATTCCTATTCTTATTTCATTAAATTACTTTAAGCAAATATCTAGATCATTAAATACATTCCTTTGGCAAAACTCTGTTATTCTGTTATTTGTGGGTAACCTTAGAGGAAAAGTGGGTCTATGTAAAGTAGATCTTTCATTATTATTTTGAATTGACTCAGTTCAGCTGTTTTTAAAATTATTGATTTAAAAACCAAATTTATGTTACTTGGTAGATTAATCAACTCAAGGACTGGGTATTTTGGACTATCTGATCCATGCGATATTGTAGTTTTTGAAGTGTTATTGTGGTGGGAAGTGTTGTAGAGATTTATTAAAGCTCCTAAGCCAGTAGCCTATTTGTACAAGGTGAAAGAAATTGATGACATTGACATGACCTGGAAATCTAGAAGTTCCAGAGCTCAACTGAATGGAGTTCCCTTGCATTAGACAAAATTCTGTAGTAACTTGTGTTATATAAATTACATCCCTGGTCTTAGTTTTTATCATCTGAAACACAAAGTCCTCACACTTTCAAGAATAACAGGAACCCATTTCTCACAAACATCTTTTAGAGCAAGGTTTCACTGTAAATATTGATGTGACCTCTGGAAGTACAAACATTCTATTTTGATAAACCAATGGAAGCTTCCCATAATATTTGGATGGCAAATTTATAGTCAACCCACTGCAGTTTCTTCATACCATAGAATGTCTTGCTGCTACTGCTTCAAAATTGTGGTAATATTTTTCACCGTTTTAAGGTAGAAAACATATTAGAATTACAGCATGTCCTACAGCAGGCTTGACAAAGTTTCATCCTGAAAACTTTGAAACATGTCTCCTCTCCAGCATAGTTTAGGAACTCAGCAGATAACTTTATTTGGCTTATCATCATGTATGACCCAACTCTTTGTTCATCCCCTCAACATAGAATTCTTTTTCCCTCTGCCTCTGTTGCTTCAGTCACTTAGATCCTTCATATACTGAAGGGACAGTTTAGGACGTGTTAAATTTTTCACCTTTCAATTTCTAAACATTAGGGGTGCTCAAAAGTTGTGACATGCCTTGGGGATTATAAAGATATTTTGGTTACTTTAATATAATTTAGATGTGCTTGATAAGTAACTACAGTTGCAAGAAAACGTATGTGAACCCCTTGGGATTATGTGGAGTTTTGCATTAATTGGTCATAAAGTGCGCTCTGAACTTCATCTAAGTCACAACAATAGAAGAACACAGTCTGCTTAAAATAATACTACACAAACATTAGATGTTGCCATGGTTTAATTGAATATAACATGTAAACATTCACAGTGCAGGGAGGAAAAAATATGTGAACCTTTGGACTTAATAACTGGTTGACCCTCCTTTGGCAGCAATAACCTCAACCAAACGTTTCCTGTAGTTGCAGATCAGACCTGCACAACAATCTGGAGTAATTTTGGACCATTCCTCTTCACAAAACTGTTTCAGTGTAGCAATATTCTTTGGATGTCTGGTGTGAATCGCTCTCTTAAGGTCATGCCACAGCATTTCAATCGGGTTGAGGTCAGGGCTCTGACTGGGCCACTCCAGAAGGCGTATTCTGTGCTGTTGAAGCGATTTTTTTGTTGAAATACTTGTATGCTTTGGGTCATTGTCCCGTTGCATCACCCATCCTCTGCAGAGCTTCAGTTGGCAGACAGATGGTCGTATATTTTCCTGCAAAATGTCTTGATAAACTCTGGAATTCATTTTCCTATCAATGACAACAATCTGTCCAGGCCCTGAGGCAGCAAAGCAGCCCCAAACCACGATGCTCCTTCTGCCATGTTTTACAGTGGGGATGAGGTTTTGATGTTGGTGTGCTGTGCCTTTTTTTCTCCACACATAGTTTTGTGTGTTCTTCCCAAACAACTCAATTTTGGTTTCATCTGTCCACAGTATATTTTGCCAGTAGTGCTGTGGAACATCCAGGTGCTCTTTTGCAAACTTCAAATGTGCTGCAATATCTTTTTTGCGCAGCAATGGCTTCCTACGTGGTGTCCTCCCATGTACTCCATTCTTGTTTAATGTTTTTCTTATTGTAGATGTGTCAACAAAAATGTTAGCATGTGCCAGAGATTTCTGTAGGACTTTAGCTGACACTCTAGGATTCTTTTTACCTCATGAAGCATTCTGCGCTGTGCTCTTGCAGTCATTTTTACAGGATGACCACGCCTAGGGAGAGTAGCAACAGTGCTAAACTTTCTCCATTTGTAGGCAGTCTGTCTTTCCATGGACACATGAACATCAGGGCTTTTGGATATACTTTTGTAACCCTTTCCAGCTTCATGCAAGTCAACAATTCTTGATCGTAGGT
Organism: Ptyas mucosa; assembly: GCA_012654045.1. Lineage (NCBI taxonomy): Eukaryota > Metazoa > Chordata > Lepidosauria > Squamata > Colubridae > Ptyas > Ptyas mucosa. The sequence continues at coordinate 5,780,680 of WNWU01013599.1, forward strand.
ATTCTGAGAGCTCTTTTCTGCGAGGCATGGTTCACATCAGACAGTGCTTCTTGAAACCAATAAACCCAAAACAGGCGTGTGTTTTTAAAGGGCAGGACAGCTGTCAGCAACACATCCAATATCATCACACTGATTGGAGTCAAGGTTGGCTCACTCCTGGCTCCAATTAGCTCTTGGAGAAGTCATTAGGCTAGGGGCTCACATACTATTTCCTCCCTGCACTGTGAATGTTTACATGTTATGTTCAATTAAACCATGGCAACATCTAATGTTTGTGTAGTATTATTTTAAGCAGACTGTGTTCTTCTATTGTTGTGACTTAGATGAAGTTCAGAGCACATTTTATGACCAATTCATGCAAAACTCCACGTAATCCCAAGGGGTTCACATACTTTTTCTTGCAACTGTACATAAATATAATAACTTTTTAACATTGTTTGTTTCATTTGAAAGGTTCCATTTCATAGATCCAAACTTTATAGTTACTTAAGAATCAGGGTTATTCAGTCAGAGTGACTTTCTCCCAGGTCCATAAATAGAAGATTACAGTCCTCATTCCCAACTACCACCTGCTGCTGCTTTATTTTCAGAGCACTTTATGAAAAGAGACCTAGGAGTATGCTTTAGACCAGGGCTGTCAAACTCCTGGCCCGTGGGCCAGATACGTCACACTCTGGCTATGCCCACACCCAGTTTAGCAAAGGGGGGGAAAGTCCCAATATATCACGACACCACCATGACGACATGAGTTTGACACCCCTTCTTTAGACAGTATTCTCAAATACAAAAACCAGGTTTTGATCTTCAGTGGGGATTTTTCTCAGCCACTTTATTACTTCACATGGGGAACGATATGGACTTATAGTCACAAAAAGAAATATAGTGTGTGGAAAAAAACTGGTACCTCTTTAGAAGAAGTGGGAACAAGAGTAGGAAAATAAATTGTAGATTTACATCTTGAAAATGAAAAAGAAAGGATGAAATAAGTGTCTTGTCATTTTATTTTCCCCAAAACTTTAGAGACCTTTGACTTGTTTTAAAAACAGGTGAGAAATAGAAAGGAAACAAATAAAAAGTTCAGCAAACAGATGAAGTGGAGGAGCATAAAACCTCTAGACCAAGGAAGAAATTACTGAAGTGTACAAGGGAGGAAACCCAATTTCTTCCCCACATTGAAATTCTCCTTTTATTTCTTCTTCTTTGAGTTGCACATGTACAACAGGTGAAGAAAATGGCAACACTGCAATAAAAAAGTTGTTGATGGGTGGAAAAGAAATCTCAGAAATATGTGAATTCTGAAATTAAAATACATTGTTAAGGAGAGTATTGTTTCCACCAGTGGCATGTTCCCAGAGACTGGATATCTACAAATCCTCATCAATGGCTATGACTGTGGAATTCTGGGAGCTGAAGACTATTCACCTGGAACTCATCATGGTTTGGAAACACTTTGAAAATATATTAAACCATGGGCTTCCCCCATTGTTGAGTTGAAGGGCTGTTCACCTGTCTTCAAGTCAGCAGAAAACTAATCTAGGTTAACATTTTCTATCAGCATAATATTTGCTATCCCTCTGGTTGATCCTTTAATTCGGCCATCATTGCCTCTGTTTCAGCCACTGGGTTACTTCACTTCCTTGAGGTGCCCTTGGAGGATGCTTGAAAAAGGAGGGTGGGGATTAAAAACTACTATAGCTAAAAATAGTCTAAACTTGCTTGCTCATGTTGGGCGGGGCAGATGGGTTTTCAGGGAGTATAGTAAAAAATGTCAAGATAGTGGCCATGTTATGCTGTACATAAAAAGCAGACGGAACTTTAATTAGTGTTGTGACTGCCATCTTGGCTTTTTTGACCACATCCTGCAGACACCCCTGGAGGTGGAGCAGTCTCATGGGGACATAGCTGAAAAACATTGCTAAGATTTGTTTGTGCGGTGGCTAGGTGGAAGTGAGGAAAAGCCCCATGACTGAATTTAGAAATATGCTCACCCCAGAATATACCAACCACCTTATGGCCAAGCATGAAGTTTATAATTTAAGAATATATATTTAAAAAAGAGAATCAGTTTGGTGTAATGGTAAAAGCACCAGGTTAGAGACAAGAAGTTCTAATATAAGCCGTGGCAAATTATTTCACAAATGCAAGGAACTAGTCCATACAGTTGACAGGACTCAAAACTGAGTGGAAGGCAAGTCAGAAAGACAGAAAAACAGCACACTATAGTTTAGTATGACATCAGTCCAAGCCTTTAATTTCTAAGACATTAATTTAGTAGTTGTCCCCTGCCCATCTTCCTTTCAAGCATAATTCATGCCCTCTTTTTTGGTTGCTCTTACCTGCCTGACGAAGCTGTTCGATGTTGTATCAGAAGAGGTGCTGCCATCAGAGCGTTTGAAGCGGTTCTTCCTTTTGCTATACTTCCCCTAATGGGAAAAACATACAAAGGTCAAGAGTAGCACGAATTCAGAAAAAACATACACAAGTTGGTAAGTAGGTGACCAAAAGTGTGGATACACACAATGCTGCAGTGAAGCTATACTATAATCCAGCAGAGGGATAATATAAACCCCATCTTCAGACATATTCCATATTCTTTAACTCAATTTTCTCAAGCGTGGTAATTAAGTTGTGTGGATTTGTACTCCCAGAATTCCTCAGCGAGCATGCTAGAGATCTTCAAAGAATGCATGCTGTAGGTGCCATCACATGCTGCAGAAAACATTTGATTGTTTCACCCAAATTCACTTGTTTTTGAACAAGACACAGTGACCTGATTCAGAAAAAACACTAAATCATAAGTCATGATTCACAAACCCCGATAGCATGGCAATCTCCTCACTAAACAAACTGTGCTATGTAAAGATCTGTTACAATACAAATACCTCTTTTGCATATAAAGCAAAAATGCAAAGCAGAAGAGCATTAAAAAATAAACAAACCCAAAAACAAATTCTTTGAAATGTAAATACCTTAATGGCATATACCACCATTTCATTGCTTTTGTTTTGATACACATAGGTCAGGCCCCTAAATTCACACAAGTAAGCACTGTAGCAAGGCACAAAACTTTGAGCCTAACAGTGTTGTTTCACATGCCATGGCTATGCAATACATTGTAATTTGAAAAACACATACTTTTTAAGATTCATTATATCAGGAATTCTGCAATGGGAGAATCCTTTATTGGCTTGATTGGACTATAAATTTCTGTCACCCTCATATACAACACATAAAAAGGTTGAGACTTTGTTGTAAGGGTTGCAATTGCCATATTTACTATTTTTGTTGCTCCTTTTTTTGTTGTTGGTCAATGTAGTGGTTTGAGAAAAATTCCACCATGGTGCCTTCTTTAGGAAAAGTTAGGAAGAGTTGGCCCAATTATCATAACCAACATTCTTCACTTTTTTTCCAAGCTGAGAGAGAAACATTAGTAGTTTATTGTTTTTCAGATCTCATCAACCAGATACCTAATCCAGTTTAAGAGGGTAGGCTGTGAACTGTCAAGTGTCCATGCTCTTTAACCATGAGCCTTTTTAAAAATTCAGTCTGGATCATACTCAATTGAGTATCAAAGTTGATTTATCAAGGCTGTGGGAAAGCCTACTGAGAGGATCGTGAATAATTTTCTGAGGATCAATATTACACTATAGATGACATAATCCAATCAGAAGATTATTGAGCAGAAAAATGTCAGGAGGATTTAGTGCAATTTTCATTTAGGGAAATTAAGAAGTCCTACTAAAAGGAAAAGAAGGCTCCTCTCCCTCCCCCCATGTAACCATAAGCAGGAAGACACCTTGCTTGCCCCCCATACATTTGCTGGTCAGTTAATTCTTACGCCCAGTTCAGTTATAACCTGTGGCTTTTTCTTTTCATAGCAAGTTAGCAACACCAAGTTCCTTTTTTAGGAGAGAGGATATCAATTTAAGCTTATTTCCTTCACCTGCTTCTAAGAATCATGCCTCCCTCCATATCCCAAGGGAGAATATTCCCTCCCCCATGAACCAACCCTTTGCACTGATCCTGAGAAGGGGGGAGGGGGAGCAGACCAGGAATGAGCCAGACGCTACCCAAGCATGTCTCTAGAGAGAGAGATAGGACAGCTGGTTGAGGAGAAGCCCATTGTTATTAGGCCCCCCCAGACATGGTTCTCGTAGTTCTAAGGCCAAGCAGGGCAGGAAAAGAAGGCAGAGATGAGGCTGGTATTTTTAGGCTTTTCCTCTCCCTGTTCTAAATCAGGCACATGCGTCACTCATAGCTGCAATACGCAGTCAGGATCCAACACGTGGAGGACCATGAAGAGCAGGACAAAAGAATTGCCAGAAGATGTTTTAGCTCCAAACAGCTCACTACCACCTCACATATACTCAATTAAGCATTGCTTTTGAGGCTACCTGCATGAGGTTCATCTTGAACATTCATCCATCACAGAAAAATCTAAAATAGCACCTTACATTCCATTTGATTCTTTCATCAAGTGAGAGCATTGGAGCTGCTACTTCCTTATCAACTTGATCTCTCTCTGTCTCTCTTCCTTCTCCTCCCTCTAAGGCCTACCTTTATCTTTAAATGTTTTAAAACTCCTGATGTTCACAAGTGAGCACAAGAAAACTGATATTTTCTATCTTTGGGATCATATCAAAGGACTTATGTAGCTCAACCTCTTCTCTTAAAATATTCTGCCACTAAATTCTATTCTCTCAATATTCACATACAATACAATAAAGAGTATGTTGGCATTTGCCAACTCCCACTGCCTGTCTAGATTTATTAATATTAAATATTTCTCTCCTCTCTTTTGCTCATCAAAACCATACAGTACAACAGTTTCTGAGAATCCCTTATTTCCAGTCCGGGCCAATAACTTATCCCTTAAAAAAGTGTCTGGCAGATAAAAACACCACCCATTTTCCAATAATCCACCCAGTAAATATTGTTTTGGGAGCTCTTATAGCTAAAATTAGCAGCTAAACAAACATTTAGCAATAGTCAATATGGTGTCATTATGCTATAACTGTTAGGAGATGTTGAATATAAACTCCTTGCTTTGAAAAGTTAAAACACAGAAGTAGAAGATTATGAGAACAAAGTCTAACACATCTGAAAGGATGCACTGTGCAATCAAATCATTCCCCCCCCTCCCAAATTAGGATATTTCATCCATGCATCTTGTTCTATCCTGAAAGATCAAAGATATTTCCATCATTCTGTCAATTCTTATCTATCTGAAATGTGTTCTTAGATTCATCAATTTCCTGGCTGAAGTAGCTGAAGAAGCGTAGGAGGAGAAAAAAACCTTTATTACCAAGTCCCAGGTTTTCTCCGTAGCTAGATATATAATTAATTATCTTTATTGAGACCCCTACAAATATTTTCCCACATAAACTGGGGACATCATTACCAATCCTGAATCCACTAGTCTTGATTTCTATTTGAGAAGGGAGCCAGGTGAAACATCTGAACTTCAGTGGCAAACAATAGTGGTCATTTAATTCCCAGGCCACTTTCCTGATCACAACTGGCTGGAAATTCTGACACATCTGGAAAGGTGCACTAGTAATCAAGAGCTGATGCACTTCAAAAAGTCCTTCTTGGAATCAGCCTGAGGAGCTTCTCCTATTACCAGTCTCAAAAGCATCTTACTCTTAACCAATTTGTTTGGGGATGGGAGGGGGAGGAAGTGCGAAGAAAATATGAAAAGGCACAAACACAAGATCATGTATCCCCTCCTTGTGAAATTCAAGGACTGAGACAGGGCGATTTCCCACTTTCAGTCTGGTATGAAAGTGCGGGCTGCCCGCCGTTGGCTTTGGACAGATTTAAGGATCGCAAAGGAGAAGAAAAGGGCCTGAAGCTGAGCGACACTTTTCACCGGACCGAACGGCTAGCCGAAGCCCCAATACCAGCCGTCCTTGCACCCCCTTTTGTCCTACTCAGTGAACTGCATCTCAGCACCCATCCTAAAGAGCCTGACATTCCTGGGTGGCCGGCAGTTCAAGATCAGAGGCGATCAATAGAAACCGACAACGTGCCCTTCCACCCCATCCTCTTCCAGCAAAAACATTTCTCTCAGTTACGTGCTATGTTGGGGAAAGCGGGGAGAGGAAATAATTCAGCTCGGAACGTGGGTGCCTCAGCCCGGGTCGGGTCTTGCAAGGTCCCCCCCCGGTCGCATCCACTGGATCTCTCTACTCCCTCCTTCTCCCGCCGCCGCGGTTTTTCTGATTTTCTCCCCGCCCCTCCTTTCTTTCGGACACGATCTCCACGTCCAAAGTTTCCCACATCACAGACAAGCTGTCTTCCGCCCAATGGACTGCAAGGCGTCCGACCGTGCAGCCGACTGAAGAGCGGGCTGGTGGTTACGCACCTGGAGGCCAGGGTTGTCTAAGACCTCCATTTGGATGTCTTGGCTGGAGCTGTAAGGTGTGCGTGACATGCCGCTGTCCTGCACCATGGAGACGCCTGTGCTGTCGGCTGAGCTCACGCCGGACTCATGGTGAAAGCCAGGGAAGATTGAGGTCGCCTTTCGCCTGCCCAAGGAGCCGACCACCAGCCTCCTCAAACCCGTAGCCTCGGCATGGCCCCTCCTGACGGCTAAGATGAGCAAGCAGGCCCCCCCCCCTACGCGCGCGCCGCCGCCGCCGCCGTGATGGATGAGCCCAGCGTTCCAATCATAGGGCATCGCCTACGAGCGCTTCCTGGCAACTGGCAAGGACTGACTGCTGCCTTCAGCTCCCCAGGGGAAGGAAGAAGGGGTGGGTGTGGTTTGAGCCAAAGTGGGGCCGAGCAGATGGCGGGGAGGGGAGGGGAAGATGGAAGCTCCGGTCAATGGTCTCACATCTAGTTTAGCTTCCTTACAAAGATCCTCTAGAGTCCACCTGCTGCTGTCCCATCCTGGAAGCCAGAATGGAAGGAAATTTGTCCAGTTTCCTATCCGGTTTATAGCTAGCTACCTTTTCCCTGTTTGTTTTGTCAATTCACCTTTAACATCTCCCTCCGTGATTTAGCATTAGGCTGGAGACGACCATTTTGCTTCCAACTCAGTTTCTCCCCCCCCCCCCCCCAATCTTCTGATGAAATCCCTGCAGAATTTGGGTCATGCAAGAAGATTTCAGGTTGTAGCTGAGAATACACACATCTGACTACTGGCCCTTTCTGGACTCTGAAACTAAGCAGGGTTAATACTGAATGAGGGACCTTTAAGCATCCCCATGACTGGGAAGTCAACCTACTACCTGGCAAAAGGCTATGGCAAAGCACTTCCATACAGTTGCCAAGAAAATGACCAGGAATTAAATTTGGTTCAAATGCATCATTAAACACTGATAATTTCTCACACTCCCCCCCCCCCCCCCCAGCTATAAGCATAGAATAGCAAACTTTACAGGCTGGAAAGTGGAGGCCAATTCCGGGTTGCTTTAATAAGACAGAACCCCAAATTAACCAACCACAGTTTTGTAACTTATTGAGTGAACCCAGACTGTATAATCAGTCTATGGTATTGTGCAAATCCATAAAATCCATTTGGTTAAAATAGCTATAAGTGACCATGTTGTTCAAACGCAATCAGTAGTGTTACTTTTATTTAGGAGGTTTCTTCCAGGTAAATATTCATATAGGTACAGTCTAGTTGTTCCTATATCTGCTTTTTCCCCACACTAATGCCTTCCAGATGTGCTGTGTCTTATTGTCTGGATAGTCAGCAACAGGTTAGCAAGATTATCCTATATACAACAAGTTCCTCTCCACTATCTCACTTTATTCTTCTCCCTTGAGATGCTTTGTAGTGCTTGGTTTAAGAAACATTATCCCCAAATCACTGAAAATACAAGATACAGGCTGATTCACCAACATATTAAACCATAATTCGCTTAACTTTGAGGTTGGTGAATAAGCATACCACGTTATGGCGTAAAATGTTTTATAAATGTGCTCATAACGTCAGCAAGTGCAAAATTGTCTATCTTTTTTTAATCCCATTAGCCTGTTTCCACTATTGCTGCAATTGCTTATTTCTTTTGCCAAGAAATATTCCTTGTTTCATTCAGAAACCCTGCTAACTGCATCTTGAAGATGCCTTCTTAACCATTCTTAAAGGGCATCTCAGAACTCACCCATGTAACTTTATGTTTATCTTATTCAATGTTTTCCATCTTTTACCAATGTGGCTTGCTTTATGAACAATTTATTTTGCTTAAGAATTTATTGGGGTGATGATAGAATGGAGGCTAAGATCAGTTCAGTTCCTGCTTTGGCTTGCTGTGGTCATTGATGTGAAGCACTACTTAAGACATTATGCGGGTTCTTTAACTGTTTGGCTAAATGAATGCCTGGGCAGCTTGTACATTGACTGAAGCAGGAGAGTCCATCCACTAGAGTCCTTGAATCCCAACCCCTGCATATCTGTTGTAGGCAGAAAGAGCCACAGCACAGTGAGCAATAGCAAAAAATAAAAACTAAGAGCAGGATGAAGAGAAAGTTAAGTGAGCAAAAGAAAGGCCCTGAAAAGCAATTGAATGAGAGTGATGGAGCAAGAGAGGATGATGGAATGAATGAGAGCAATGAAATGAGTAACACAGTGAGAGAACTGGGACTGCTGAAGGCAATGGAGCAAAAGCAAGTGATGAAGTGGTGATGGGGCCACAGAGGAGTGATGAGTGAGAAAGATGAATGAAGAAGACAGTATGAGTGACTAACAGGCAAGAGAAAGCAAGGCAGCATGAGTGTGAGGAATAATCTTTGGATCATCAACAAAAGGGATGTGAGCTGCAGCGCCTGATCCACAGAAAGCCCCTTCCACTCTGCAGATCAGAATTCTGGCAAATGGCTAAACCCATCAGTCAAAATTGGTTTCCAGACTACTTCTCTATTCTCTCTACTCTCCATGTTAGGGAGAGTAACTGCAGGAAATCCACCAATCTTTTTTTCTTAACTTGCCCCACATCAAAAACCCCAAGGCAGCACTCACCAGCCTTGTAACCAGGGCAGAATAAATTCCAGGGCAAAACACTTTCATATCACCTCACAGACTAGAAGAAAATGCATTAAGCTATCTAGACCTGGCTTATAACCCATTTTATCTTCTAATTTTTGGGTATGGAGTACAATAGTATTGCATATACAGCTTTGTTCACTTCTGATTTATATTACAGATATATCAACAGTTATTTGCAGTTTCCAATATACTTACTGATATGATTTCCACATTATAGTAACATGTTTTGTTTCACCGTAGTTTATGGAATCAACTAGTTTTCTGGAAGTTATGGCAAGCAATTAGTTCAAATACAAGCACATCTGACATGATTTTTTAATAATTTTAAGAGAAACTTTGAAACTCAAGCCCCTAAAATTCCAAGATCTAAACTTTCACAAAAAAGTATGATGGTGGTAGAGAACAGCTATCCTGCCAATTAAGGAGCCTGAGTGGCGTAGCAGGCTAATGCCTCCTACTAAGGCAGCATTTAACATCCAGCTGCCTGCAATTACTGCGAGTTCTAATCCCACCAGGCTCAAGGTTGACTCAGCCTTCCATCCTTTCTAAGGTGGGTAAAATGAGGACCCGGTTTGTGGGGGCAATAAGCTGACTTTGTATAAATATACAAAAGTATGAAGGCTATTGCTTAGCGCATTGTAAGCCGCCCTGAGTCTTCAGAGAAGGGCGGCATATAAATATAAATTTTTTTTAAAAAAGTAAGGTAAATGTTTTATTGGGATTCATTGGGAAGTTATTTGGGGCTTTGTAATCCTTGTCATAACTGCTGTTGGCAATGACAGAGAATGAATGAGTGTGAGACTTCCTCTAATAAATATTTAACTCCTAGTTTTATCTGAGGTTTCAATCACTCCACTAGGAGGGTAGCTCATCCTTGCTGAATATGTGTGGGCCAGCTTTGACTCTGGAATTGTATGCAGAAGTTGTTCACCGAGAAGAAATTCAGCCTGCAGCATCTGTGAAGACTAACAGAGCAAACAAAGGTGAGAGCATTTTCTAGTTAGAAAGAATAATAAGGCTTTGAAAGTTCTGAGTAGAAATATAAAGGACACGTTTAACCCAGAATTCATGTATAGTGTCCTGTACTGTTGAAAATGCTGCAACTTATTCAGCATTGTTATTCTTGTCAGGTCCCAGATATTTCTGCAGGGACGCTGACATTTTGGTGGGAGGAGAGGGGAGGGGAGGAATGGAGTGGTCTTTATATGAAGTTTCTGTTTCTATTTCTTGCATTACTGTATGGATCTCTATATGAAGTCTCTGTTTCTGTTTCCCTGCAATGATATAGTGTGGGAGGGGTTTGGTTAAATAGCTGGTTTTAAATGAGAAACTTCAGTTCTTGCCTAGATCTCTTGTTATCACAAACTTTCCAATAAAAGCTCCTTTTGGAACAACTACAGTTTCAAGAGTCCTGCTTTCTTGGGAAGATTGAAGAGGCAAGACCTTGCAATTCTTTTAATTGCTCCTGTTAACTCTTAGGAAATTCCTACTACATAGAACAGTCTATCTGAAAGTCATCTTTTGCTAGTAGAAACTGATAAATTAGCCATACCTTTTTGACTCCTGCTCTACATGTGACTCGAATATTTCCCTTTTCTTTTGAATCCTCGGAAGCCGCCTAAGCCTACACTGCTGAAATGTTGTAGCAAACTGTTATACTAATGATACCACTATTTCTTGATGATTTTTGAGGGAAAATGAAAACGAGGGAAAGTTTGTAAGATAAATTTAATCTGCCATTGATTTATTTTAACTATAACATTAAAATCTTCCAAGGGGAAAAAGAGAGAGACCACGCTTACTGTGCCATAATACCGGTATCATAGTTCACTCACTCTGTGATTCTTGGATATGTATGTATCTCTTTCTTCAAAAAAAACTTTATTCACTTGGCACAATGGACAGTTATGATTATGTACTACTAAAACTCGTGTCTGTAACTTTTAACTGTGCAAAAGAATGCATCATAGGGCAACAATTTTTTTTTAATTGAAAAAGTTTTAAAAGTTTTACATACATTTTCTCCCCCCTCCCCAACCGCCCCCCCGACTTCCCAGAGCAAATACAAAATAAAATAAAATACAGCTCAAATTCTCTAAATTAAACTCCATTTCACACTTATCATAATCATAATCATTAAACAAATAGATAAAAGGAAAGCAAGTCTTCTTTCTTCTTATTCCATCTAATTCAACAAAATTAATATCCATTCATAATTACAACAGCTAATAAAACAGTTAAGTATTACCTAATTAAACCTATCTTTACTCAATTTAGCTATTTAATGCTTAACAAATTATTAGGTCTATACAATTTAACAAGATATTTTATAACTTCTTTCATTGAAAACAAAAGAAAAAAAAAAGAAACCCTCATTCAAAAACCCCAAATTTAAAATAAAATGTTATATAAACTCTTCCGTCCTCCACTTTTAAACCATAAAGGTCCAATTATAATTAAAGCACTTAATAAAAAATAATAATTTTTTTTGAATTAAAAAATAATAATCAAACCTCTTATTAATTTGTCAATACATATTAACAAATCAGCTAAAAACATCATTTATTAACTATATCAAACGTTTAAATTCTTCATACTAGATTAAACCGGTTGCTAATCTTCTTGTCTTCACATCCTCCAACAGCATTTAGAATATCTTCATTTGCATCTACCCACCTAAATAAAAATTGCTTCTTTATATAAAAAAAAACCCCGAGTGACTTTATAATTGTATTTGAAATAATATCCATCAAATCCAGTCAAAAATTAGATTAATAAATTCATCAGATGTGTTAGGGAAACCACCAGATCAACTGCAGTTGCCCTAGGTCCATAGTCCTTTTGCCTTATATTTATTACCATCAGTCAGGAGACTCCAATTTACTATATTCAATAAAACTTCTGCGATTGCAATTAAGTCCAAATTTGTTACAGTCCTTAATAAAATATTCCAAATCATTCAAGTCAGGGCATATTTTACAGCCCAACCCACCAGCATTGCAGTGATCTGTTTATTCTTCTCAAAATATTCCAATACAGCTGTAGGTTGCCTCCTCATCGTCGCTCATTGCTTAGATAACTGGCATTAAACTGCTGTCTGTTTTTTTTTCCACAAGTTCAAAATCTTTAAACAGCTAAACAATACTTTTTAAGGACCATCATCTCATCAAACAGGGTTATTTTCCATTTTTCCAATCTTTCTTCTTTTCCTTTTTACGAACTTTCTTTTTAACTTTGAACCCTCTGCCTTTTTTAACTCCAGTAAAATTTTGCAATTTTTGGGATTGCATAATATAAAAATTTTGGAGAAATATAACTTCTTTTGGAAACAGCTCTTTAAATGCAGATTGGTTTTTATAAGAAAAAATTCGTGTAACCAAAATCTCATCAGCTTCCAAGATTTCTTCCTTATTCTGCACAGCCTCCATCTTTCTCTCCTCGGTGATCTGTTGTTGTACTTTTCCATCTCCCAGCTCTTCGTTCAATCCCCCCACTGCTAGATTGCAACTCAGTATTTCCATGTGTTTCATTGTTTCCAGCTTGAAAAGCTTGAAATATAGTATCAATTCTTTTCAATAAAGCAGAGGTAATTGAGCTCAAAGCTTCCTCAAAGTCAGACCATTGAGGGTTAATTAACCCTTCTTTGCTTTCTTTGCTTTCAAAAAGACCAGCCATCTCGCCCCCCTTCTTCCTTCCCTTCCAGAAGAACAGGAAAAAAAAAGAAAAAGAAAAAAAAAAGAGTATCAAGAAGGAAAAATAAAAGACCCTTTACAATTTGTAATTTGTATTGCTGCTTCAATTATTATTATTACATCCTTTCTTGTTTCATCCACTTTTCAAAAAGGAGTTTTACGTTTCAAACAGGGGTTTATCAATAATTACTTTTAACTTTCACTTCTTCATGCCCCGTTAAAACTCAAATGCCATCTTGCTTTCACTTTCAGCTTAAAAAAAATCTTTTAAAAAGAGTAAATCTTTGGAGTTAGAAAGAAAAAAAAATACTTGCTGTTTCATTCATGCTGCTTGTGCTCTGCCAGTTTTATTCAGAAAGTATTTGTTTAAAGTTAATTGCTGGGGTGGTAACGACATCTAGCTCTGCAAAGCAGAGGCATCCAGGGTCCAGAGTACTGACAGGCTTAACGGGGAGCTCTCATCTTCGAGCGCCAGATTATGGGTAAAATCTGGCACTCTCAGGGAGCTCTACCCCACCTGTCTACTCACTTTCCCCCCTCATACCAGGGGGAAAGTTTCCAAACCGCAAGACAGCTGATAGTCGCTGTTCTTTGCAGTTCTACGGAGCCCTGGGCTGGCGCTTCAAAAAGAAGCGTCTAGCGATGTCGCAGTCCCAACGGAAGTCACCATAGGGCAACAATTTTTGTAACAAAGTATCTCAATTGGCGTCCTAAAGCATTTTTACATAAAAATACCACAATACATTTTATGATATAGTACAGAATGTCATTAAATATTTCCTGTGGTCAGTTCCTGATGTTTGATGGTGCTACACAGTTCGGTATGGGTTATTTTCAAGATATTCAGATATCATATATCTGAATATTTCCTTTAATTTTTAAGAGCTTTTCCAGTAAAGGCAGTATATTAGAAGCATCAGAATTAATCCCTCTATCCCCATCAGAACTGATGAAGCTTCTTGGATGAGAAGCAAAATATCTTCTTTCTCAAGGAAAAAACTCTTTTGAAAAAGCACCTTTGAGACAACTGTGACTGAGAATCTCCATAGACATTCAATACATTAGAACAGGGGTCCTCAAACTACAGCCCACGAGCTGGATATGGCCCGCCGAAGCCATTAATCTGGTCCCTGCAGAAACACGAGGCTGCCCCCCCCCCCCCCCCCCCCCCCCTTTGGCCAAGTGCAGGACTGACTCTTGTGAGTCCCGTGGGTTGGAACTGGAAGGTAAGGCCAATGTTTTTGGCTGGCAGAATGCTTCCGGAAGCCAAAAACAGGAGGCCTCCCGGGGCCTCTGTGCGGCCAGCAGAGTGTTGCAGGAGGATTGGATTGGAGGAGGGCCACCCGCTTGCCCACCTTTTGACCGGACTAGTCTTTAAGTTTCAAGCAACAAGAGATATGTTACTTTTGGGGAGACCACAGGATTGCCCCACCTCCCTGCTAGCAGCTCGTCTTCAGCACACTACTCGTCGGCCTCCAAACGTCAGATTCCCACCACCCAGCACCAGTTCAGGGGTTCCTTCCCCTCCCCAGGGGAGAGAGAGAGAGAGAAAGAGAGAGAGAGAGACAAGGAGAGAGAGGGGGAGGGAGGGAAAGAGAGAGAGACGAGAGAGAGAGAGAGAGAGAGAGAGAGAGAGAGAGAGAGAGAGGGAAAGAGAGAGAGAGAAGAGCCAGAGAGAGGGAGGGAGAGGGAGAGAGACTTGTCTATTGTAAGCTCCTTGGGGCTGAGAAGAATTGCAGCAAAACTGAGTTTCCTGAAGTGGACCACTAGACACCTAAAAAAGGTAAGAAATGATCTAGTAAAAAGAAAAGCCAACCAAAAGAGCATCATGCAAACAAAAGCAAATAAAACAGCCCCAGGAGCAAAACAAATTAAAGTCTAATTTGTGTGTATTGTTTAATAGACTGCTAAATTGACCATGCCCACCCAGTCACATGACCATCTAACCATGCTCACCCAGTCACATGATCACCTAGCTACGCCCACCCAGCTGGTTCGGCCCCCCAGTAACTATGCTACTTTAAATGATATTTGCAGTCTGCCTCATATTCCTAAAGGGATGGGGGAATCAGTATACCAGGATATTTTTTGCATATCAAAAAATATATTTTCCTAGATAACAAGTAAGCACATGTTTAAATAGAAATATTAGTTGTCTAGGTAAAAATGAAAAACATTCAGCATGATGATTTCCTTTTATGATGGCATGTTCAGTTCATATAAACATCACAAATTAATACCAATATACTCAATAAAACAATATCAGCATTCTGAAAAATATATATAAATAAGAATCAGGCTATGTATCATTAATGTGGCTTGTTCACATAGCATATATTTTTGATTTTGATTTAACGTTATACAGACTAATCTATCATGTGCAATATTTCAGGAACCATGATTTAAAAACCATATTTAAAGTGATTGTGGACATGACAAGCTAAAATATACCGTTTCCCTGAAAATAAGACCCTGTCTTATATTTTTTTGAACCCTGAAATAAGCATTTAGCCTTATTGCCGTGTGCTTAAAATCCCGATTGGGCTTATTATCAGGGGATGTCTTATTTTGGGGGAAACAGGGTAGTTGGCTAATTTGTGGCTCAGTGTGCTATAAAACCCAGACAAAATTATTAGTTTTTGGATTAGTGTCTGTATTTACATACAGTAACCAGCAACAGGTTTTTACATTTGTATTAAAACAATCAAAATATCTATATAAGTATTTAATTCTAGTTGTAATTTACATTATTTTGTATATCCTCCTAGGAACTCATCTTAGGGTTTCCCTCTTTCATTTTGAAAATGAAAATGTTGTCAAGCATTTGAATGTAAACCATGTGATCATGGAGATGCTGCAATGGTCAGAAGCAGAGGTGTGTTCTACTTACCTTTACTACTAGTTTGCAGTGGGGCTGTGCGTGTGTGTATGCTTTGCTTGCGCACGTGCTTGCTTTTCTGCACATGCGCAGAAGCGTTTTGGTAATGTCGGGATCGGTGGGCGGAGGCTCCTGCCGGTTTTACTACCGGTTCTATAGAACCGGTGCGAACCGTGGCCAACCAACCACTGGTCAGAAGTGTGAAAAATCATCATGTCACTTTTTTCAGTGCTGTTGTAACTTCGAATGGTCACTAAATGAAGTGTTGTAAGTCAAGGACTACCTGTAGTATCATTCTGTCTTTGCAGCCCAGGCACAAACGTCTTATTAGTGAATTATTGGTGAATATCCAATTTCAGACGTTTCAGAATCAAACTTTTCTAAAAGTACCTCCTTACCCAAAGAAAATTTACATTCAAAATTGCAAACAATCTACCTTTTCTTTGGTATCTATTATTAAAAGCAAAAATTAAAATGGTCTATGACTTACTCCTTTCAAACCTTGGGCTTCTTGTTATTTTATATCCCGATCTTGTTCCTTTCCTATTGGCCTATCAAGCACATCATCCCCAACAATTACAGCCAATTGTGTGCAAGTATGAGGGGAATTGATGAGAATGATATCTCAAGACAGCTGAATGCTTAATCTGATTGGGAAGTTACCGGTAGTTTTCTAATATTGATAGCACTTGGGAGGGGAAGTGAAAAATAGATCTCCTGAAATTTATTCTTAGTAAATCTGCTTATAGTGTGCTGAATTTGTAATTGCACAAAACTTGTCTGGACTCGCCTTTAAATAATGAGCCCTACAATAAATTGCATGTTGTAACATGCCCAGTGAAATAATTAACTACTGTATTTCACTGGGATTATTTTCGTTGACCCCTAGAAAGGAAGGTGAGCATTTAGTGTGAATAAAATTATAGTGTGTAGGTTGAAAATTTTTCTCAAAGCAAGGCAGTATGAGCGAAGTGATTCTGAGCCATTATGTAATGTTACACCTTTTCTTTTTCATTTTAAAGACTATAATGAAGTTTTGAATGTACTTCTGTTGCTTGTATTCACATGACCTATTCAACCCAGTTTAGCCCAGTCTGTTTTCCAAACTTGGCCCTTATGTTAGTTTATAATGTCTTTCAAACAGCATTCACACTAAATTGTTTAGCCAAATTTTATTTTATTAACCTGTATAAATCACAGACATGCTAATGGGGTAAGCAAATTACATTTTCACTTCCAGGGTGAACTCAACCAGAAACTTTAGATCTAAAACCACTCACTGGGTCATTGCATTACATCTGTTTATTTAATAAATAAAAGCCCAATTGCTATGTTCATGTAACAGCTAAACCAAATAACACACACTCCTAATTTAAATATTAAGAAAACTAGATTCCGATGCCTGACAGCTTATGACAATTACAAAGTCCCAAAGTCATGTAACATGTTGCTAATTTAACAACAGCAGTGAGTCACTTAACAAATGTGGCAAGGAAAGTTGTAAAATGGGGCAAAATTCACTTATATATAAAATTTCTCATTTAGCAACATAAATTCTAGGCTTGATTGTGGTCATAAATCAAGTGCCCTGGTGGCTCAGTAGACTAAAGCACTGTTATTAACACCAGCTGCCTGCAATTACTGCAAGTTCAAATCTCACCAGGCTCAAGGTTGACCCAGCCTTCTATCCTTTCAAAGGTAGGTAAAATGAGGACCCAGATTGTGGAGGCAATAAACTGAGTTTGTATAAATATATACAAAAGTATGAAGGTTATTGCTTAGCGC
The DNA here is from genome assembly GCA_012654045.1 of Ptyas mucosa. Classification (NCBI taxonomy): domain Eukaryota; kingdom Metazoa; phylum Chordata; class Lepidosauria; order Squamata; family Colubridae; genus Ptyas; species Ptyas mucosa. Next base: position 5,798,030 of record WNWU01013599.1, read on the forward strand.
ATTGTAAGCCCTCCGAGTCTCTGGAGAAGGGCAGCATATAAATCAAATCAAATTTTTAAAAAATCAAGGAAACAAGAGAATTCAAGCCAATTCTTTAGCCCATTTTCTGATCAGAGAATCAGAATGCTGTATTGTAGGTCTGTCTGTTTTCTCAGTCGCAGTACCCACTGCCCCCATTAAGATGTCGGGGAAACTAGACCAAGTTTCCAATCAATTTAGACATTAAAAAAACCCCTAATTTAGAAAAACACAAAATATTTCTACTTTATTAAGGTGACCTCTTGAAATTGATTGCTTCCTAGTATGATTTGATTGCTTATTGTACGGTATGATTGTCACTGGGTGTTGTGCCTTGTGATTCTTGACGAGTGTATTGTCTTTTTATGTACACTGAGAGCGTATGCACCAAAGACAAATTCGTTGTGTGTCCAACCACACTTGGCCAATAAAGAATTCTATTCTATTCTAAAATAAAAATAAAAATGAGAGCGCTAGTGGCTAATGAAGGCTACGAAGAAATCACAGATTGCCTTTTTTTTAAAGGAGTTACTTTAAGCATTCATGCGCCGATACCGCATTAATTACTATTTGTACGACTAGCCTCAAATGTGAGCATGCGCAAAGCGGTTTGCGCACGTTCGTGGCCCAAACCCACCATCTTTCTCTCCCCCCCCGCACTGCCCGCCCTGTACCAAGAGATGTGCGCAAGCGTAGTAATACTTTGGATGATACCATTTGCCCCTCATTTGAGGGAAAGATATATTTTTATTTACACGTAATATCCCCTGTCTTCCTCGATATATCCTTTAAGGTCAGACTTAAGGGTGTAATAGAAAATAAAGCAGGATTTTAGAAAGAGTGAGGAAGACAAGGCAAAGGCAGGATTGGGGTGAAAGCGAGTGGTTCAGCCCATGACGATAAGTGGGTTGGCCCTCCTCCGCTTCCTTTCTTTCTTTTCAGTGCCGTCGGCCTTGCCGCCATGAGGTGAGCTCTTCGCTACGAAGGGGCCTAAGGGCCTGGGGGGAGCCTTAAGTAATGAAACTTAAAGAGTCACGGTCGGCGAAATGGTCCGAAAGGCAGCTGGAAAGCCTCCTTATGGGGAACGGAGGGGCGAAGGGCGAGGGGAACGAGGAGTGCGGCCTAGAGGCCTGCGAAGCGTGGAGGAGCCTGGCGGCGAAAACGTGACTCGTGGCACTCGAGAAGCGGGGAACCGTCGGGATTTCCTACCAAGCATCCCCTTTTTTCCCCACAGAGAGTCCTTTTCTGTCGGAACAGCCGATGGGGAGAGATTGCGAGGCGCCAGGGGAGCTTTGGGGGAGGAAAGCGGGGAGGGGGGGGGGGGAAGGATTGGTAGCAGACCTGGGTAAGAGAGGCTGGCGGCCTGGTGGGGTTTGGCTTCGCCTGTTTCTAAAGTCTTTCGCCCCACATCGTTCGGTTCGCACTGCCGTCTTTTGCGTGTCTCTTTTCTTCACGAGTAATTTCCATTCGCTCAACTGAGGTTTAAGAACGAGACGGTAGAGGCGTTGTGGAGCTTACCGAACATGTGGTTCTCAACGTTGCAACTTTTTAACGTTGCTGTATTTTTTTTTAAAAAAAAATTCAGATCGTTTAGTCCCAGTTTACTATTTTCAGCTGAACCTTGCTGTGCTTCTAAAGAGTAAAAACTAGGAGTCCTGATGTTTAGTCCCAAAAATTTTATCCCCCCCCCCCGGTCTTTTTAATGATAGTTATTGTGTAAAAAAAATCCTCATACGAATATATTAAATTAAATAGATACAATATTTAGAAGGTTGAAATAATTTTGTCTCATCTTGGTCATGTTACATATATGTTCAGAATAATTTTTAATATCAGGCCTGTGTTTTTTTGTTTATATTGATCGATTTTGTGGGTTGCCCATCTCTCTTCAAAGCGACTCTGGGTGTCTCACAACATTAAAGAATATAAACATAAATATTTCTAAAAAACAAAATTAGAATTTTTTTTAAGAATTAGAATTACAATCCCTTTCATTGCAATATGTCCCTTCTCCAGTAATCTAATGTTGCCCAAATTCTTTTCTGTATCTTGAAGACTTTTGTGGACTATAAATCTATTCTTGCAATTCCGGAGAGATCTGAAAGTGAGTTCCTGGTTTGAAGTAAAACCCTTGCATGGATCAAAATGCATATTATACAAATTCTTATGACAGTTTTGGAAGGAAGACTTCCATCATTATACAATAGGCATAGTTTTTAGTTCAACACTGACTACTGAAATAGATTAAATTGGTAAATTTAGAATAATATTGCTTCCTAAACCTATCTCTATGTCTTCCGAAATACCTACATTCTTATTCCTACAAGTCATCTGAACAAAATTATCCAAATGTAAGGTATCTTTGGCTAATTTGATACCTTTCATTTTGGTTTTGATAATGGGATTTGTAGGCCAGTACATTAGAATGATTCAAAAGAAGCAACAGTTGTTTTGTAGAAAAGAGCCTTGGATAGTACAGTGGTCTAAAGCACCCTGTTATTAACATCAGCTGCCTGCAATTATTGCAGGTTCGAATCTCACCAAGACTCAAGGTTGACTCAGCCTTCCATCCTTTCTAAGGTAGTAAATTGAGGACCCAGTTTGTGGGGGCAATAGGCTGACTTTGTATAAATATACAAAAGTATAAAGGCTATTGCTTAGTGCATTGTAAGCCGCCCTGAGTCTCCGGAGAAGGGCGGCATATAAATCAAAAATTAAAAAAAAAAAGATCAGTTAAATAATGTGAGGTTTTTAAATAATATTTTTTATCTTGAAATTCTCTTTATAACTTACCAGAATTACAAAGCAGATTTAGATATTGGAGTTTCATGATCTCTGTTTAATAAAAGTTGCCCTGTAAGCAAGATTTATCAGACAAAATATGTTAAATCCTTTACATTTAAAAGACTTAAAAATCTCAAGCATGTGTATGTAGTGATCTTTACAGGTCCTGATTATTTAATCAGCATGCAGGCTGTTACCTAGGATTCCCACGTAAATACAGGTAGTCTTTTGACTTACAACAGTTATTTTAGTGGCCATTCAAAGTTACAACGGCACTGAAAAAATGTGACTTGTGACTTTTTCACAATTACGACCTTTTCAGCGTTCCCTATGATCTTGTGATCAAAATTCAGATGCTTGGCAACTGGTTCATATTTATGACAATAGCCATGTCCCAAGGTCACATCTTTTGCGATATGACAAAGTCAATGGGGAAGCCCTATTCACTCAACCGATTACTAATTTATCAACTAAAATAGGAAGAGCCTGGTGTTGCTGTGGACTAAGTGCTGTTAAAAGTAGCACTTAAGTTTCCAGCTGCCTGCAATTACTGCGAGTTCTAATCTCACCAGGCTCAAGGTTGACTCAGCCTTCCATCCTTTCTAAGGTGGGTAAAATGAGGACCCAGTTTGTGGGGGCAATAAGCTGACTTTGTATAAATATACAAAAGTATGAAGGCTATTGCTTAATGCATTGTAAGCCGCCCTGAGTCTCTGGAGAAGGGCGACATATAAATCAAATTTAAAAAAAATAAAGTGATTCACTTAACAACTGGACTAAGTAAGGTCGTAAAATGAGGCAAAACTCACTTAACAAATGTTTCGTGTAACAAGAAATTTTGGGCTCAATTGTGGTTGTGAATTGACTACCTATATATCATTTTTACTACTCAAAATTAGTTATATTTAGAGACTTAGAATAATTTCCCATGTCTTCAGAAATTAGGGTTTTTTTCCCTGGGTACCTTCCAATTTACATGTAAATGTTTCTTTTCCTTAGTATGTTAAGGCTGCAGAAGAGGCTGGCTTCCAGCGTTTTGCGATGTGGAAAGAAAAAAGTATGGTTGGATCCCAATGAGACCAATGAAATTGCTAATGCCAACTCTCGTAAGTATAATTTGCCATGTATAGGAGGTCTATATTGTAGCATTTAGAGGCATGTAAAACATTTTCAAATATAACCATTCCTTTCCAGCTGCAGAATATCCAGTTCAGGCTCTGTCCTCAGTGGAATGGGATGGTCCAGCCTTGTTAGAAGTAATCAGAATAGATAGCTTATACTTATTTTGAAATCAGAGTGTTCTGTTTTGAAATTGGATACCTACTAGCAAGATCCAAACAGGTTTTCCAGTATTGGAACATGTTTGATGAGATTGCAGAAATTTGTTCTGACCTCAAAATGGCTGATTAAATTATTTTGTATACCTCAAATAATGCCTGCTTATGTTTAACAGCATTTCTGATAGTAATATCAAATAGATTCACCTACTTAAAGGTTATAGTTTAAAAACAAGTATCTGACTTCCAGTTGGCGAAGTGTGTTTGAACAGTAGAACAAACTCATTTCTCAACTAATTTGTATTAGACTAAAAATAGATGAGTTCATAAGAAAAATGATAACAAAAACCAACTAACTCCTACGTTTTAACTTGATTTGGAAACTGAAAATTTAGAGGAGGAAGTAAGCATACTTGCATATATTTAGGCAAAGTTATAAAATATTTCATGTGATGTCTACCTTAGTACCATCTGTTAGTAATTGATTTTCTGCCATTCTAGGTCAGCAGATCAGAAAACTGATAAAAGATGGTCTAATAATCCGTAAACCTGTGACTGTTCACTCAAGAGCTCGATGCAGGAAAAACACCTTGGCTCGTCGAAAGGGCAGGCACATGGGCATTGGTAAGTATTGATTGCCCCTGCTATATATCAAATTGTAATTCATTTATTTATAGATGCTTGTATGATAATATATTCAGCTTACAATTCTGAAATGAGAAAAAAAAATAACAGTTTTATGTAGACTTCTGTAATAATAAGGCACAGAAAAGCTTTAAGGTTATGGAGAAATGCAAATATTCAAAGTACAAATATTAAATATCAAAAATTGATTTAACACCGACCTCCTTTTGCTCTCCAGGGAAGAGAAAGGGTACAGCTAATGCTCGTATGCCAGAAAAAGTCACATGGATGAGGAGGATGAGAATTTTGAGGCGTCTTTTACGTAGATACAGGGAATCCAAGAAGATTGACAGGCATATGTAAGTCTAGAAGAGAGTGCGCTTAAAGGTCCTGCCATTTAAAAGATGTCACTTTATTTTTGTTTAGGGCCTTTTTTCCCCCTAAACAGAACATTCTAGATAAAGCTGCTTAGCAATGTTGACTCACATAAAGTCAATTACTTAAATGAGAGTTCACAACTTCTGCTGCACAGCAAATTGGAGAAAGCATAAAAAGAACATAAGGTCTACATTTCAAATGCCATAGCATTTGATATCTAGAATATCTAGACAAATATTCCTATTAAGGTAGCATTTTTCCTCAGTATTGTAAGATGCATATTCAGTTCTTTTTCTCTGCTTTACAGGTACCATAGCTTGTATTTGAAGGTGAAAGGTAATGTGTTCAAGAACAAGCGGATTCTGATGGAGCACATCCATAAACTGAAGGCAGACAAGGCTCGCAAGAAGCTTCTGGCGTAAGTATCTTACTAAGTCATTAGGCAGATTTATTTACTCAGTAATGCTCCTTTTTTCTTTTCATATAAAGAACCACACATGACAATATTAACAGTTTTCAATTTTAGCACAACTGAGAAGGCGTTACGCATTAAGTACTGAAAAAGTGGAAAATGGATATTGGAAAATAAGGTTTGATGTGTAGATTTTCTGCTTTGGGAAGTGATCAAAAGAATCTGGTTAGTTACAGCATTTATAGAAATAATTTTATTAAAAAGAATCCAGTAAGTAGGCAATACGCTATATAAATTCATCAAAAAAACACTGCAAATTCTGAATATTTTTTGACCATGAGAGACAAGTATAATGATTAGTAAGAATTCTTAATATGATTACTTGATTATTTATATACCTCCAATGTGGGAATTGATCAAATTATATAACTTGTAGTGTATCCTTGTTAATTTGCAGCAGGAAGTGAAAATTAGTAACTAGGGTTTTAGAACCCAAGGAAAATATTTTCTGTAAGGAAGCAGTGCTTAAATAAACATAGGAGGTAGGTAGTTAACTTTAATTAGTTTGTGCAAGAGGGCTAGATTTTAGTTGAAGAAAAAGAAAAGCAATTCCTACCTCTTGTAAAAGATAAGAATATGTGGAAAAATGTTAGAATTTAATCTGGGAAGAGAAGCATGGTTGTTAAAGTAATAATATTGGGAAGATACTTGGCGCAGCTGAAACGGATAATCACTGGATGCCTCAAGGGTAATGTTTTGTTGCTAAACTTCTGAGCACTCCTTTATTCTTCAGTGACCAGGCTGAAGCCCGCAGGTCTAAGACCAAGGAGGCCCGTAAGCGCCGGGAAGAACGCCTTCAAGCAAAAAAGGAGGAAATTATCAAAACCTTGTCTAAGGAAGAAGAAACTAAGAAATAATTTCTGCCTTTTTGTGTACATAGTGCTCAAAGGGTATCTAATAAACTTCTTCAACAACAGCAGTGACCAGTACCTTTTTCTATGTAGGAGGGGGTCAGTTGAGAATAAAGTAGGTTTTACTTTCTGGAATAACATGTTTTAGCTAAATGTTTGTCTTTTAATGTTTTGGTTCAAGCCTGTATACTATAACTACTCACTTGAATTTAAATACTTGCTGTATTTAATTTCTAATTTCTTACTTAATATATGTATGAAGATTTAAACTTTCAATCCAAAACTACTTATATTGCATGGAAGCTAGCCAGAATATTATGTGCTAGTCAAAAAAAATTGTGTGGGAAAGGAATAATTTGAATAGAAGGATTTCATTCTGTGATATGGAAAGTAAACCCCCATTTTGTTTTATGGTCTGCAGATCATAAATATTTAAAATATTCTTTTTTAACGTGCAGAATTAGTACACATTGTTTAGATACTACTTAAGTTAGATACCATTATATTTCGATAATGACAGCGGTAGCTACACAAGAAGAGGACTGGGGGTCCACTGGGGCAGACAGGAGTGGTTAGTGTATTAGGACAGATGCTTGCAGTCCCAACTAAGTCAGGAGGAGGATCTGGAATAAGTATCCTCCCCTGACTGGCCAGTGAGAGGGACCGGCTGAAATGAGAGGTGGTGTGTGGTGGTGGTGGGAAGTGGAATGGTGGGAGCCCTATTGATGCTGATAGCTTAAACTATAGCACTGAGGAGGGTTTCCTCCCTCACCTATCTCCCCTCCCCCCGCCATGTCTGCAGGAGTGAGAGTGAATAGAGGGGATGGCAGAACCCTTGGCTCTAGGAAGAGGGAGGGAGGGTCACCTTGGGGAATGCAGGGCGGGACAGTGCATTAGAGCGGTGAGAGGCATGGGGTGTTATATGGGAGCCAGTCAGGCTGTTACAGGGAAGATGGTCCCAATGTTTGCAATCGGTGGCATGCTCCAGCCCCCTGGGCTCATTCCCAATAGTACCTGAACAGCATACCTTCAGAAGCCTTGGGGTTCAGCTGCTACTGGTTAATGCTGGGCTCCCCTTACCTAAAATCTTATTGAGGAGGAACAAACCAACCTGACATGCATTACTGAGGGCTGATTGCAGAAGTGGAGATTCCCCTCTTGGAGATGTGCACAGTCCAGTTTAGGGTTTGGGACCAGCCAAGGCCCCAACTAAGGAGGTGACTTGGCAGAAATCATTCAAAAGTCATTTGCTATTCAGTTACACCCCCATCCCCGTTCCTGGTTGTGTTTCTGAAGCTGGACTGAAAAGATAGTTGGGAGCGTTGCTACTGTATAAACCTTCCTCCTGCATAACAACCTCCTGCCTGAGCTGGAGGCCATTCTTGGCTTTGGCATTGGGAGTGACCAAGGACTTTATGGTCACCATGGCATCCAAATCGCTTCGGGTCCGACTCAGAACAGTGGTCACACAACAGACATTTTCTTGTCAGAATAATGGTAACGTAACTTGGTAGAGACCCTAACATCTGCCCTATCATGCAGAGATCGTGCCCTGGTGTCCTTGAGATACTCCTATGCCGCCATATCTGCAGGGTGGCTTGACCACTAGAATGGTCCATCCTTGATGTCCTAATAGCCGCAAATGAGTTCCAGAGGGAGTTGGGGTACATCGTGCATGGCCCTGCTGAAACCTTAGTAATGGCCTGTAACCAAAGGGCAGCCAGGAATCAAGATGATCAAGATATGAAGCCTCTTTTAGCCCATTCCTAGCGATGTTGGTAGAATGAGGCTTGGGTGATTATTTCCAGGGGCATATAGAGAAATGTGTTAAAGTAGCTTGGGTTCATTCTCAGTTTAAATGCATGCATGGTGCGGGTCTATGTGAGATTCCTGAGGAGAGGTCTTTCCAAGTTATTGGGGAACAATTCGACCCTGTTAGATTCCTAGTAAGCAGAGTCCCAATGCTGTCAGTTCAGCCATTGCCAATTAGATCCTTGCCCAGCCTGGTTGCTGGCGTCTAGCAATTGAATGCAAGCAGTGATAAACTCTTAACTGCAGGACGGAACATTCCCAGGGTCTTAGGAGGCCCTGGTTCAACCCCTTAAAAAAAAAACAGCACTTGACCAATGCATGAACAATGTTTGTTCAATTTCTTGTCTTTAAGAAAAGTGGAAAGGATGGGTGCTTGGCAGCTTCAGAGGGTCCTGAATAACCAGGTTTTTCTGGACCCTTTTCAGTCAGATTCCAGGCACAGTTATGGGACAGAGACACCTCAGTGGACTTTGATACCATTGGCCATGGTATCTTTGGGTAGCTACAGGGATTGGAGCTGGGTAGCACAATCTTGCACTGGTTTGACTCCTTTCTCCAGGGCCAGTCCCAATCGATATTGACAGTGAGAGATCCCTCAGCCGCACCTTTGTGGCATGCCACAAGGCTTGGTACTCTGAGAAACTGCTGGGTGAGATTTGTCACCATGTGTTGAGATATCAGCCTGATGATACTTATCTTGATATCTTCAACCCTGGTGATCCAAATGATGCTGTAGCTACCCTCTTGTGGTACCTGGAGGTTGTGGAGGCTGGGATGGAGCGACAGTAGGCTTTGGCTGAACCCTGGCAAGATTAAGTGGCTTTGGGTGCATGGAATTTCAGAATCTGGGACTTTAACATCCTCAGATCTGGATGAGGTAGCATTACCCCAGACAGACTTGGCCTGCAATTTGGCAGTTCCCCTGGACTTGCAAATTCTGCTCAAAGTATAGATGGTAGGTGGTGGCTAGGAGAGCCTTGTTCAGTTTTGTCTTGTGTACCAGTTGTAGCCTTTTCTAGATCATGAGTCCCTGAGCTCACTCAAGCCCTGATCATCCCCCATTTGGACTACTGCAGTGCATACTATATGGGGCTACCCTTGAAGAGCTTTCGGAAGCTTGCATAGAGTATAGCGGTGTGGGCAGTTCTTAGGGCCCCCAAAGTGGCCCAGGTAAATAGCATTGCTCTGCAAACCACTGGTTGCTGGTTTGCTTCCAGGTGTTTTCCAGGTGTGTGGTTTTCAAGGTGTTGGACCCATGGCATGGATCCAGGCTACCATCTCACCCCAATGGGATTGACCTGTCCCACCCGCATTGACGGGGGCATACTGTAGTTCCCATCAGTTAAGGAATTTCAGCTGTGGGGAGGTGGTCCAAGAAGAGCCTTCTCTCCATAGCTCCTGTCCTTTCGAATATCTTGCCCCTTGAGCTTCTACTCTTGACTTTCACTATGGGCCTCAAAATCTGGTTCTACAAGATGGCTTTGAAACTCAAGATGAGTTTCACATTGAAATTGGTTGATTAAGTGCTAATCCTATCTCTTCCCCTCCCCCCCAACATATCCAACTCCTCCATCTTGTGTTAAGGATTTTGTTTTGTTTTTGTATTGTCATTTGATTGGGTGAATATACTTCATGATTTTAATGTTTATTATGCTGTAAGTTGCCCAAATTTGCTTCAAAATGAGATGGGCAGCAAATACATTTAATAAATAAATGAATAAATTTAATAAATAAATAAATACATATGCTCACTATGGGGGCTTCATGGGTCATTTTTTTATTTATGTTAATCCTTTTATAAGGAGTGTCATTTACAGACACCTTCTAAGATAAAAGTAGAAAATTTCAAACAATAGTAAAACTTACAAAGTGATTATGGGGGAAATAGCTTAGACTTTTTTAAAAAAATGTATATGTGTGTGTGTATTTGAGTCGATGTTGATTCTTGGCAACTGCCTGGACAAGTCTGAAGGGTTTTTTTTGCCAAGATGTGATTTGGAAGTGATTTGCATGACTAGAACTCAGTAATTCTGCTTTCTAGCCACTAACCACTACTAGATCTCAGTAACTGTGCATTCATATGCATATAAAATCCTAAAAGTGTAGCTATCCATATTGAGAAACTTAGGACAAATGTATCACAGGAAGTGAACTAGAACAGGGACAAAATGGAATGTGTATATAACAGCCGTGTTTAGCTTGGCAAAAGGATCTTCTGAAAGTGTATGGTTAAAGCTAAATGTAATTATTTAAACTTGACTAGGCATAATAATATCTGTGAGTATCACTATGGTGTCCTTAGCGGATTATAGTAATAATGAATGAAAAGTAAACTGGTAAAAAAATGAAGTAATGCATCTTCATTTCCAGAATTCAAATAGGCATTTTAGACACGTTGATTTTCTAAGAGCAAATGCATAGAAATCTTCAGATATGCAGCAGGACTGTAAATAAACCTAACAAGTCAATCAATTTTAATCAATTGGATTACATATTGCAAGGTAGGGGTTACATATTCTTACGTAGGGGTTTCAAAGGTATATTCAAGGTTTATCTTTAGACTAGCTGGATACTTGTGCTTTGCTACAAAACTATGTGATGGGGCTCAATAAATTGACACAGCTTGACAATGAGTAGTTACAATTGGCCTCTCCTCTCCCCTTCTCTCCCTTGCCTTGCCCCACAGAAGCCTTCCCTATTCTATCCCCTTTTCTCCTCCCCTATCCTATCCCTTGCTCTCCCTCAGCCTTGCCCCACAGAAGCCTATCCTATCCTATCCCCTTCTCTCCCTCAGCCTTGCCCCACAGAAGCCTCCCCTATCCTATCCCCTGGTTACTGCTGTGAAAGTAAAACTGAAAGTGAAACTCCTGTGCTTGTGTTTTGCATTTGGAACAGATTTCATTTCAGGTGGGATGGGGGAGTAGAACTCCTTAGCATCAAAGCGTGTTAATAATATAGGAAATACTAATGCTCTGATGGTCATTTCTAAAAATCCTTTTATTAGTGAGCACCTAGAAGCCAAGAGGAACATATGTGGCAAATTTCAAGTTTGTAGGCTTTATGGTTCTGGAGATTACAGCGTGAGTGGTTTTCGCTTATATATATATATATATATATATATATATATATATATATATATATATATAAATATAGTTTGTACTCTTACAATGTTAGTTTTTGAGCTAATTTTATAGGTCTCAAAAATAATTTTGGGTTTCACAGGAGTCAAACTCCAGGATTGTTATTTATGTACACATCTTAATTGACATTCAGTCCGCTGACCTTCCTCCCTTCAATTATATGCATTACTTAAAGTCATGTGCAGCCGAATAATGAACTGATGTGCTCCATATGCCCGCTTTTTAATTACCTAATTAATCCCAATGTAGGCAGAAACTCAAAACATTTGGCCTTTAATATGAACAGGAGAATAAAGATGTATTTTCGCTAACCTTTGTGGTGAGGAAAGGAGGCTTCATTACTGCTAAATTAGTAATTCATTATTATGCAGATTACATTTCTGTGTATTGCCCCATTGTTGTTCATATTATAAACACATATTTTAGATAAAAAAATCTAAACATAAGAAATGACAGACTTGTAGTGATCCACATTACAATGTCAAAACCAAGTTTTTACAAAACAGGACAATATAGCAAACCACATACAACTTTAAGGAAGAAAATGAATGCTAATTGGAAAACCTTCCTCCAGAGGTTTTTAAACTACAAAATTTTGAAGCTTCTATACTGTGTGTTTTTAAAAAGCATATACAAATGACATTTTTCATGAGGTTTTCCCGCAGTATGCCCAAACAAAGCTGTCAGGGTTCCAAGTAACACCCCCAACTGAATCAAAACTCCGAGGCAAGCATTTTCCTCAAAGTAAGAATTTATTAGAAATGTCATATTGGCATATCTGGGGAAAATCCGAACCTGAGGTCCCCGTGTTTTTGCCACCCCAAATCAAAGTCAAAGATCCCCTTCCATTCACATCTGCATTACATGGCCCAATCAGGCCACTGTCCCAACTTCATGCAACTTCTAGTCATACCTCCCTAGATGTTGGCGAGATGTCCTTGAGTCCCAAGGGAAAGAATGTTGTTATGATTACACACCTCCCTCTGGTTCCCACAGCTTACTCAAATGTGGCTGTGGCAGCCCCAAAGGTTCTCATCAAAGATGGCTCCAGGGCTGACAGGCTGCCCCTCCCCCAACCGATGAGATAAGCAACAAGGGATTAGTGTGCTGATTCTTAACTGCCTCCCCCTGGCCCCCCTCCCCCCGAGGCCCTTTTGCCTCATCAGGAAACTTCTCATGGAATTACTTTACTAATCTGCCAGCCTGCACATTCCAACTCTTTACCCATGTAGCTTCAGACAACGGGTATCCCTTCCAATGGACTAAATATTGTAACCCCTGTGTAATCTGGAGTCCAATGTTTTCTTAACCTCATAGTGGGTCTCACCCTGCACTACAATTGGTTTAGAGTCTGGCAGGTCCAGTGGTCTGAGCTGTGAGTTAAATGAGGGCTTTAACAAGCTGCTGTGGAAAACCGGTTATACTTTCCCTAATATGCATGGGAGAGTAAGTTGCACAGTTACTGAGTTAATTACTTTCACTATTGGGAATGGCCCCAGAAACTTAGATCCCAGTTTTCTACTAGGCAACTTTAGCTTAAAGTATTTGGTTGAGAGATATACCTGGTCCCCTACTCTGAAGGGGGACTGGGGAGATCGGCGTTTATTCACCTGCTTTTTATAAGCCTCCATCACTTGAGGGAGGACTTGCTTAGTATTATCCCAACCCAGCTTCAGCGACTCCAGTACTCTGCCAGGGTCATGGACGATGGCAGTTCTCAAGGCAGCTCAGGCATGGGGATGAACTCCATGCCACTGGTGACCTGGAAGGGCGTCAGTCCAGTGCTACTATGCACTGTTATTGTAAGCCACCTCTGCAAAAGACAGCAAATCTGCCCAGTTGTTTTGTTGATAGTCCATATAGCATCTCAAATACTGTTCCACCATGGCATTCACGCGTTCTGCAGCTCCATTAGTACTTGGATTAAAAGCCGAGCTAAGTCCTTGGGTTGATCCTATGGATTTTAAGAACTGTGAACTGAACCCCTCAGTCAGAGATGACTCAGTGAGGCATTCCATGCAGCCAGGATACTTGCTTTATGAACATCCTGGCCAATTTTCTGGCAGAAGGCAACAGATGGTGAAGTGGGCCTGTTTTGAGAACAAGTCAACCATGGTCCAGATGACCATATTTCTTCTCAGGAGATTGATGATAAAGTCCATAGCAATTTCCTCCCATGGCTGGCAGGAGTTGGCTACTTGTTGGAGAAGGCCAGGGGGATTCCTTGGTCTCATCTTCATGGTAGTGTCAGGTTCTGTAAAGTATGGAAAAAAACACCTCTGCACGCAAAAGCAGTAACCAACTTTGTTTATCCTAATATAGGTACTAACTGACCACCTTAAAGTGTTACAGAAAGGAACCCTTGTTGGAGCTGACGCTTTGTGCTCCCTATCACCCTTTAAGCAGCATACAGTTCCACTCCAGTGCAATCACTCAATTATCCAATTAACCTGTATCCTCCCTCTCCCTCCCCAATCCATCGCAAGCCGCTCCAGTTCCACACTGCTCCATCTTTTCTTAAAGTGGTGGATGGTAAGAAACTGCTTCAGTGCATGCCCTTGAAATCATCTAGCATGAGGCTGGAGAGTCGAAGTGAGAGGCATGTCTCAGGGCTGACAACCCAGCAGAGCAGTCACACAGGAAGGGTCCTTGGCGAAAGCATGCAGCAGTGGAATGGCGATCCCCACACGAATAGTGGCCCCAAGTACCGTCACAGGGCTGGGGCTAACATGCGGCCCCCTCTACCACGGAGATGAGTCTAAAATATAGGAACAATAGTGAGTGATTTAAGACAATAGAGGCCCCGGCTTGTCTGGGTACTGACAGTGGTACTTGGCAACGAGCCGTGGGGTGGTTACATTACCCTCCTGAACCCATAAAGCCTCAGACCATTTCCACAAAATGTGGTATTGTAGGACCCCTCTATACAGTCTGGTGTCTAATATTTCCTCTACCTCATATTGTAGGCCACCGTCAACAGGAGGCAGTGGTATATTTGGGGCCCCTCTGATCTGAGCTGATTTTACAGGTCCCAGCAGACTACAATGGAAAACAGGATGGGTTTTCCCTAATAATCGGGGTAGCCGTAACCTGACAGTTACTGGATTTATCTGTTCAATAGTAAATGGGCCTATATACTTGGGTCCCAGTTTCTTTCTGGGAAGGCCTAAATTCGAGTATTTGGTCGATAGGTAGATCCTTTGACCAACTTGGAAGGGTGGATGAGGTTGTCATTTCCTATCTGCTTTTGCTTATATTTTCTAGCAGACTACTGAAGCGCTTCCTGTACCATTGGCCAGACACTCTGGGTTTGCTCCACCCACTTTTTAGCCCCCACATCTGTAGGATCCACCTGGGGACATTCGGGTATCGGAACAAACTCCCTATCCATAGCCACCCGGAATGGAGTAAACCATGTATGGCATTGTTATAGGCAACCTCGGCATATGAAAGGAGATTGGCCCAATCATCCTGTCTATATCTTACATAAAAGTGCAAGTATCTTGCAATCATGGCATTCATACATTCTGCAACCCCATTGGTTGCCAGGTGGAAAGCTGAACTCAACATTTGCGTTGACCCAACTCTGGTTAAGAAGTCTCACCAAAACTAGACAGTAAATTAAATGCCTCGATCGGATATAACCCTTTTTGGAATACCGTGCAGTCGATATATATGGAGTACGAATAACCTAGCTAACTTTCTAGTGGAAGGGAGGCCGGGGCAGCCTATAAAATGAGCCTGCTTTGAAAATAAATCTATGACAGTCCATAATATATTGTGACCCTGGCTGTCCGGTAATCCCACAATGAAGTCCCTCGTGACCTGCTCCCATGGTTTTGTGGGGTTAACAATCCAACAATAACAATCCAACAGGCTTGCCAGGTCTTCCCTTCTTGGTAGCACAGATAGTACAGCTCCCTATATAATTTTTGATATCCCGTTTCATGGAAGGCCACCAAAATTGGCGGTTAATTAGGTGCAACGTTTTTACAAAACCAAAATGGCCTGCTGAACAGACATCATGGCACCGGCGTAAAACCTCTAATTGTACTGACTGGGGTACATATAGTTTGGTATCCTTCCAAACAAATCCATCTTGATGTGTGAACAGAGCACAGTTCTTCTGGTAGAACTCATTGCACTTGCTTTGGTGATAAATAGTGTGGGGTTTGCAGACCTCCAGGTTTTTGTGGTCTGTCCACACTTCAAATGGCAGAACCCCCCCTCTAGCAGATGTCGCCACATAGTCAATGCCCATCGGACAGCAAATGCCTCCTTTTCCCAAATAGGCCATTTCTCTCCGTTTCTGTTACTTTTCGTGATGTGTAAGCACAGGGTTGGAGGGTCCCCTTTTTGTTGGTTTGAAGGTGGACTGTGACCACTGCCACATTGGTGGCATCGGCCTGGATTATAAAAGGGATAGCTGGATCGGGATGACTCAACACCAGCTCCCTCGCAAATAGAGCTTTCAACTGCTCAAAAGCCCACTGGTACTGAATAGTCCAGCACAATGAACTACCAGGTTGGGGTTTCCGAACTATGCCTTTTGTTCTGAAAAGATCAGTCAGTGGCAGGGCTACTTGTGCAAATGCTGCAATAAATTGAGGGTAGAAATTGGCGAATCCTAAAATGCTCTGAAATTGTTTTCTAGTTCTAGGTGCTTGCCAATCTAGTACCACCTTAACTTTGGCGGATCCATTTCAATCCCTGTTTGGGAGATATGAAACCTGAGGTAATCCAATCACTTTCTGTGAAATTTGCATTTAGATAGTTTTACAAATAAATGGGCTTCCAAGAGTTTTGTGAGGACCTGCTGGACGAATGCTATGTGCTCCCGCATCGTTTTTGTGTATATCAAAATGTCATGTAGATATACTAAGACGCCGTTATACAGGTGTTCACGGAGCACCTCATTGATCAGCTGCATGAACATGGTGGGAGCCCCTTGCAGCCCAAAAGGCATTACTCTGAACTGATAACTACCCAGGGGACAGTTAAAGGTGGTCTTCCACTTGTCCCCAGCCTAATCCTCACCCTCCTGGAGGTCCAGTTTTGTAAAAATCCTACCCTCCGTTAACTGGCCCAAAATGTCCTTCATGAGTGGCTGAGGATAAGGATGCTCTACACCAGGGATCGGCAATCTACAGCTCCCGAGCCACATGCAGCTCTTTGGGCCCTCTGCCACAGCTCCCTATCACCCTGTTGTGACAGTGGCATGGTTGGACCCTTAGTGCGGGAGCAAAGCACCCCTGCACTTGCTTTTGCATGGCAACAGTATTCTGCCTGGTACATTTGCTGTTGCCACCAGCAAAGACTGCTGGGAGAGAATGGTGGGGGCGGATCTTGTGGAGTGGGACCATCTCCCAAGTCTGGCTTTCCTCCTCCCTTGGCAGGGCCAAGAGAAAGAAGGGGGCGGTGTGGGGAAGCACTCCCCTGCCCTGCCAAGCACAACAGCCCAGTGGGGGGGGAGGGGTGGTGGCTTGGCAGAAGTGCCCCCATTGGCAAGTTGAATGGTGGAGAGGCGTGGTCTGGCACTCGCAGCGGAATGCGCAGCTTTCTGTTTCCTGTGCCTTCCCCAATCTCAGCCCTTTCAGCAAGAGCTATATTTCTGTTTGCTTTTGTTTCCCCGGGCAGCGATGGCTGGGGCCATGGGAGGGGGAGAAGAGGCGTCAGGGCTGCTCCCCCCCTCAGCAAGATGGGCGGAGAGTTGCGAGCGAATGCTGGAGGGTCAGAAGATGTGCTCCAATGTTGCCCCAACACGGTTGGGACAATGTCGATGTTGCCCCTGACCAGCTGTGGTGGGGCCAGAAGGTGCGTACGAGAGGAGAAGGAGGGGGAGGGAAGCCTCCACCGCAGGTTGTGCTCATTGCTCTGCCAGTCCAGCTTTCCAAAAGCAAGAAGAAAAAAAATAACTGGTGAAAAGCTCCAAAAAGAGCACGCAGGGCTGCAGAGCTTCCTGAGAGTGAGAAGAGACAGAAGCAGGGAGCGAGAGAGAGCGAGACACACATTCACAGACATAGAGAGAGAGACACAGAGAGAGGGGGGGAGAGAAAGAAAGAAAGAAAGAAAGAGACAGAAAGAAATGAGAGGGATGAGAGGGTGACAGGGAAATAGAGAGAAAAAGAAAGACAGATGAAAGAAACTGAAAGATAAGAGGGAGGGAGAGGTTTATAGAGAAAAAGAAAGAGATGACAGAGAGAAAGATACAGCGAGAGAGGGAGAGATAGACAGGGAGTTACCTATTTCCCATAGAAAACACAGAGGCACAAAACCTGGGTAGGAGTGACTGGGGGGGGGGTATGTGATTGGGTGGGAGTTAGTGATATTGAGTTGGCCACGCCCATTCAGATTTTGTGGCTCCCAGTGTTTTGTTTTCTGTGGGAAAGGAGCCCAAGTGGCTCTTTAAGTGTTTAAGGTTGCCGACCCCTGCTCTACACAAACTGCATTAAGGCCCCTGAGATCCACACTTAAGCAAAGACCTCCATCCTTTTTCTCCCTGAACAGGACAGGAGCTGCCACCCTAGACCTTGCAGGTTGAATAAAAATCCTTTTTAGGTTTTTGTCAATATAGGCTCTCTGTCAGCGTTCCAGAACACCCCCCCCCCCACTCCAAATAAAACTCTGAAGCAAGCATTTTTTCAAAGTTCTATTTACTAGAATAGGTAAACTGGCACATCTGGGAAAACCCAAATCTGAGAGGTCTGGGTTTTCCCTCAATAAATCAAAACCCCCAAAACCATCCCCTCAATCCTCAGACGATCACATGCTCCAATCACCATCCGTCCCATCTTGAGACAGCACTCCAACCACTCCTTCTCTAAATGCAGGATTGTCCTGACCTTGACTAACAGGAAGAATGCTATTATGTCTAAAGATAACCCCTCTACTAAATCCTCCCTCCTACTTTCCCACACATGAGAAGGTGGCAGCATGGAAGCTTCCAGCCTAATATGGCTTCCAAAGCTGACACCCTCATTACTTTCATCTCCTGGGAGGTCATTTTAGGTTTCAGGAGAACAACCCCAGGGAGGATTTCTATCCCACAGTCGGTGGCTCCATCTTTCCTTAAAGTGATGGATGGTGAGAAACTGCTTGAGTGCATGCCCCTGAAGTCATCTAGCATGCAGTTGGAGAGTCAAAGTGAGAGGCATGCCTCGGGGCTGACGACCTAGGAGAGCAGGCACACAGGAAGGGTTATTGGCGAAAGCATGCAGCAGTGGAACAGCAATCCCCACATGAGTGGCAGCCCCAAGTACCGTCGCAGGGCTGGGACTGACAGGTAGCACATGTAGCGTAATTTTTGACATAGTCTTCCACATCTATCTTCATCTTTGGCCACCAGAATTGCCT
Organism: Ptyas mucosa; assembly: GCA_012654045.1. NCBI lineage: Eukaryota > Metazoa > Chordata > Lepidosauria > Squamata > Colubridae > Ptyas > Ptyas mucosa. The sequence goes on from WNWU01013599.1 coordinate 5,816,739, forward strand.
CCTTGTCAAGTGGAGGGATTTTAGGAATCTGAAGTGGCCTCCTAATTGGGAATCGTGGCTGCACTGTAGAATCTGAATTCTCAAGATGGCAGGGACATACAATTTGGATCCTTTCCAGGCTAGTCCATCCCTTGGGGTCAGAGTGTCCCGATTGTCCACAAACCACTGGTCAGTTGGGAGTGTGGATTTTAGTGCTGCAGTCATTTGACCGCTTCTTTGGTCATCCCGACATCTGGGTTGATCTCTGGTGGTGATTAGGGCCACCTGCTGAGAGGGTAGAATGATTGCATGTACTACTTCTTCTCATCGACTATTGAACTGTGGCTTTCTTGACAAGGCATCAGCAAGCTGATTCTTTCCTCTTGGAATGTATTTTAGCTCAAAGTTGAATCACTTAAAATACTATGCCCAGCGTACTTGCTTAAGGGAGAGTTTTTGAGCAGTCTTCAGTGCCTCCAGGTTCTTGTAGTTCATCCAGACCTCGAAAGTACTTCCCCTCTAGAAAATGCCGTTATGAAAGGAGGGCCCATCTGACAGCATAGGCTTCTTTCTCCCATATTGCCCAACGACTTTCGGTGTCAGTTTTTTGGACATGTTGGCATAGGGCTGGAGCTGGCCCTGGGGGTTCTCTTGCAAGAGCACCATTGCCATGGCTACATCACTAGCATCTGCTTGGATGATGAACTGCCTGTGTGGGTTAGGGTGCTGAAGAATAGGTTCTTCGGCATAAAAGCCTTTTTAGTGATCCAAATACTTTCTGGCAGTCTAGCAACCAAGTAAGGGATTTGCTCAGCTGGGGTTTTTCCGCAGCCCCTCCCATTTTCAGCAGTTCTGTCTATATCAGCAAAAGCTGGAATGAACTATCAATAGAAATTGGCAAACCCCAGGGAGCTCTGGAGTTGTCTAAGGGTGTATGGGGGCTGCCAGTCCAATACAGCTTTTACTTTTCCTGGATCCATCTCAACTCCCTTATTTGACACTCTGTAGCCCTGGTAGTCTAGGGAAGTCTTCTGGAATTCACACTTTGACAGTTTTTCATAGAGCTTCACAGCTAGGAGTTTTTTCAGGATCTGCCGTACAGGCTTGATATGCTCTTCCAGTGTCTCTGTAAAAATAAGTATGTCAATCAGATACACTAGGACCTCTTTGTACAGGTGCTCATGTAGCACCTTCTTGATTAGCTGCATTAAGACTGTAGGAGATCCCTGTATTCCGAATGGCATGACCTTGAATTGAAAGCTGCCTAGCAGGCAGCTCAAGGCAGTCTTCCACTTGTCCCATTCCTTAATCCACACTCGGTAGTATGCTTCTCTCAGGCCTAACTTTATAAACACTTTCCCTCTCGCCAAATGGGTTAGCATGTCTTTCATGGGGGGGAGAGGGTGTTTTCAATGCACATGGCATTAATTTCATGGAAGTCTACACAAAGCCTCATACCCCATTTTTTTTTTCTCTTTAAACAGCACAGGGACTGCTACTTTGGATTTGGTGGGCAGGATGAAGTCAAATTGGTGTCAATGCATTTTTTCAGTTCATCCATCTCCCTAGGAGTCTTGGAATACATCTTAGGTTTTGGCAGCTTGGCTCCTGACATGAATTCTATTGCAGTCGGTAGGGCAGTGGTGGTGGTGGGATGTTACATTTATGTTCATTGAATAAATCTGTCAGATCCTTGTACTCTTTGAGCACCTGGGGGCAGCCAGGTAGACCATCTGTGACAGCTGTCACTCCCTTTGATCTGGGCTGCCAGGGGGTTGAGGCGGCTGAGCTTCACCCTGAGGTTGTGGGAGCAGAGAGCCAATGCCTATTTTTAGTTTTTGGTAGCTGTCTTCCCAAGTGATTTCTGGAGCCCATTTGTCCAGCCAGGCAAGGCCTAGGATGAGTGCTTCTGTCATTCTGGGGGGCACCATGAAGTGTATAAGTTCCCAGTGGTGTCCCATATCCAGTCCAGACTCGGTGACCAGCTCCACCTGTTAATGTCCCATTGATTTTTTCAAAATGTATGAGGCGCCCCAGTGTCTTCATTTTTATTCTTAGTTTTTGGATTGTAGGACAGCTAATTTAAGCACCTGGTACAACCAGTGTCTATAATGGCTTCTATGTCTCCCTAGACTTCTGTCCTGGGCACTACTATGCGGGACTTGATGGCAAATGGGCAGATTGCCTTACTTACCATCAGGTCTTCTTCGCTGCTCTTGCTAGTGGTGCCGGGTTCTGGAAATGGAGTTCCCCTCTCCTGAGAAGGTTGGGAAGGGAATCAGTTTGCCACATGATTTTCTCTTTGTCTGGCTGCTTTTGCAGCATCTTCTTGGTCTTTGATGCCGCTGGAGTTCGGGCCTGGGGGCTGGGAACTGGTGTCAGGCACTCTGATGCTTGGTGACCTTGCTGGGCACCACACGTGCTCATATTTGTGAACCAGTAGTGAAGGTAAGTGAATACCACCCCTGAACTGAACTTGTTGCAACTAGATGTGTCTTCTCATTTGATATGGCTAAATATGGCTCCAATCTGTTCAGAATTAAGAATATATCATTTACATGATATACAACCATAATGGAGTCTGCCCATTATGGTCTCATAACAAGGCAGTCTTTAGATTTAATGTCTCACCTAACAATCCCACCTCCCATCTCTGCTCCCTCCAATAAAACATTAAATAACTGTGCAGGTCACTATGCAGAATGGGGGCTACCTCCTGGTTAGGGAAGGTCATTGAAGGCTCAGCACAGATCCAGGCCCATCTTTGAGTGACCACATGACATAATCCTGAAAGTGACTGCCATTTTGCCCCACCCACAAAATGGCAGCTGCATTCAGGTCATCGTGGTCTAGGGACAAACTGCTTCATTTTTCTGCCTTAACAAAGTCTGCACAGTGCTGCAGAAACTTTCTGTAGTGTTCAGAAGTTCTATGGTACTGTGCCTGACCTTGCAAAGGCAGCAACATGAAGAACGATATTTGGTGGCAGCCATTTTGTCCCTACCCACAAGTGAGTTGGACAAAATGGCTGCACTTTGATTGCTACTGCAAGGGCTAGAGACACATGACCTGTTATCCTGCTACAACATTAGGTCTAGAGAGCATCAAAATGTAAGTGTGGTACATAATATGCATGTGTGGAGCAGGCTCAAGCACTGCAGGGTTGAGGTGAAGTGGGATGGTGGAAGAGAGCTGGGGGAGCACTGCAGTGAACTTGTGGTGGGTCATAAGGATGAATAACTGCAGGGCCACCACAGCTATTGTAACTTTAAAATGGGATCATATGTGGCTTTTGGGGTATGTGTCTATTGCAACTTCTAACATTTATTAAATTGCCTGTTATACCTTGTACCTGTGTATGTATCTCTCTTAATTCTTCTTCTATGGTTATTTATTATTTTCTTCAATCTCAGCAGTGAATGTTCTATGGCTTTTTAACAAACCTTTTGCTGCTAGCGGTTTTTTTAAATGAAAGAAATTTATATTTCTTTCTCTAGTACCATGTTTCCCAAAAATATGGCCTAACCCGAAAAAGAAGCCCTAGTCCGAAAAAGAAGCCTTAGCCTGATTTTTATGCCTGTGCCTAAAAGAAGACCAAGTTAAGCCCCACCCACCATCTGGTGGTATGAGGTGGGGTGAGGCGCAGTTGTAAAAATCAAATGGATGTGGGTGGAGGTGGAGGATGAAAGGTGGTGGGGGTGGTAGAGGATGAAGCGAGGCAGGGGGTGCCTCCATGTGCCCTGCACTGGCCACCCATGCCAAACTCTCACCCCACCCCATTCCACCCCACCCCACCCTAGGGCAGCCACAGCCCTTCACCAACCTGCTTTCCAGCTCCATTCTCTGCTGCTGCGTGCAGGGCAACAAAAGTAGTTTGTGGGACTATGGTGAAAAAAAAATAGTTCAATCAGACCTTTCAACAAACAAGATGAAAACAACAGGATCTCATGAAGTTGGAAGGTCTGAACTTGTGTGTCTGTGTGTGTGTGTGTGAGACACAGAGAGAGTGATCTGATCCAACCTTGGAGAATTATACCAGGGCTGGCAGCAGTGTGCGCTCTCTCTCTCTCTCTCTCTCTCTCTCTCTCTCTCTCACACACACACACACACACACACACACACAAAGGTTTGATCAGATTGTTCTCTCACTCTCTCACACCACCTCATGATGGCAGCACCAGCCACGCTCTCCACGGCGGCCTGCAGCTGATTAGAGGTGTGCAGACCAATGTCGTTTGGGAGCCTCCCTCCCTCTACCTCCTGCTGCAGTCGGCCTCTGCGCAGTTGCCACCTCCTGTGTATGTGAGATGGATGGGGCACCCAGCTGGGCTGGGCCTTGTGATTAAAAAAATAAATAAAACCTCCCCGAAAATAAGTGTGAGTGCTTATTTTGGGGCCCAAAAGAAAATAAGACTGGGTTTTATTTTTGGGAAAACATGGTAATAGAAAGTTGCTGTTCTGGCTAGAGAAGCAACCTTTTGGGCACCAGGGACTGGTTCTGTGGAGAGAGGTTGTTCCATGGACTAGAGGAGCTGTGGTTTTGCATGCTGCCTGTATCCCACTGATGGGGCTTCCCTTGTTTGCATGGTTCAGTTTCTGGAATGCCACAGACCAGTGCTGGTCCATGGACCAGGAGTTGGGGACCCCTGAGCTAGAGTATATACCATAGATAGGTTATCATATTTGGACTTCTAAAATCTGAACAGCCAATAGATGGCAGCAACCAAGCTCAGTTTGGGGCTTTTAGCCTATGGCATGCATGCCAGAGGTGGCACACAGAGACCTCTCTGTGGGCACACATACCATCACTTCCGTCACGTTTCTCCATCACGTTTCTCACCGTCATTTGCAGGGAAACAAGTTTGTAGAATTTAAAAAAAAGTTCACTCAATCAATTCCAACTTCTTGCAAAAGAAAAAGATCTTGCGAAGTTGGAACTGATTGAGTGAACTCAAACTTTTGTTTCCCTGCACACAATGGCGAGAAACACGACAGAGAAATGTGACGAAGCTAGTGAGGGCCTGGGTGGGGGTGAGTGGGGCAAGCTCCACGGCTTGGCATGCAATGGCGAAACAAGCAACTGAGTGGCCCTCTCTTCTCCCTGCTGTTTCTCCTGCTTGGGGGAAGTGAGGCATCTGGGCAGTTGTGATGGGTGGGGAAAGCTCCATGCATGGCGCTGCAATGGTGAAATGGGCAATAGAGCAGCCGGTATGAGGTAAGGAAGAGGCTGCATTCCCTCTCTTTTCCCTGTTCCTCCTCCTTCTCTCATGCTGGCCACTCCATTTCCCGTTTCTACATTGCAGCCCAGCGCCCAGGATCCACTTTGATAGCATTGGGGGGAGGGGAGGATAATTTGTCTGACCAAACTAACCCTGCAGTCTCCCCTACATGAGCCCTGGTGGCACAGTGACTAATTCACTGTTATTAAGATCAGCTGCTTGCAATTACTGCAAGTTCAAATCCCACCAGGCTCAAGGTTGACTCAGCCTTCCATCCTTTCTAAGGTAGGTGAAATGAGGACCCAGATTGTGGGGGCAATAAGCTGACTTTGTATAAATATACAAAAGTATGAAGGCTATTGCTTAACACACTGTAAGCCACCCTGAGTCTCCGGAGAAGGGCGGCATATAAATCAAATTTAAATTGGGCTCAGCCAGTCGGTCTATCAGTGGCTCCGTCGACAGTGAACAAAAAAGGCCCTGTGTACCACTCCTCATCCTGCTGCCAAGTGCGTCCAGCTGTGTGTGGCTTTTCCTCTGCCTTTCTTTCCCTCACTGATTGTGGTGAACAAAAAAACAACGAAACCGCCTGCTATAGCCAAGGCCACTCCCGCAAGCAGTAGCTGTGGTGGTGACCGCAGCAAAGCGTAGGGCGGAGAAGCGAAGAGTATAAATTGGTAACTACCCATGTTGTACTTTTCAGTCCTAGACAATCATATATTTGCAGAGTCCTTGAGAGAAAGGTATTGGGGAGGGTGGTGGTGGAATATGCATATTTCTTTATTGGAACCACTCATCAGACAAAGAAGCAGAAGAAAAAAAGCTATCGGTTTCCATACAATGAATTCAAAGCATCCCTTACCTTGTCTTTTCTTGCAAGATACAGGCCATGTACCAATAGCTTTGCCCTCCCCCCTTTCTTGTTTTGAATTTCCTGTCCAAAGGTAATTGGATTTTTTTGGCTTATAACCAAATCTATCTAGACTGTCCCTGCTTCTGTCCCGGACAGGACATTTTATGGTGATATAGTTTTCTTCCAGATAAATAATTGATGGGTATTTAGTTATGAGGAAGGCGGTGTCTCTTTCAATAATAGAAATTAACACTATTTTATTTTTAACAAGAAAAGAAGTAAAAATATACAGAGAAAATTAGGATAAGAAAATGAAGAGAAAAACCAATAAATGATATTACAAAAGTTTTTCTTTTTTATTGTTGCTAAACGTAATATTTCAAAAGCAGGAAAAAAATTAAAATGCATAAAAGTGCATTTATCACCTTTTTCTTAGAACTATTAGCTGAGCTCTGCCTTGTTTATCATTATTTTAGGGTAAAACCTCAGTATTAAATTGCCATGTTGGCACTTTGCGATAAATAAGTGGGTTTTGGGTTGCAGTTTGGGCACTTGGTCTCTAAAAGGTTCACCGTCATTGCTTTAGATGGTCTGAAGTAGCAGTCGCCAACTTTTCTGGCTTTGTGGACCGGTGGTGGTGGCAATGGTGGTGATGGGGGGAGAGGGGATGGTTCCATGCAAGCAGCAAGTGAGCATGCTTGCAGTCACCTGCCACTCGCACAAGTGGAACTGCATGCTGTTGCACGCTCACCCACTACTGCAGCCTGGTTCCGAATGGGCCGTGGCCCAGTACCGGGTTGCAGCCCAGGCTGGGGACTCCATGTCTGAACTATATCAACTGGCATATTCAAGCAGCCAAAATGAAAGGGAAAAAATAAACATAGAAAAGAGATAATTAATATTTAGTGCCATCCTGTATTGCTTATTTAAAAATATGACTCATTTAGTGTGAAGCAGTTTACACTGGAAAGATGTAAGGAGCCTGAGTGGTGTAGCAGGCTAATGCCTCCTGCTAAGGCAGCATTTAACATCCAGCTGCCTGCAATTACTGCGAGTTCTAATCTCACCAGGCTCAAGGTTGACTCAGCCTTCCATCCTTTCTAAGGTGGGTAAAATGAGGACCCAGTTTGTGGGGGCAATAAGCTGACTTTGTATAAAATATACAAAAGTATGAAGGCTATTGCTTAACGCATTGTAAACCACCCTGAGTCTTCAGAGAAGGGCGGCATATAAATAAAATTTTTTTTAAAAAAGAAAAGAGATATCTAAAAGCAGAAAATAAATGAAAAGGCAAAATTTCCCTTTCCAGTCGTGTCCAACTCCAGAGTGTAGTACTTATCTCCATTTCTTGGTCCTAGGGAAAATAAATATAACAACATGAATTGAGTTCTAGAAGATATTTTTTTGTTGTTCTTCTTCTTGAGAACAGCAGAGGGCAGTAAAAGCCCATACTTAAGTCTTGTTAAAACCAAGTATTGGACCTTCGGGTTAACACAGAAATCTTCTCCAAGTTCAGGTAGCTTTAAGCAACTTAAATACTTCAGATCATTCAAAGATTGGCCTAATTGTTCTTCAGGGAGAAGGCAGGAAATGAAAAGCATATTATATATTTGTCTATTGCCTATTAACTAATTTTATATCTGAATTCTCAACTGCTAATCCAGCTACTGTTTTGTTTATATTGAACAGATGGACAGGTAGGTAAAATCCATTCCAGAAAGGATTTATGGGAGTTCTGAAAATGATATCAGAATGGTTAATCTACAAGTCCATTAATCTCTAGAAAGAAAGAAATTTGGATTTATGTCTGAGAATTATTGCCCAACAGAATTGCAGAGGGTATATAAATAATTTGCACCTTTACAGATTTACCCAAATAGCCGCCCTGAGTCTTTGGAGAGGGGCGGCATATAAATTTAATTAATTAAATTAAATTAATTAGTTAGACCTTCGCTTGCTTTGCTTATTTCATGACTAATACATATGTTGGGCTATAATTTGATTGAGATGAAATATTTAAAATCTAAAATTAAGATTTGATGTCTGTTCAGGTCCTTGAATATACACTGATATATATATTTCAAAGACCTGAACAGACATCAAATCTTAATTTAATTCTACATTATCATTTTTACTATATTGCTCTCCTTTTGAATAACTAGCAAAGTTGTCCAAGGCTTTTTGGCATAAGGCCCCACAGAAAATGATCTTAGCACAAATTGGACTGCTGTCATCTAACTCGCTGACCTGCTACCTGGAGCAGGACAATCTGTAGCAAAAAAAAAATTGGGTAATTTATCCTAGTGAAGCATACAGGTGAGTTCCCACGTATCCCATCCTTGTTTTCCGTCTTATTTAAATAAGGCCAAGTGGGAGAAATAAAAGAAAAAAAATATGCTTCTCTGCCAGCAGTAAAACTGCTTTTCTCCCCTTTCCTCCTCTTTGCTCTTTAAATCTCATTTCTCTGGAATCAAAAACTGATTTGCCACTGACAATTTGATGTGATTACTCGTTTTCCACAAGGTCTCCTTTATTCCCCCAAGGAGGCAGTGAGGGGCTGACATGAATCAGACTAATTTGCATAACAAATGGCAAAGAGAAGAATACTGTCACCTTGATTTGTTTCAGAGCATTTATGATTAGCCTTAAAATGTCTGGTTAAATGTATGGCTGTACAGGGAGGATTGCATACCACAAAAGAATGTGGTTTTTCGAAGTCCAGAATGGTATATGATTTAGTACAGTGATGACTAACCTTTTTGCCGTCGCTTGCCAAAACTGGGGGGAGCAGGGCAGGTTGCGCGTGCGTGTGCCCAAGCCGTAATTCAATGCCCCCTGCACCCCCGTGCATGCGTGCGTGACCTCCCCCCCCCACTTTTGGCATGCAAATGCAAAAAAGTTACTGGTGGGCTTTCTTGGAGCCTGGGGAGAGCGAAAATGGCCTCCCCCCCCCCCGGAGGTTCTCTGGAGGCCGAGAACGCCCTCCCAGAGCCTCCGTGTGAGCCCTGTACTTACCTGGCATCCAAAACGGGCTGTATGGAGATTCCTGGGAGGGGAGGGCAGCATGGGTGGGGCCAGCCGAAAATCAGCTGGCCGGCGCACACATGCGCGCTGGAGCTGAGCTAGGGCAACAGCTCGTGTACCCACAGATATGATTCCATGTGCCACCTGTGGCACGCATGCCATAGGTTCGCCATCACGGATTTAGTATAAGATTTAGACCTACTCAGTTTGGTTTGCTCGTCAGCGGTGAATGCCAGGGCCTATGGGAAGGGATTATCAGAACTGTAGTGTAAATCTTTCATGGGGGCTTCCAGGCTGTACTTGGTATAGTAGAACATGAATATAGTTAGTTGTCTCTACTAAATGGTTTTAATGTGTGCCTGGGTATCTTTGTAACTATGTAAAATAGATAGTAGGGAAATTTTTGATGGCTGAGATTCATTATTTGGCTTTGTTTACACAACTTGTTTCACTGTGATGTAGGTGGGAATCAGTCTGTCATGTAAATTCTGAAATTCAGCCATTTGAATGGCCAAATAAACTAAAAGGTTAATTTTAACTAAAATGCCTCTGATCAACTAGCTTTGAGCAAATTACTGGAGAATTAGCCATTCTTTCTCTCTTCCTCAGTTAGACAACATTCTAGAGAAGCTCTGTGAAAATGAAGTATTCCTGTCTCTGAAGCCATTCTGGTTTTGTCTGTTTATGGAGAAAGTTGGCAGGGCAAGGAATACCTGGGTCATCCGTGTCACACAAATAAGCTCTTTATTATTTGGGTGGAAATCAGAGTTTAGTAGATGCATAAAGTTATTAAGGTTGAATCACAATATGGAGGGTTGAGCTAGAATTTTCATTTTTTTCCCCACCACTTCACCCTATTGATGGTTTGAACTATACTTGAGTTTCAATCTCAATATTTTACGAGAAGAGTCCTCCATTCCTCTACCCGCAATAAAATACCTTATGCCACCAGACTTCAAATTTTGGGCTTAGACAATTTAGAACTATGCCGACTTCGGTCTGACCTAAGCATAGTACATAAAATTATCTGCCACAATGTCCTACCTGTCAATGACTACTTCAGCTTCAACCACAACAATACACGAGCAAATAGTAGATACAAACTCAAGGTAAACCACTCCAAACTTGACTGCAGAAAATATGACTTTAGTAACAGAGTGGTCAATGCCTGGAATGCACTACCTGACTCTGTGGTTTCTTCCCCAAACCCCCATAACTTTAACCTTAGACTGTCTACTGTTGACCTCACCCCATTCCTAAAAGGTCTGTAAGGGCCGTGCATAAGTGCACCAGCGTGCCTACCGTCCCTGTCCTAATATTCCTTTTTACTCTTACTCTTTTCATGTATTCAAATTATGTTTATACTTTTACCTGTTATCTTATATATGCTTGACAAATAAATAAATAAATAAATAAAAATATCTTCTCCATCAATCCCATTAAAAAATCTCACTGTGGATCCTGAAAATGGACATTAAGATATATTTTTAATAATAATATATTATATTATATTATATATATAATATAATAATATAAAATGCTATTTATTGGACTTGGTCCAATTTATTGGTCTTGGGCCAGAAGACCTTCCAAAGATCTCAGGATGTTTTGTTCTTCCTCACTTGTAGTTTCTGGATATACACTCACGCTGAAGATGAGTTATCCTATCATCCTTAGCACACAGTGGATCCCATCTTGAACTAATGCCATTTGAAGACTTTACAAGTCTTTAAAAAAGTGTTAGATGCAGTGATGGGATTCAAGTAATTTAACAACCGGTTCTCTGCCCTAGTGATTTCTTCCAACAACCAGTTTGCCAAACTGCTCAGAAAGTTAACAACCGGTTCTCCTGAAGTGGTGCGAACTGGCTGAATCCCACCACTGGTTAGATGACAGAATTGCGTTGCTTTCCAGATCCTTGATACATTTCTACTTGGGCATTGATTTGGGCATCTGTATTTTTGATATGCTAATGGCAACGTTTAACTCTCAGGAGCAAATGCTGGAATTAAAAACTAGGTAGGGATCTTTGTACCCTACCTAGTACAGGCCTTTTAATAATATAAGGATACCCCCCCCCTAACACCCCCCCCTCCCTGAAGACTGACCAAAGAGATGGCCTCACCATTCTACCAGTATACATGGATTCGTTGTTTTTATATTTTTATACTCTTTAGCAGATACCACTACCAAAACGCTTTTGCCATAATATCTCAGCATCCCAGTTATATAATCCTCTCTCCAGAAACACTGTGAAGTGGATTGGGCTGAGAAAGAGTGACTGGCCCAAAGTCCCCTAGCAGTTTTCACGATTAAGACAGGACTCGAACTCACAGTCTCCTACTTCCTACCCTAGTGCCTTAACCACTAAACCAAACCGGCTTTTTTCATCTTTTCATTTAGTTACAAGCTTTTAATGAACAATTTTGCAGTTCATTGTTGTTGGAAGTTATGCTGTTAAGTTATGAAGTTATGCTATTATTCCATCTGTGTGTGTCTTTCTTAGTTGACTATTTTAACCTATGTGATTCTATTTAAAATGATTTTCATTGTGAGTGTAAAACCTTGGACATGTTTGCATGAATGCAGCTGCCACCAATATTTATTTACATAATATGCCTTCAAACTACCCACTCATAATTTATTTTCCAGTAAGAATAAAATAAAGAAAAAATATAAAAACAAAGATAAAAGCCAAAGATAAGAGTTATTCTGGCTAAATAATGTTTAGAGCGGCCATGTCATATGAACATGCTCGTCTAAATACTATAAAGGAAGGGTATACCTTGTATAAAAGAAAAACTAATTTGTTCTAGGTAGATCATAAAAAATGTGTTTGTTCATTGGGAGGGGGATCTAACTGCAAGATAGGCAACTGCAACCAATAAGAAAGTTACAAAATTCTTTTTTAAATAGAAAATGAAACAGCATAGGAAAGTCAGTAGATTCAACATGTGATCTTTCAGATGTTCTGGATGACAGTTTTCATAATCCCTTGTAGTTGATCGCACCGCTTGAGGGTGATAGAAAGCACTCCAAAATATCTAGAGGATTTCTGATTGCAGTGGCTAGTTCTGGGAAAAGTCAGCTATTCTTTCTGGTATATTTTCTACTAAATTATGGTGGTTTAATTACAGCATTGGAAACATATTCATATCCTTCTGTAGACACAGCAGGTAATTAAAATTGTGGGGGTTTGTGTGGGGGTAGACTGGTTATTCTAAAATAAGCTATCCCTAATAAATTGAGGCCTCCTGTTCATTCTGATCAATGAGTCTTTTTCTATCTACAATATCCTGAAATCAGCTATAAAACTTAGAGATTGCAACCCAATCACCTTAGTAATCTATGTATTGGTAACTTCTTTGCTGGTTACTGAAACGTATTTTATAGGGTTGCACTTGAAAAGATCTGTAGAGTACAGCTGGTACAAAATCTTGTGATCCAGTACTAAGGTAGCTAGAAAGACAGACAGACTCACATTATTGCTGCCCTGTAAGCATTGCCCAAGCTGTTGATAGCATCCAAGACTCAGGTACTGCTACTTACCTATGAAGTCCAAAATGGTTATTGAGATATCACCCCACCCAACGCCAACATTCTAAAATCTGCTAGAGAGGATATCCCACTGCACAAGAAGTTTAGTGGTGGGCCTTTTCCATAGTAGCACCAGATTATTGGAATGAACTTGAGGCAGACTCCTCATTCTTCAGTTTTAGAAAACAAGTCTCCAGAGGTCTGGTTTTAATTGTAATTTGAGTAGACTTTTTAAATTCAGTTTCATTAACATTTATTTATGAGTTTTTATAGTTATAATAGTACTTTATAGTTTAATGGTTATTTTACTGCTTGAAAAATAGTTATTTTAACTGTATTTTTTTATTGTGAGAACCTGCCCCAGTGGTGAAATCCTCCGCGGGTTGCCACCGGTTCACTGCCTCCGCATGCGTGGTGCACGCCAAATGCATGCTGTGCGCGCATGCATACTGTGTACCATATGTACGCTTCACATGGAAAAAGGAGCCTTTTGAAGGTAAGTAGAACAGCGAGAGGGGGAACAACTGTGCTGCACAACTTAGATTTGCTAGAAAGCAGGATTTCCTGCTTTTTAGCGAATATAAATCGCATGGCACAGCTGATTGTCAGAAATACCTGTTCAGATGAACCAGTAGTGTTTTTTTACTACTGGTTCAGGCAAACCGGTAGTTTCCTACCAGTCACCTGAACCGATGCGAACCGGTAGCATTTCCCCCCTGCCCTGCCCTGAACATTTTTGAGATGGAAGGAGATAAAGAATAGTAAATAAAGTAGGTAACTATTCTTGTGTGGTAATATAAAAATAGTTGTGCTCTCCCTTACAGAATTATGAGGATAAAGACTGTACAGCATTTCTCACATGGAAAGATCAGCAGGAGCAATAAAGCAGGATACTCCCATAAATGAGGAGCAATTCAAGGTCATCCCAAGAGATTGTCATGGAGCCAAACCTTTTAAAATTCTTTTCTGGTTTATGTCAGAGCCAGCTCTATCTACATTATATATAGAGACTTTGAAGTCTTGAAATGAAAGGTGTTCAGTTATGTCATTAGACAATGTGTCCTTACAATATACTATCTGTCACTAGAGTTTGGTTGGGACAAAGGCAGGTGCTAGAGAAAAGAATGAACACAGGCTAGGAGATGATGGACCAAGATAATTAGGATGGAGGATGTCTGGGGACAATTAGTGTTGTTTCAGAAGAAAAATGGAATATAACAGGGTGGAATTACAAGCTAGGATGCTAAAATCCTGGGTCCTATTTGGAATTTAGAATATACATAACAATGATAAGCTTGTTTAACACTGTAGGATAAAGGAGAAGAACCTCTGAATGTCAAGTTTAGAATATATTTGCATACTTAAAGTATCAGGGATCATCAACACCAACAGGGTCTACTACCTGATAGGTGAAGTTAAAGCCAGTAGTAAGCACTTCCCCCCTCCCTCCAATCTTCTCTCTTTTTTCAATATATTATTTCAATATTCTTTTTCTCTCGTCTTTTCCTGACCCATCAAAATCTCCCTCCTGTGGTAACTAGTCTTAAGTAAAAAGTTTCTGTACATCCAACTGAAGCGTCTTACTAAACCTAATTTTGTGGAATTCTTTTCTCTTTTTTTTAAGGGATGGGGAGGGTCAAAATTGGTGGCTGCTGGAGAGAAGAGGATCAGCTTTACTTTTTCCAGTGACCATTTCTTTGAACCATCATCGTTTTAGTAATTAGATTTAGAGAATAATTGTAAGATATACGAGAAATAAAGTTGGTATTTATTGCAAATTATTCAGGGTAGAATACAAGAGGAGGATCATATAGATGGACCAGAAAGAGGGCTTTTACAGTCAGAGCAAATTCATAAACTCATTTAAGTGAGTGAAAAGTTCCTTTCTGTAGGTAACATGCAATGCTGCACCACTGTCCAAAGTCCACAAAAGCCGTCTATCGTACTCTGGATGAGGTTGTGGATCGTTGGTTATTGCCAGTGTGGCAAGTGGAGCTTGTGGATCATGCCTTGGACCATGACGACCTTGTCTTCTGCCTCTGCCTCTGCCTCTGCCTCTGCCTCTGCCTCTGGAGTCTGTTCCTCTGGGCTGGTATGAGACGGGAGCTGGTGCTTGATGGGGACAATCTGGGGTAGCATGTCCCACACGATTGCAGATGTTGCATCTTGGCATCCTTGGAATGTAGGCCCTTCCTCGGAAGGGACGCCTTGCTGGAGCCCTTGATGCAGGTGGTCCTCTCAAATGTGGCGTGGCTAGCATGAATGCTTCTTCTTCAATTAAAAGTCTACATATATTGTCGACTGTGCGTTGAGCAATAGGGACTTGGTTAATTTTTGTAACGGCATCTTTCCATTCATAGCTCAATGAGTTAATGATAATGCTGATCATTTGAATATCATCAATATTATGACCTCTTTCTCTCAATTCTGTTCTGATTCCTTTCAGTTTGGTCAAATATCCTCCAATTTGATCACCAGGTTTCAATCTTGAACCGTGGAGCTCAGACATGAGCAAACATGAAGATTCAATTGAAACAGGTCTGTAGCAATTTTCCAATTGGGCCCAAATTTGTTGGGCTGTTGCATTAGGTGGAAAAGTGACCTGCAGTTCAGTGTCCATGGACATCAATAATGTTGTGCGAGCTCTGATCTCTAAATCTCTTATTGCAGGAGTCCATGGCTGTGCAGGAGGATTAAAAATCAAGCAGTGACTGCCTTCTCTGAGAAGTAATAGTGTAATCTCACTGACCCAGGCTTTATAATTATGTCCTGACATTTTTAGTTTGGACTCACCAGTTAGTGGAGCAACAGAAAATGCCTGGTGAGGAACATGCATTTGATATGCTGGCTGTGCCATTGGAGGTGGACCAGGAGCTGGTCTTGGTTGTGCCATTGGAGGTACATATGCAGGCATTTGTGGCTGTTGCATTGGAATCTGCTGCATTCCAGCTGCCATTTGTGCTTGAGCTTGCCTTTGCCGCATTAAGCGTTCTTGTGTTCCATCTATAGAGACACCAACACCACCAGGGGGTGTAGGAGATTGGGTCTGTGGAAACACTTGTGGCATTTCAGCCTGAATATTTGAACAAGCCAAGGACATGTGTGCTAAAGTCTGCTGCAACAATTCAAAATGTTCATGTAAACTGTGTTGCCTTTCAGCTTCCTCTAGTAAATTACTTTTGCCAGCAGATGGTGCTGCACCTATAGTTTCGGGCAGGTCTGCTTGCGTGGCACTTGTAATTTGATCAGGGAGGATTTCATGTGATGTGTGCACTGCTCTCTGTTTTAATTGGCCTGACACAGAATCCATCAGGGGGTGTGTCTTTAGCTCTGAAGAAGAAGCCAAAATGGCGCTTTTAGAGATTTTTAAGTCACAAGGCTCTCTCTTATCTTGCTCAAGCATAAACAAATCCATCTTAGCCTGGGATAGCTCGTGTTCATAAGATTGTATTAAATCACGATAACTTTTAATAGCTTGCTCAGAGCTTTGAGGAGAATAACAAAACTTTTCTCTCTGTGTGTGGGAGGAAAAATGCTCCGTGGTTTGTGAAAACTTTGGCCTTGCACCAAGTGTTTCAAATCTTTGGGCTTCTACAAGAATTGTTTGTGAAAATGGATAATTAGAAGGAGATATTACTGACCTCAGTTGTTCATCGCCTTCAAAAGCAGCAGTACTATATTCTTGTTCCTGAAGCCTCTGCGAGAGCATTTTATCAGTTTGAGTTTCTCCACGGCTGTTTCTCCTAGTCGGGTTGCTGAAGAAAGCGGCCGAAAACTTGAAAACCTCCTTTCTGTCTCCTCTTCATTGGAAAAATCAATCAAATCATTTACAAAGAGTGATCTTTTTTTCTTTTTCTTTCTTGGCATGTTAGTAGATAACTAATTAGTGTTGCGCAGTCGCAAAATTAATCATTCTAACTAACTAGCCTAGAGGTCTTATCAGAAGTAACAAAACAAGGAAAAAAGCCATAACTTTTAACCGTCCGACTGCTACCAGGTGTTAGGGAGTTGATTGATCCCATCCTGGCTCTGGGATAATCGCACCCTGGTTTAGAGGTTTGGACTGAGGCTTCTCCTTGAAAGTATACATTAAGAAAATAAAACCCGAAGAAGTATGTCTAAGAAAACTCATTTTATTGTAAAAGTAAAAATAAAGATAACTCTTATTAGCTAATTGGCTACATCTTTGACAGCGTTCCTGCCGGACCTCTTGGCAGGGAGAACAAAGGAGTAAGAAGGCTAGAAAAGGAATGTGGAGGATGTGCAGTAGTTAGTTACTGATAATGACTTGGCAAAACTAAGTAAGTCTATTAGTCCAAAAATGAGAGCTCAGCTGGGAAATACAAGAACGCAGTGACAGCCCAGAATCCTGGGCAGCGGAGGGCAAGTTCTCAGCCCAGCCCTTGAGCTCCTGGAGCACCAGTGACTCTGATATTGAGGCCTTAATCTCTGATTTTGCAGACGTCTTTGATGAAAACCTGGGCAAGTATACGGGCACACCATCTCATTCAACCTTGTCTTCTTGCCACACAAAGTTTCCGTAGCTGAACCTCTCCATCAATTGCTCGACAAGATATCTTGGTTCTGGGGCCAAAAAGAAGCTGCTGCCTTCTCCGCTGTCAAGGAGCTATTACCTTCAAACAGCGTCCTGGTGCAGTACAACAAGAATCTTCCCTTGGTTCTTACCTGTGATGCCTCTCCATTCGGTGCCGACGCCATTTTAAGCCACCAATTCCTGAATGGAAGAGAGGCCTCAATCGCTCTCTTCTCACGAACCTTATCATCAGCTGAACAAAACTATAGCCAGCTGGACAAGGAAGTTTGGCCATGGTCGCAGGAGTCAAATGCTTCTATGAATACCTCTATGGCAAACCATTTGACCTTATGACCAATCAGAAGCAGCTACTGGGTCTGCTTACTGGGGACCGCCAAATGCTACAAGTCTTGTCACATGCTGCACTAGACTATGTTCCTAGCTGCATACAGTTAGTGCCTCATGCATCGGCCGGGTAAGACACTTAGCCACACTGACGCCCTCAGCCGATGTCCACTCCCGACTGTTGTGGAGGATCTGGGTCCAGCATCATTGGTTTTATTAATTGAAGACGTGCTGTCTGGTCCCATTATGGCGTCAGAGATCGCTGCACACTCCGCCAAGGACCATGTCATTGCCCAAGTGTTCAACTGGGTGTGGATGGGGTGGTGGTGTTGAGTGTCAAGCAGCCCTCAACACCAAGCCATGGATGAAACTCTACTGGAGGGGTGGGCACCGCAGATGTCACAGGTGATGGTGGTGGGGTTAGGACTCACGACTAGGAGTTACAGTGCACAGGTGATGGGTGTACTGGGGTCGCATGGATATACATAGAAGGATTGGACAGGCAACACGTGGATAGGAACGGCGAACGGCACAGGCAGAGAGATGATGTCATCAGTGACAAGGCTGCAGCCACGGTGGGTGAAACAAATAGGAACCCTATGCAGCTGCCTGTCATTTCGAGGACACTCCCATCCCGGATATACAAGCGACTTTACTTGCTTTAGCATTCCGGCATCGAGTAGAGCTGTTGCGTCACAGAATAAATCAGGATTGATACACCGCCATTCGCGTCACGTGTATTCCTTGCATTCCCGCACTCGCAGTCTAGCGACGCCAAAAGGCAGAAGGGGCCAGTCAGTGCAGAGACCCTTCCCTTCCACACCCAGCAACATGAGCTGTCCACTCAATGGGGCTGCCTACTCTTGGGGAGTCATGTGGTGGTATCCCATAGGCTGTGGTGGCCTGTTTTGGAAGCTCTTCATGTAGGCCACCGAAGCATCATGTGATGAAGGCACTTACCCGCAGTTATGTCTGGTGGCCCAACTTAGACAAGACAATTGCTTATTGGGTTGCATCTTGTCAGCCTTGCCAAGAGTCAAGGCCACCCCCCCCCATCTTCTCCAGCACATGAATGGGAAGCACCCAAGACACCTTGGTCAAGGGTGCATAGTGACTTAGTGGGGCCTTTCCATGGACAAACTTTTATGGTGGTTGTGGATGCCTACTCAAAATGGCTTGAGATGGTACTCATGACATCGACCACCTCGGACACCATGATCAAGGCCCTTAAAAGGCTATTTGTGACCCACAGACTGCCAGATGTCCTCATTTCAGACAACAGGCCAAGCTCATATCAAGCTAGTTTGAGCTGTTCCTGGAGTGCACCATTCCATCCTGCTAGCAAAGGGCAGGCTAAGCAGATGGTCCAATCAGCAAAGGAAGCACTGGCAAGGATGGGCCCAGTGGACTAGCAAACATGGATAGCCAAGTATCTTCTGGTCCAGCACATCACACCAAACTCCACCACCAACAGGAATCTAGCCAAACTCCTGATGGGTTGCTGCCTGCAGACCGATTTGGACCTGCTGCACCCGGACTAGTCCTCAGAGTCCCTGCAGACGTGACCAACCAGTTACAATCATTCTCGCCAGGTAACCTTCTCTACACCCACAACTATGCTGGGGCCCCTTCCTGGATGCCTGTCCGGGTAGTGGACATTACTGGGCTGCATTCCTACAGGGTGGCATTCGAAGATGGCAGGTTGTGACACCACCACATTGACCAACTGCACTGCTGCCTCAGAACCTCCATCTGCCACCAGCCAGAATGGACTCCACCAGAGACAACCCTGGCTAAGGACATGCCAACTCAACCACCAAAAACAATGGTACCGACAAGGAACTGTGGTGAGGCACAGATGCCTGCCAACTCGGTTCCCTTTGTGTTAGAAGCACCAATGACCAGGCCCTTGCTGCTGCCACAAGCAAGCTGCCCCTGAAAACAGTGTCAGCACTCCACCTTGTCAAGGCTCCGGAGCTAATGGTTTTGAGACAGAGCCTCGTAGGTTGGGACGGACACATCGCCGCCCTGCCTACCTAAAAGACTACATATGTTAGAGTGTTATTTTGATCACTATAATGCTCCGTCTTGATGGGGAGGGGTATTATGTATTGTATATAGTGTACAGTGATCAGTTGAAGTTCTCATTCTGTTCTTCTGTTGGAGCGGGAAAATACTCTCTCCTAGTTGGTTGTTTGGCTGATCAGTTTCATATAAAAGGAGCTGTATCAGTCAGGGAGTGCCATTTTTGCCTCACTAGCAGGATTGAATAAAGAACTGTTAGAAATCACTCCGGCCTCGCCTCATTCTTCACCCAGAACATAACAGATACATTCTCATTGTGCCCAGAGAGAGAAATATCTGCCTCTACCTAGGATCAAACTCACAGTCTCCTGATTGTGAGGTAAAAGTTCCACCTCTAGGCCACCACAGAGCTCTTCTGTCATGTGATTGATGGGTTGAAATTCACTGACATAGATGTCCATGGCTTAGGACCCGGATACTTGCGGGACCGCCTACTACCACCAATAGCCTCCCACCGGCCGGTACGCTCCCATAGAGAGGGGCTCCTCTGGGTGCTGTCGGCCAAACAATGTCGACTGGCGGCCCCCAGGGGAAGAGCCTTCTCTGTGGGGGCACCTACTTCAAGTTTAAATTTGTTTTAAATTGATTGTGGTCTTAATCTGTCTGGGCCAAACTATTTAATTCGGTTTTATTTTGGCTTTTAAATTTTGTATGTTATGTATTTTATTGTTGGCTGTTCACCGCCCTGAGTCCTTCAGGAGCAGGGCGGTATATAAATCAAATAAAAGTAAAGTAAAGTAAAAGTCAGCACAGGATTCTAATTAAGCATCAGTACAACAGACAAGACTGGTGTAATCTACATAGGAGCCTTGGTGGAGCAGTGGACTAAAGCGCTGTTAAGTAGCACTTAAGTAGCACTTAGCTGCCAGCTGCCTGCAATTACTGCGAGTTCAAGTCTCACCAGGCTCAAGGTTGACTCAGCCTTCCATCCTTCCGAGGTAGGTAAAATGAGGACCCGGATTGTGAGGGCAATAAGCTGACTTTGTATAAAAAAGAACACTGCTTAGGGGCCCCCGAAAGCCCTACTAAGCAGGTATATACAAAAGTATGAAGGCTATTGCTTAACGCATTGTAAGCCACCCTGAGTCTCCGGAGAAGGGCGGCATATAAATCGAATCAATCAATCAATCAATAGGTTGAGGAGATTTTACAGATTTTTCTGCTCCTATAAAGCTGCCCCCCCTCCTCCTCCTCCTTCTCCTCCTCCTCCTCTTCTTCTTCTTCTCCTCCTCCTCCTCCTCCTTCTGCTTCTCCTCCTCCTCCTCCTCCTCCTCCTCCTCCTTTTTGGTATTCCATTTTTGCTCCTGTCTTTCCCCACACTTCTAATTTTATTTTACTCTAGCTTTTTCTGGCTTTGTTTATTGGTCCTGATTTCCTGCTCAAAATTCTTTCTGGAACTATTGATTATCATTTGTTCTATAAATCTTTCAAATATTCATTTCTACTTGCCAGTTCATCTAATCGTGACAATATCTCAAGGCTATTTACATAATGAAATTATACTAGAGTAGTCTTTCCTCACCTAGCATTTTCAGGTGAGTTGGACTGAAACTCATGTCATCCTGATCATATCATTACATTTAACCGTGTAACTAAGGTTTTATTTGCATGACATACTTAGCCATATGTCAGGGTTCCAAGTAACACCACCAGCAGAAGTAAAACTCCAAGGCAGGCGTTTTCCTCAAAGTTCCACTTTATTAGAGATCTCATATTGGCACATGTGGGGAAAACCCAAATCTGAAAAGCCTTCGGGTTTTCCCCACCCACATCAAAACCAAAGATCCTTCCCCTGCACTGACATTGTCACATGCTCCAATCATGTCCCAGTCCCAACTGGAGTTGCTTCCCAGTCACGCTTCTCCAGGTGCAGACTGAATGTCCTTGACTCCCAAGGAAAAGAATGTTGTTATGGCTATACATCTCACCCTGTTTTCATCCACCCACCCTCCCGTTTCCCACAGCATACCCATCCATCAAGTGTGGCAGCCCTGAAGATCCGAAGTAAAAGATGGACTCTAGGGCTAACACTATGATTCATTTAATCATGGTTTATCAGTCCAGTTTTCTGGGATTGCATCAATGGTAGGTTTCAAAATTTTTTACTACCGGTTCTGTGGGAATGGCTTGGTGGGTGTGGCTTGGTGGGTGTGGCAGGGGAAGAATACTGTAAAATCTCCATTCCCACCCCATGCCAGGGGAAGGATATTGTGAAATCTCCATTCCTTCTCCAATCCAGGGGAAAGTTACTGCAAAATCCCCATTTCCTCCCGATCAGCTGGGACTCGGGAGGCAGAGAATAGATGGGGGCGTGGCCAGTCAGAATTTTTACTATCAGTTCTCCAAACTACTCAAAATTTCCGCTACCAGTTCTTCAGAACTGGTTAGAACTGGCTGAAACCCACTTTTGGTTTGCATGACACACTGCTTTCTCCTTGGTGGGGAGTTTAGCCTATCCAGTGAAATCTTACAGATCTTATATGCCTACTGTCTCCACTCTGATAAAAATCAGCATTTCCATTGCAGTTGCAAAATTTTGTGTAATCATATATATAAACCAGAGTTTATGTTTTACTTGTATCTGAACTATGATAATAAATAGATTAGATGAGAACTATTTCTATATTTTATGTATCATTTTATTAAACTTTAATTATAATCATTTAGTCTTTATATTCATTTTTTCTATTATATTTTTGCTTCTTAGTTTACAGTATTAGTTTTAATTCGAGAACCTTTATATAAAGATCTTAGTATTATAGTGTTATAGTGCCATGTTGAAATGCTAGATTTTAAGTATGTTTATATTGTATTTACTGTATGTTTCATTGTTATTACTGAAGTGGGTGCAATTCTTATTTTATATTATTTTATATTGGCCTATAATTGAAATAATATAGGTAATGTAGCATGGCACACTGCATCATAAACTGGCAAGATTAATAAAGAATGCTAGGTAAAATAAAGCTTGTTATATGAGATACTAATTTGACTCTGCATATAGAAAGAATTCTAGGAAATTATGATTACACAGTTACCCTTTCCTTGCTATTTCAACTCACTGAACTATATCTCTCTCCTTTTCTGTATGCAATTGTTAACTTCACTTGATTGACTTAATTGATACTGCCATCAACAATATTTAGGGCAAAAATTACTTTAGTTTATATACCACATAATCACATTTTTCTTTTCCCATCCACCAATCAGATATAAATTTTAGCCAAGCACAATTTTGCCATATGTATAAAGTATAGATCACAGCATAAAAGTTAGAAGGGACCTTGGAGGTCTTCTAGTTCAGCCCCCTGTTCAAATAAGAGACCTTATATCATTTCAGACAAGTGGACGTCCAGTTTCTTCTTAAAAGCCTCCGGTGATTAAGCACCCACAACTTCTGAAAGAAAGTTGTTCCACTGGGTAATTGTTCTGTTAGGACATTTCTCCTTAGCTCTAGGTTGCTTATCTCCTTGATTAGTTGTCTTGCTTTCTGGTGCTTTGAAAAATAAGTTGACCTCACTTTTCTTTGTGGCAGCCCCTCAAATATTGGAAGACTGCTATCATGTCACCCTTAGTCCTTCTTTTCTCTTGACTAGCCATACCCAATTCCTGCAACCGTTCATGTTTTAGCTTCCAGTCCCCTAAGCATCTTTGTTGCTCTTCTCTGAAATCTTTCCAAAGCCTCAACACCTTTTTTATGTGACCAAAACTGAATGCAGTATTCCAGATGTGATCTTACTAAAGTTTTATAAAGCAGTACTAATACTTCATGTGATCTTGACTCTACCTCTGTTTATGCAACCAAGGATTGCTTTAGCTTTTTTGGCTGCTGCCACACACTGCTGGCTCATATTTAAGTGATTGTCTACTAGAACTCCAAGAACCTTCTCACAGTTACTGCTTTTGATCCAGGTTTCATCTAATCTGTGCTTGTATATTTGGTTTTTTTCTGCATTAAACGTAAAACGTTACTTTTCTCTACATTAAATTTCATTTTATTGGATAGGGCACAGTGTTCAACTCTGTCAAGATCCATTTGGGTCCTGAATCTTATCGTCTGGGGTATTGGCTATTCCTGCTAGCTTAGTGTCAACTACAAATTAGATGAGTCCCCCTTCTATCCCCTTGTCTACATCATTGATAAAGATATTGAAGAGTACTGAGCCTAAGACGGAAGCTTGTAGTACCCTACTGCTTACTTCCCCCCATGTAGATGTAGTACCATTACGGACTACTTGCTGAGTGTGGTTTGTTAGTTGCAAACCCTTCTAGTGGTGATACTGTTTATTTAACTTTTTTTTTTTAGCTTACGAAGAAGGTCTATGACAGTGATGGCTAACCTTTTTGCCGTCACGTGCCAAAAGCAGGGAGAACGTGGGGAGTCGCGGGTGCGGGTGCCCACATCCATAATTCAATGTGCCCCACCCTCCCATGCATGCACATGTGACCCCACCACACACACTTCCCCCTGCTTTTGGCACCCGATGGCACAGTGGGCCCAGTAGGCCCGTTTTTCCCCCTCCCCAGACTTCAGAGGCTTTCTAGGAGCCTGGGGAGGGCAAAAACAGTCTTCCCCATCCCCCCCGAGGCCTTCCGGAGGCTAGAAACAGCCAGTTTCCTGACTTCCAGTGGAACCAGAAGGCCTGAAAATCAGTTGGCTGGTGCACACATGCGCACTGGAGCTGAGCTAGGGCAACACTCACGTGCCCACCAATATGGTTCCGCGTGCCACCTGTGGCACCCGTGCCATAGGTTTGCCATCACGGGTCTATGACATTTAGGTGCTGACCCTTGGCCATCCCACTTTGCTTCCAGCCAGTGCCACTGAACCACAGCAGGCTTTCCTCCTCCACTGGCCCACTGCCAGCGATTGTCTTTTACCAATGGCCCCCTGGCCCTTCATCTTCAATGCCTTCATCCCAGCCCATTCCCCAAGGCATGGTGTGACACAGGCATTTTGCTGCACTGGACAAATAGCTGCCAGCCAATTGGGTGGTGGATGGCAGCAGTGATGGTGCTAGGACAGTGCACGATTGGCAATGGGAAAGACGATCTCAGGGGCTGGAATGAATGCATTATGCAGTGCCTAATGTGATTGGTTGCAGGCTGAGAGAGGAGAGCAGGATTGGCGGTGGCTGTGGGGGAGGGAGAGAAGAATATAAGGAATACTACCGAAGGGAGGCATCACATTGATAAAAATTAAGATATCTATCAAATCTCTGCAGCAAATTCAATTGGTTATTTTTTCCCCAAGATGATTATTTTTCAGACTCATTCTGCAACTTGCGACATTTGTTATTGTGGGGATCATATTAATCCTGGGGACTGGGATAAAGTGCAAACTCCAAAGCAAAAAGGCACTATTCTAAAGCTGTCTGGAAGTGCAAAACCACAAATCTGTCTGCCAAACCCCCCCAAAATTCATTTTTTCTCTCAATCCTTTCCAGTGCACATACATGCATAAATGGGAAGCTCCCACCTACTGCTGCATCCCCCCTGCCCACCTCACCCAGGGCTAAAGCCAAATTATCCACTTGGAGCAAACTCTGGCCTAAATGTGGGTGGGAGCTTCCCATTTTGGCATCCTCTGCCATTGCCTCTGTGTATTGGCTCTGGCCCAAATGCTAAATCGACAGTTCTGTGGCAGTGTGCAGAGATTCCCATTTTGTGGAGTGGCTCTAAAAAAAACCTTGTAGAGCAACCGCGGCTTCCTGTACTGACACCCCAACCACCACCCTTGCTGCCCACTCCGTTCCACAAAATGGGAAGCCTTATCCACCGTTCATTTATTTATGCATGTATGTTCATTGGAAGGGATTGAGAAATAATGAATTTTGCAGGCTTTTGGCAGACAGATTTGTGTTCTTGCCCTTCCAGACAGCTTTATAGTAGTGCCTTTTTGCTTTGGAGTTTGCACTTTATGCTTTATTCCAGTCCCCAGGATTCCCCTCCTCCGCCAGCAGTCGAGTACCACCACCTATCTTGCTCTTCCACTCCACAGCTGATACTGATCCTGCTGTCCCACCTCAGCCTGCCACCCATTACATCACACACCGTCCCCACCAGCCCTTGCAATTGTCCTGCCCTTCACCAATTGTGCTCTACCCCCACAGCAAATCATTGCTGTCTGCCACCCGATTTGATGGTGGCTATTTGTCTGATGCAGCAAAAGGCCTGGGTCAAACTTAAGGTTATCAGACATCCCGCTTTTGGCGGGACAGTCCTGATTTTCAATAATTTGTCCCGCGTCCCCGGCATTTTTAAAAAGTCCCGATTTTTGAAAAGAATGCACGGTTTGCTTACCCACCCACTCCCAATTGCTGCCTCCTGAGTCCCAACTGATGGCTAGAGGGGAAAAAAACTGTTTAAATTCTTGCCGCGGGGCTTCAAAGGGCCGCCCTACAGCTGATCAGTTTTAAAAGAAAACAAATGAATAGACCGGGCCCTGCAAAAATAGAAAAAACAGCCTCTTTCAGCTTCAGCATAGATTAATTATCATAAATTGATTAGATCGGCCTCTGGACTCTCAGCTGATTTGCTCTCAGCTGTTTTGCGGAGGGCTCTGTTGCTAGCTAGCTGCAAAGAGGTAAATTGCTGGAGATTTTTTTCCCCTAGCTATGCTGAAAAAGTGAAACTGAAAGTAAAGCAGGTGGAGGGTCAGGGGGTCATTGGCAGTGGATCATTGCTGGCAGTGGGCTAGGGTAAGAGGAAAGCCTGCTGGGATTTGGCAATGGCAGTTGGCTGGGACCAAAGTGGGCATGGCCAAGGATTGCTGCCTAAATGTCCCATTCCGTACCAAGAAGTAGGTTCTGGTCTACTTTGTCAAATGTCTTATTGAAATCAAAGTATATTATGTCCACAAAATTTTGCTGGTCCACTAATTTAGTCACTTTGTCAAAGAATGAAATAACATGTTTGGCATGTTTGTGACAAACTTGTGTTGGCGTCTGGTTTACTTGCTTCTAGGTGTTTGCAGATCCGTTTTTTGATTATCTTTTCCAGGATCTTCCCAGACATTGATGTCAGGCTGTTTCCCCCACTTTTTTTTTTTTTTGGAAGATGGGAACCACATCAGCTGTTTTCCAGGCCTCAGGTAGTTCCCTGGTCCTCCAGGATCTTTGAAAAATATGGTTCAATGGTTCCGAGATCTCAACTGCCAGCTTCTTCAGAATCCTGCGATATAATCTGCCAGATCCCAGTGATTTGAACTCATCTAGATCAGATAGGTGTCTTCTTATCATTTCCTTGCTTATTTTAATTTTTATTTCTAGTCTCTTTTATGGTTGTTTTTGGTAGGTTGGGCTATTTTCTTTTTATGTGAAGACTGATGCAAAGAATGAGTTAGCATTAGGGTTGCAAGTCTACTTCATTCTGAAAGCCTTAGCTTTCTTGACTTCATCTTTGCAAGTCAGGATTACTTATTGGTACTCAACCTTAATTATGTTTCCCTCTTCCCATTTATTGTACTTATAGTTTTCGTCTTTCAGTTTATCAGAAATCTTTGTGCACCCACACGGTTTCTTCTTGGATTTCTCATTTTTCTTTTTCAGTGGTATTGTGCTAGACTGAGCTTTTATTATTATTTTTTCAGTTTCCCATGCTTCTTGAGTTGTTTTCTCCTTTAAGATTTTCATCCATGGAATCTTTCCCAAGCTGTTTCCGAGTTTGTTATAATCAGCTCTTTTAAAATTAAATTCACTGGATATCTATCTATCTATCTATCTATCTATCTATCTGTATATCAGATTGGGAAACTTTAAAGGATCTGTCAATTTGTTTCCGGTTGAGGACCACACCGAATGTTGGACACTATATTATGAGTTTTATACCAAAAGAGGAAAACACCTATTTGCATTTTTCACTTTTGATAATAACTTACCATTTGCCTCCTTTCCTTTATTAATATCACCCCTACAAAAAAAATGTAGCAAGCTGAAGAATAGATCTTGCGAAAAATAGATCACCTTGGGAAAAAAACCTGCAATTGAATTTGCAGCACAAATGTAATGGATATCTTTTATGTTTATCAATGTGATGTCATCCTTCCCTTCTGTGGTATTCCATTATATTCTTCTCCTTTTTCCAGTTTTTTTTCTTAGATGTTGCATGTTAACGTAAGTATCTAATATTTGTGGCAAGAATATGTGCTCATGCAAGTGATCAACCAATAGCAGTATGGAACACATAGGAAGATTTTATCAATATTGCAAGAAAAGGAATCTAGAGATCTCTGAGCACATCATGTCTCAAAATTATTTCATAGCACCACCTTATTTCAGAACTGTTATATTTATTCAGTGAAACCTTAGTACTCTGTACTTTTCTTTGTCCATCAAAGACCCACCTAGGCCAAGGTGGAAAGATCAACACATGACAATATAGAATTATTTTATACTGACTTTCTTAAACAAAGAAATTTAAATGAAATGGTACAGATGACAGTGAAATGCCTTAATATAGGCCAAAGCAAAATCCAACTGCAGGAGTTACAGCCCAGAACTCAGAAACACATGAGTTCACACATTCAGGGATATAAGAATAAAACTTTTGGGGAAGTAGCTGTAAACTTGGTACCAAATATATACATACTGAATAACATTTAAAAAGACCTCTCCCTATATCTGAATCTTTCTGGCTTACACACATACAGTACATAGAGATCATTAGCAGAGAACTATCCCACCACACACATTCACTTTCACTGTGTAAAGGCAAGTTTACTATTACTATCCCAATTAGTTGCATAACCACATCCCAAGTCATCCAGGTTCTTCAGATCAGGATGTCTTGCTATACTGGACAAATAAGCATATTTATGGACTCTAGAATTTGCAAGTAGCTTCCCAATAGTAAATTTCCAAGGTATTAAATAGCCTGGATAGTTAACATATTCAGGTTAAGAACACTATCAGTTGTGTGAAAACATATCAAATATTTTAAATATTACACCCATATGAATAGCCTGCAAACTTCAATTGCTGGGTGATGATAGCAAGTGCAGAATAACAATTATTTAAAGAATGAAGTACCAAGCTAAGACATAGAGAAACATTTGATAAGAACAGCTTAGGCAAAGTGCTGACCTTCAAGTATAAAGTTCTGGCTTTACAAATTCTTCACCATACCTTTAACTATCTTACCAAAAGATAACAAAACCAATATTACTTTGACCAAATCGGGAGAAGAAAAACCTATCAATCACAGTGTTTGGTGCATTATAGTATTTAATTCAGAACATTTCTTCCATTTTCTCCCCTTTGACCACAATGCATTCTTCAACATATACAAAGATGCCATTTATAAACATATATGTCTATATGCAGCCACGAAGGAACTGAACATTATTGCTTAAATGAGTGGGATTCCAGCAAGGAATCAAGTGTGCTACACTTTCTATACAATGGAGATTTCAAATGTATGTTGAACGTTTTTGTGACCAGTCTCTCATACAGCCTAAGGAAAATATATTGACATGGCATTGCTTGTTTTAGATGTATAGTCAGTTGTTGTGACGACAATTAGCCAATGAAGAAAAAAATAAATAAACTACCCCCAAGCATTGGTAGCTCAGGAGATCCACTGGGCAAGTAAACACATCTTTTGGTTTGAACTCCAAAAATCAGTATATTATCAAGAGAAACATCTTTTCTCATAATGTAATTCTGATTATATTTCCTACCCTTCACATCTTCTATATCTCACCTTGCTTCTTGCTGCAGTTTATTCTGGAGAACTCTTTATCAGATCACCTCTGTATTACCCCATTCATTAGGATTATTAATCAAGTAGGGTCAGTAGTATCTGGCCACATGTTCCTCCTTCTCCCATTTTCCATTTTTCTAATCGATTTTATAGCCCCCACCAGGGATATTTTCAATGATGTTATTTACTGAGAAGTAATTGTATCATTTTTCACTAGAAAAGAAATAAATGTCATGTGTTCCAGTTAACGCCAACATTCTGAATAAAACCTTTAAAGGAGAATAAAGGGGAAACCAATGAAGAAATTACATCTGCTACATGAATTAGTGCAGTAGGAAACCTAAACCTTCCAGCTGGAAGATCTCATATTGTGTCCTATGTACTTTCCTCCTGGCACTCTTGACATGAGGATCATAAGATTATGGATCTAATATTTTAATCCTGACAACCAAGCAAAACTCCTCAGGAATGCTGCTGTGCACGCTGTAAAATTTGCATGTTTATTGAGACAGTGGCTAAACACTCAGCAAGTGCTTGGTTGGCTTGAGATAACCCCAAATTAATGCACAAAAAGTGGAAAAGGTCTATCCAACACTAATTCAAAAATAGTGCAAACGTAACTATACATAATAAAACAAGAATGGGAAATTCATCTTCCAAATAGATTTTCCTACTGTTGGTCTCTATCTAAACATTATTTATTTTGGAAAATTGGTACAGCTGATATTCTTGTTGCTTATATCATCTGTTTTCATGGTCCTGACCCAGAAAAGGCAATATAAATGAGTCTGTGTACTTGGTGGAAGATTTATTGTGCCATACTTTAACACATATTGTCCAACAAATATTAAGTGCTTTTTTTTCCTCTACAGCTTCCACTTGGTGACACTGACATTTAAATACATTCTAATCTTTATATTAGCTTTGCAAGCAATAAATTTCCCAAGGTAGAGTCTGACTCATACATGCATTTACATTATTTGATTTCATTATGCTTAATTTTTGGCAACTGAATGCCTAACCTCATTTGCTGAAAGCATTTCTTATGATATAAAGTTCCTGATTATGGAATCTGGACATCATATTTGCAAGTCATTGCTTAGTGTTGCAGAAATTCTATGCTATAGATGTGAATTAAGCCAATATAGTGATGCCTTTATGATATGGAAATACTTGGAACAATACTCTGATCTCAAGTAAAAAAGAATTACTGATTGATTTTTGAGACGGAATTGAGTAGCTTGCTAACAACTTCTCCCATGAGAAGATGGATTTGACTGCTAAGGAGCTAATTGATGAAAAAGAAACTACGGTGGAGTTTCTATCTAGTGCATGACTAAATGATCATCAGAATGTGAGAGATGGCTTAAATATGGAGGAGTCTAAAAGTCATCTCTAAATGCAACATCAGATTCTACCCCTGAATCAGCGTTTCTTCCTTGTGGCAATTTCTTCATTACATGATTTTATTTATTTATTTTTGGTCCCTATTGCTGAGTAATAACATAGTTTCCGATAGTTTGCATACTTGACCAAATCTTCCTGAATCATCATTTGTTTCCTTGTTGCATTGTGCATATGCCTATATTTTGCACTTGTGATAGCAAACAGGATTTGTTTATTGTAACAGCAGTCTTTCACCACAGATTATGGCAAAACCATGTATAGTGCGAGGATGACTTTTATGATATGGTTTTAGCCAGGGGTTAAATCTACTTACCTTCCCAACCAGTTCGGAAGTGCACGCGCTGCGCGTCATGTGCGCGCATGGACCCTTTGCGCATGCCCAAACCCTTCTGCGCATGGGCAGAGGGTAAAAAAAGATTACTTTCTGGTTAGAACCAGGAAGTAATGACGACCGGGCGGAGCCTCATGCCGCCATCGTTACCGGTTCTCCGAACCACTGGCCGCCATCGCTACCAGTTCAACCAAATCGGTCCAAACCGGGAGCATTTCACCCCTGGTTTTAGCATTAGGTTAATAAAAGTACTCACTAATAGTCTTTATGTAAGAAAACAAGAAAATGTTTTTCTACTCCCAAAAAACAAAATAGAAAACATTTACTGAATATCATGAATGTGCTGTGTATTGATCATCACCAAATCACCAAGTCTTATTTTGGAAATACCTGATGAATTAAGCACTTAACTGCATATTTTGTATACTGTTTGGACAACTTGAAGTATAAATAAAGAAAATATATTTCTGGAGTTTTGGGGGAAGCAAAGGAATACCTATTGCTAACCATTAACATAACCTACTAATAGGCTAGAGTCACAGTGTAAGACCTAGGAAAGAACTCTGTTTCCCTGGTTTGATTAAGCAATATAAGAAAATAAGTGCTTAACCTAGGTAAATGAGCCATGCATGTACATCATGTCTGAATGTATTTAGTAGTGTACTGGATCTGTTATACATACTATTGGTTAAATGGTGATCAGTGGTCTATCTCACAGAAGTATTTCATGTGAGCCATCTTTCTCAGGCCAATATCTCATATGTGGCCTGTCATATATTCCAACTGGGCCCTAGAAACCATAGGATTTAACAAGACATCTCTTCTTAACCAGCAAATCAAGTGAGAAAAATGCTAGTTCAGTCATACTAGGGATGTCTATGCAAATATCATATTAAATAATTCTTTTCAAATCATAGACTTTCTTTTTTCTTCTTCTTCTTCTTTTCTTTCTTTTCTTTTCTTCTTTACAAAAATATATCTGCAAATCACATAGCATGCTGGGAAACAAGGAAATCTGGAGTAACCCGGATCTTTGAACTCCTATGAGCAAAGCAGTAATATTCTCTGTTTAGTTCAGAAAAGCGTCTAACTAAGGTAGGTCCCTGAGAAATTATCAATGCTGCTATCAGTTATATGGTGGGTCAGCCACTACACACTGAGGAGCAAATATAGTTGTATGATTTCCCCAGGACCCAGGAAAGGGCACAACAGAATTGCAAACCACTTCGCCTCCTAAAAATTAAGCAGAAGAGGTTCCAAAGTAAGACTCCTCATTATGTGACCAATAAAAGGCTGTATATAATTGCCTGGCCACATCATCTTTTTGGCAGACAGTGATACTAATTGTGAGCAAACAGTCACACAAATACAGAGAAAGAAAACTAACACAGAAACCAACACACCACATGGTCTTCTTAGTCAGAGAAGGGCTTTGCATTTCCATGGGTAGCTTGCATGCAACACGGCATTGTTGGGGAATTTCTGAAATTGGGAGGGGGCCGAGAGCCTTACACTAAGATAGATCCCTCCCAATAAGTTAAGGCTGGTTAATTATTAACTGGCATCTATTGTCAGGGTCCAAAGACAAGAAGACAGGGTGTGAATTACAGCAGAGGCAATCTCCCTCACATTCACAACACAGTGAGCTCTTCACCAAAGACCTTTACAAAGACTGCAGTGAATGTGATGAGAAACTAAGTTAAACAGGAGTGAATTTCCAGCCCACATGGATAAAGATACACAGCAAGTGGTTCTCCCACCAATTCCCCCTCAAGCTTTCTTTTACCCCTTCCACAAAAGCTGCTCGCAAGATCCAGTGGGAAGATTCTGTGAAACAGTGATTACCCAGGTGCTCCGATATGGGGTGGCCTAGAGGAACACAAGGCAGCCTCGCTTCCCTTGTAGGCGTCCTCTTTTTAGTGTATACTTCTCTCATTTTGCTCTTCATCTTTCATCTTCAAATTTCTGTCAGAGTATCAGCAGGCACCAGCCCACGTTTTTTGCCACTTGTCACCTTGATGAAACCTTCATTCTCTTTGGTCTTTCCCACACCAACACAGATCTAGGAGAATCAGAAGAAGGGGTGGGGAAAATCCTAAATGTTATCAAAAGACTCAGAAATGGTAAACGTACACGTATTATGAACTCCACAATGTGACATTTAAAGTATGTAATTGGAGTAATAAATATTACTTACTGCCTTGTTTGTGTGTTTTGGAGGCATTTTAAAAAATTAAGTTTGGATTTTGGCTCAGTGTTATTCAGTCACTTTTTATTCTAATTTATTGTCAGATAGCTTTTGAATTCTGTCTCAAAATATTTGATAGTAGTAATATTTCAAAACCCATGTTTCTCATGGGCATTTTAAAAATCATAAACAAAAGGTTCTTTTCAGCAACAATCTTCTTGTTCTGCCCAAGAAGTTGCACTTTTTAAAGTTAAACCATAAAGGTTACAACCTTCATAGTAAAAATATCCAGAGGACTTTGGCGGCTTGTACAACTCATCGTACAAGCCGTATCATGTCTCACCAATTATCCAAAATTTCAAGTGGCAGATAAAGAGCGGTATATACGACATATATAAATACAACCAAAATTTTTCTTCCCTGATCAGTGCCTATAATAACTGAGAGACTGTTCAAGAAAGAGAAAGAGAAATAGCACACATGACATATGTACACCTCAGACCATAGCAATGTATGTATGGAAAAAATAAAATAAAAGTAAGAGATTGGTTCCAAAACAAAGAAGGGAAATGTATTGGATACTCTTTTATATACCAGCCCCACTGCTGAAATAAAGAGAAGAGACTGGATCCCCTAATTCTGGATTAAATTTTATGAGATACTACAGTGCCTCTTATATGAAGTTTAAACTTAACTTTTGTTTGGATTTATGCTGTTGACACTCCTAGTTAGTTGTAAGGTTTTCCAACCCTCTATGTAGGCTTCCACATATTAGAGAACAAAACTCTAATACCAAGAACATTCATTAATGAGTGAGAATCCACCTCACAATAAGATACATTTCTAGATATATTTCTGAATTACTCACATAACAACAACAACAACAACAACAATAATAATTCTTAAGAAGGTACTTGGTTGATACCTAGGATGCTGGCAGCAACCTGTATCAATTATTAGCACCAGTCAATGGTATTTGTGATGCATTTTTGAATGTTCAGTTGACTGAGTTTCATATTTAATGAATAAAGATAATAATAATAGTAATAATAATAATTGAAGCATTTTCAATGGAAACTCCAAAAGGAACTGCCCTAAGCAACTGTCTTTATGTTTCTTAACATTAGAATTAGTCCTGTGCTCCAATATTTTTCACCTTGGCTTGCCTCTCCTCTTTTCCACTATCTTACTGGCTATCCTTTGCTTGGCATCCAAACTGTCTTAAGCTCCTTTCTTCCATTATTTGTAGCAGCCAGTCCTTCCTTACTGCCTCAGCATAACTTTGTTTGCTTGAGACTTATTAAAATGGACCAAAGAATTCAGATTGGCTGAAATCCTACACATTGAGAGTGGATGCAGGAGCATCAGGCTGGCAGAACAATATGGTTGCAAGGAGATTCTGAGTTTGTTTTGAATATTCAAGAGGGAAGGACTTTGGAATGTCCAAATGGAAAATTCACTGGCTGCAAAGTTAATCCCAGGGCTTTCTATTAAAATCACCAGAGGAGGAGACTAAGGACAAACTGCTTTATACACCAAGGACCTTTATATATAGCGCACCTCCAATATTATTAAATTCTGTATGGGAATATATTAGTCATCCTTCTCCATCTGCTGCTTTTCCTAACCTGTTATAAATCTATCATGACCACCAGGAATCTGAGTCTTCCTGTCCTGACTCAACTGAAGGACAAAAGCTAGAACATCTCTTTTGTACAAATCTCTGGATAATTTCATTTTGCTGAATTATAGTCCATCTGAATTATAATCCACCTGAAAGTGTCAAAGAAGCATTGCTACTGAATTACATAGTGATTCAATGAAAAGTTGTGACTCATCAAAATGTCTCCAATACCTAACTTAGTTCCAAGATTTTACACAATACACAAACAAGGTGCCCCTCAGCTGCAGTTCAGCTTATGTGCAATAATACTGCACATAATTGTATAAAACCTTCATGTCCAATTCATCACCATAATGTGAAGTACAGATATTTGCTCCTAAATATAGAACTTTGAGAATTGGTAGTTCTGACATATTATTATGTAATTAGGAGATAACTAGTTTAAATGTTAAATTACACTGACAACAATGGTACATATTATCAGGACTATGGCTTTCCAGTTGTGACATACGGTTGTGAAAGCTGGATCATTAGAAATGTTTAACCTGGACCACAAGAAGAACAATACTTGATGAAGTAAAATGAAGACTATTCAGTGCAAGCACAAATAAGAATGTTAAAGTTTAAATATTTTGGATACCAGTTGTGAAGGGTGAGTCACTATACAAGCCTCTAATTCTTGGAATAATAAAAGATAATTCCAAGAGTCTGACAGAAGACAAAATTACTAGATACTATCAACAAATAAAACAAGCAAAAGCTTACAAGAAAACAAAGAAGCAAAGGATAAAGTTTATCCTAGCAAAATGATGTCCATCATTTTTCCTGAAGAAAAATACAGTTCTTTTTAGGATCAACCTTTTTAGGATCGATCAATATAGTTCTTTTTAGGATCAATATAGTTCTTTTTTAGGATCTGTTTAGGATTCAACAGGCAATACCAGGAAAACAAGTTAGAATTGAAAACAAACCAATCAAGCTTCTTTCCCACCCACCCTGTTTAAAAACACATGGACTTGTCCCTAAATGTCCTAGGAATCATGTTTGACTCCTTTTATTTTAAATTACCTTTTACTTCAGGGGTAGGAAACCTTTTTCCCACAAGGGCTACAGAAAAGTTATGAGTGGGACCAAAGCTACATTTTAATTCTCCTTGGATGACCCCATTTTATTTTCACTTCTTCAAGCTCAGGCAAGTGCCAGCTGAGAGGCAGGGCATATCTTTCCAAACATGAACTGACTGGTCACAGATGGACTTTGTGAAAATGAGGCTAGAGGCCTTACTTGACCACGTCTATATTTGGGGGCATACATGCCTACCTGGTTTTCTTTAAGGCTCAGCTGTCCCTGTTCTTTGTTGCCACAGAAAGTCCTAAAGCATCTCCAGACAGTTTCACCTGGGCGAACTCGCTGGACAAAATTGGCTGGGAAAAAGCCAATGCGGTCTCCCATCTTCCCCTAGATTGCAAAACAAAAATGTCACCACTATAGCACAAAAGTCTATGATAGTATTCGTGTTATACTTTTATAACTTACTCATCAGCAGGCATAGAAACTTGGCCTTTTAAATTAAACATTATAAACTGAGACCTGTAATTCTCTGGATTTTAAATAAGAGCCATAGCAAGCAAAATTGACCCTAGAGAATTGTTCTGCTTTATGGTAAATACATGCATAGTCATATATTTGCTGGCTTTTTTCAAGTCAATAAAGAAAAGTATTGATTTCATCAGATTTCTACTGGATTTTTCACGATATAATTACATTTTTTGTAATGGGTTTATTATTTTGAAATTTTTATTGCATGTTATAGTTGAAAAGCACCTGTGAGGAGGATTTTTATAAAGGCAAAGTAGAAATTTCTCTATTCAGAAATAAATATCTGAATCAAGTAAAACATTTGCCATTATACTTGCTTTTACACAATAAGGGCTGGGGAATATCCTTACTGTTTGGTGAAGGTGACTCTTTAAAATACTGTTTTAGAGCTTCATCACCTTTCTCAAAATCAGTTCTCCCCAACCTGTACTTTCCTAATTTGTTGGTACTGCATCTCCCAGAAAATCCAAATAGTATTGCCTTTGTGAATTTTGGTCCCAACATATAGCATTTTTAGAGTGATTGGTTGGAAACCTTGGATGTATATCAGGGACTTCCAAAATTTTTCAGTACCAACATTCTGTGTTCTTTGATTGCTAAGCAGGTGGTCACGGGCAGGATGATAGGAGTAACATCAAGGAACAAATAATCTGACTAGAGCCCAGTGTGGTTTCTTAGTTTTGTCTTTGCCATTCAAAGAACTACTCAATGATTCATTTTGGAATGTTAAAAAAATATGATTTCAATAACTTAGCTTGAGAAGGATTTCATGGATGAGAATCCTCGGGGCAAAACAATCCAAGAGGCCTGGGAAACTTTGAAAAGTAAGATTTTTTTTAAAAAAATTGATTTATATGCCGCCCTTCTCCGGAGACTCAGGGCAGCTTACAATGTGTTAAGCAATAGCTGTCAGCCTTTCAAGGCTGCCATAAAGAGGAGGAGATGAGGCTTGAACTTTTACCTACTTATTCTTTTTGTAGATAGTGTTGCTTGGAGATGGGAGGGGAGGGGGGAATTCCTGGGGTTGGAGGCAGGAGCTGAGAAGATTGAGCTGGAAGATGGCCAATAAGAAGTTGAGGTTTGGGGGAACGGAAGGGGAATGTTTTGGAGTCAGAGGGTTAGTATTGGCTTCGACAAAGTTGGGACCAGATCTGTCTGGTCAAATAAATGAAATATTTCAGCAAAGACTAATTGCTTGGGAGTGCAATTTATTTGAGATGACATCGGAACCTGACAATAGCCTTCATACTTTTGTATATTTATACAAAGTCAGCTTATTGCCCCCACAAACTGGGTCCTCATTTTACCTACCTTAGAAAGGATGGAAGGCTGAGTCAACCTTGAGCCTGGTGAGATTCGAACTTACAGTAATTGCAGACAGCTGGTGTTAATAACAATGCTTTTAGTCTGCTGAGCCACCAGGCCCTATTATAAAAGCCCAGTGTAGCACAAAGATGAAGTCAGGAAAGCTAAAGCTCAAAATGAATTAAGGCTTGTGAAAAAGTCAAAAATAACAACAAAAAAAGCTTTTTTCATGTAAAAAATGAAAAAAAGTAAAGGAAACATTTGGTCCATTAATGGGAGAAGATGGCAAGAAGATGACAAGCAGCAGGGAGAAAGCAGAATTTCTTAACTGAGTTTTTGCATCTGTCTTTACACAAAAGAGAAAAAAACAGTCCTATAAAAAAATAATAATTGCAAAATGCAGATTAGGAATGTAAATCAAAATAAGCAAGAAAATGGTAAGAGAATTTCTATCTACTTGAGAAGAGTTCAAATCATTAGGTACAGTTGGATTACACCTCAAGGTTCTGAAGTAATTGGCAGATGTGATCACAAAACCACTGAACCATATCTTTCAAAGATCCTGGAGCACTGGGGAACTAGAGGACTGGAAAAGGGCTGATATAGTTCCCATCTTCAAAAACAGGGAAATAATGGATCCAGGAAAAAGACCTATCAATCTGACATCTATACCTGGAAAGATTCTGGAAAAGATAACAAATCAATGAATCTGTAAACACCTAGAGCCAAGCAAAATCATAATCAGAAGCCAACGTGGGTTTATCAAAAACAGATCATGTCAGACAAATCTTATTGCATTTTTTGACAAAGTGACAGAAATAGTGGATTTACTTGGACTTCAGCAAAGGATTTGATAAAGTAGACCACAACCTACTACTTGACAAGGTAGGAAAATGTGGGTCAGATCAAGGCGCTCCAACGTCTCCACCAGTACCAGTCTGCGGCCTGTTGGGAACTGTGCAAGTGGAGAACAAGCATGCAAAGCTTCATTTGCACATGCACGGGAGCTAGGCTGCGCATGCAAAACCATCCCCTCCCTCCTGCCACCACTGCTGCTGCCAATCTGTAGACATAGAAACACTGGGGATCACTAGGTTAGACAGCATCACTATCAGATGGTTTGTAACTGGCTGATCAACCACACACAATGTGTAGTCTTTCATGGAACTGTTTCTACATGGAGGGAAGTACGTATGCAGTGGGATACCTCAAGGCTCTGCCTCATCAAATTTGCAGATAACACCAAGCTAGCAGGAATAGCCAACACTCCAGAAGACAGGCTCAAGATACAGAAGGATCTTTACAGACTTTAACACTGGGCGCTATCTAACAAAATGAAATTCAATGGTGAAAAAAGTAAAGTTTTACATTTAGTCAAGAAAAACCAAATGCATAGGTATAAAACAGGTGGTACTTGCTGCGAGATGTATCTTCAAGTCCTAATGGACAATCGCTTAAATATAAGCCAGCAGTGTGCTGCAGCTGCCAAAAAAGCCAATGCAGTCCTAGGCTGCATTAACAGAGATATAGAATCAAGATCTTGCGAAAAGTTAATACCTCTTTATAATGCCTCAGTAAGACCACACTTGGAATATTGCATCTAGTTGTGGTCGCCACAATATAAAAAAGATGTTGAGACTCTAGAAAGAGTGCAGAGAAGAGCCCCAAAGATGATTAGGGGACTGAAGGTTAAAGCATAAGAAGAATGGTTGAAGGAAATGGGTATGTTTAATGAAAAGAAAGCTTAGGGGTGATATGACAACAGTGTTCCAAGGGGCTGTCACAAAGAAGAGGAGGGGGGGGGACCAATTTTCCAAAGCACCTGAAGATAGGACAAGAAGCAATGGATGGAAACTAATCAAGGAGAGAACTAATCTAGAATTAAGGCAAAATTTCCTGACTGAATAATTAATCAGTGGAATGACTTGCCTCTAGACATTGTGGCTACTCCAACACTGGAGGTTTTTAAGAAGAGATTGGACAAGTATTTGTCTGAAATGGTTTAGAGCTTCCTGCTTGAGCAGGAGGTTGGACTAGAAGACCTCCAAGGTCCTTTCCAACTCTGTTATTCTGTTGTATATTGAAATAAATATATAAAAACCGGGGCACTATAGTATTCCTTCTGGCCTGCAAACCATACAATATTTGTTTCAGTATTTTAGATAAGCATAGGTTATCTTGGGTTGAGGAAATGAGACCCAAAGAAGCACATAATTGTTTATAATTAAATTATCCAATTATAGTGATAGAATCTCCACTTTAGAATACCTAGGTATTGAGAACTTGGTCTTTTGTACCTGCAGCTGGAATCTTTTATCTATCTATCTTTCTACCTGTCTATCTATCTAGATACATTTCTGAATCATCCATCTCCTCAAAGATGAAGCCTTTAATCACAATGGGCTACATATTTCCTCCTCCCTTGTCCATATCTTTAGGATCCTGTCCCTTACTACCAATCAGGAAACTTCTGAAGACAGAATTTTTCAGAAAGAGCAGAGGATGTCACCACCGTAGTGCAATGGTTAAGATGTTGGTCTAAGATAAGGGAATCCCTGGTTCAAGTACATGGAAAGTCACGAAGCTCATTGGAGGCTTTGGTCCAGTCCTTCTCTCTCAATTCAACCTAGCTCATGGAGCTGTTGTGGGGAAAACATAGGAGAGAAGGAGTGCTGAATAAGCTGCCTTGGGCTTCTGAATGAACAGATTAAAAAAAAATCAATTGATTGATCAATCAATCAATCAAACACATGTGGTGGCACTTGTTCATATAAGAAGTTGGGTTGCATATTTTATTTGCATATGGGAAATACAGCATATGTTCAGATCTCTGTGTTCTGCCATAATATTCTGCTCACCTTCCACCAATCTTCATTAGAATCATCTATCAGCATGATTCGATCTCCTGGCCTGCAGGGACAGACAAAGTCTAGTTTATCTCCAGCTGCCTTTTGGGTAGTGAGATGTAGGGAATGCCACAGTATAAAAATCACCGGGCAAAATAAATAGCCTACTAGAAGTACATGAGTCATTACTCGCAGGTGTCCCACTAGCAACTACAGCCTTAATCGTAAGTGGCAGCTCCTTTAAGCTCCGTCAGCAAGGTCTGACTGACTACTTTTGGCACTGGATTCCCCCCCAGTGCCAACGAGAATGAAGCCCTGAATGCTCTTTATAGCGCTATCAATGACTTGCAAACTATCCACCCGGAGCGGGTTTTCATTGTGGTAGGGGACTTCAATCATACTAACTTGAAAGCAGCCCTCCCTAATTTCCATCAATATGTGGACTTTGCCACTAGGGATGGGAACATCCTGGATTTAGCTTATTCTAACCTTGAGAAAGCATTTAAGGCTGCCCCTCGCCCTCATTTTGGCTTCTCAGATCATCTCTCTGTGATGCTTATGCCAGCATACAAGCCTTTGTTAATCAGAGAGAGACCAATTAGAAAGCAAGTGAGATCGTGGCCAGCAGGAGCTATGGAAGCTCTACAAGATTGCTTTGAGTGCACTAATTGGAACATATTTAAAGAGGCTGCAGTGAATGGACAACATACTGATGTGAATGAATAAACTTCTACTGTGTCTGCTTATATGTGAAAGTGTATGGAGGATGTCAGTGTTCCTAACACTTTTGTCATACGAGCAAATAAGAAACCTTGGATGTCACAGGAGGTCTGTGCGATGTTGAAGGTGAGAAACACCGCTTTCAAATCAGGTGATGTGGCAGCACTTAGAATAGCAAGAGCTGATTTGAGACGTGCTATAAAAAATAGCAAAGCAGGCCTATAGTCAGAAACATTTTTCAAGATCCTATGGACCCGAGATGTACGTGACAAGGTATCCGGGTCATTCCTGACTATAAGGCAACTTCCCTGACATATAAGGAGGATATGGATTCTCTAAACAAGCTAAATGGGTTTTTTTGGTTGGTTTGAGGCCACAAACAATGTTCCAGCAAGGAAGGCTGTTTCCCTCCCTGATGAGCAGGCACTCAGGTCTGATACAACTCCTGTTTGGAAGATTCTGAACTGGTCTCTCCACACGTAACAATCTGAACTGGTCTGTCCACACGTCATCCTTAGTGAAGCATGCAACCAGCACCTGCATTTCTTGCATCGGATGAGGAGAGCACATCTTTCTCCTTTTATCCGCACCACTTTTTATTGAGGCACGATTGGGAGTGTTTTAAAAAACTGCATCACTGTTTGGTTTGGTGGCAGCAGTGCCTCAGATAAAAAGTCCATTCAGAGACTGGTAAGGACAGCCGAGAAGATTACAGGAAACTCGCTTATTGTCATTCAGGATACTGCTTATAAGCGCTATGTGCTTAGAGCTCAAAGCATTGTTAGAGACCCCACACACCCACTTTACGGTCTGTTTCTGCTGCTCCACTCTGGAAGGAGGTTTTGAAGTATTTCTAGCAGGACTTCCAGATTCTGTAACAGCTTTGTTCCCTATGCCATCTATCTGGTAAACTCACAAGATTTGTTTCTTTCGCAATGTACATGTATACATCCAAACTAAACTGCGTTGTTTCTCCATGTCATATAGTATATGTAGATATATGGACAATTTTGTGTTTGTTTGTTTATTCATTCATTCATTCATGTTTATGTAGTGTAGATTA
Organism: Ptyas mucosa; assembly: GCA_012654045.1. Lineage (NCBI taxonomy): Eukaryota > Metazoa > Chordata > Lepidosauria > Squamata > Colubridae > Ptyas > Ptyas mucosa. The sequence goes on from WNWU01013599.1 coordinate 5,859,100, forward strand.
GAGGTGGAGACCCTTTGAGAGCTGTATGCAACAAAATTTCATTTGAACGTATGCCAATTAGTGTACATTCAAAGTGACAATAAAAAGTTATTCTAAGTCTACTTTATGCCTATCTCATGCTATGGATTTCTAGATAGGCTATCTGAGAATAAGGGCGTACTTACTTCAGTGGCAGATCATTGTTCTCCTGAGGCAGAAACTTGTACAGAGCAACATAAGAATACATGGGTGAGACCTCTTTGCGTGTAGAGCCTTGAGATGGCTATTGGAAAAAGAAATAACAAGAAGAAACATTGCAGTCTTGAGACACATGGTGTAATCTTTAGGGATCTAGTCTGAAGTAAACAGCAAAATACCATTTGATTCAAAGTGTTCCTACATTTTACAGCTTTTGCAAAATGCTATTACAGGACAGACAGATAAAGATCTTATGATTACCAGAGCTTGCTACTTTCCATGCTAGAGATGGTGAAGGTTTGTTGGAAAGAATTTGTGAAAGGGAAAGAGTGCAGTTGAGCGAAATGGGTCAGGAAAAGGGCAGAAGCCAGCACAAAAGTAAAGCTGTGTGAAAGAGTCACACGCTCAGTTGACAAGGGCCCTTCTCCAGCCTTCTATCCATCCTGAAATCGATTGTTTTGCTTGGCTGTATTTTTCACAACTTTCTTGAAAGAAAAAAAAAATCAGAACATATGCCACTTGGTTTCTTTAAAAAGCAGAGCTCTGAACCTTTATAGAATCATGGGGGGTGGCATTTGAGCCACTGAATTCAATATGAAAACCCAGATTAAAGCAATGATGACAAATATCTGACTCACACTGTCCAAACATGTTTAGCAAATGTCTCTAAGAAATTGAACCCATTGCCGTCAAGAAATGTTCTTAACTTTCAAACAAAATCTGTCTTCCTGACAGAGAACGGGTTATGGCCTTCTTCTGGATAAAATCTCTCCAAATAATGCAGTCATAACCTTCTCAGTTTTCATTTCCCAACACTAAACACAATTCCCCTAATTGTGTCTAGCAGGAGTTATTTTGCCAGTCATTCTCATTGTCCCTCACTACGTTTTCTTTAAGAAATTCTACACACATATAAAATGTCTGTCTCCTTCATGACTCACTAAGAAAGTTTATTATAGTGGACCATCACTAAATAACTACATTTTGACAAGAAAGGATAGAGAATTTCTGGGTTGGAGTGCTAAATAATTATTCCACAAGAGAAAATAATTTAAAAAAGGAAAGTTGTGGCATGTTGTTCCATGCAACTCTTACTTTTAAAGTTGAACTACTGTACTAAATAATCTTTTTGGCTCTTGAATTTTAAAAAGGAATAAAAGCCAAATATAATTAAATAAAAATATAACATTATTGTGTGCAATTTTTCTCCTTCCCTGCCTTCCTTCCTTCTTCCCTCTTTCTCTAGAAAGAAAAATCTGAGGAAGGAACTAGATCCTATATTTTTTTGGTTAATCTCTGCTTTTTCTCAATCTTGAAATGAAATAGGTATGTTTTCTACCTGTTGCCCTGAGTTCTTTTCTTCCAATACAGGGTTCTCTCCTTCTGTGGCCACTGAGAAAACTGAAAGGAAAAAAAAAAGGCAGAGGACATGAAGGCTTATTATTCCAGTATGCAACAAAACATATATTTTTTCTTTCCTTTTTCCCAGAGAATGATGCACTCCAACATCAGAGTTGACAAGAGATCTGGAAGTTCACTAAGAAACAACACCCAGAAATCAGAGAAGTAGTCACTGACAGAAAATCTGGGCAAAATGATGTTCTTCAGATTGCAAAGACTAGGGGCTAACAAAACTAGATTTTTGCAGCCCCTTTTGATAGACTTAGCTTTGAGAGGAATTTTTAATTAAGTGGTCTTTGCTGCAATTAGGAATGTTTGTACAGGGGGATTTTTTTTTAAGGATTCCAAAATAACCTCAGCCTCGCCTTTAGCAAAACACTGAAAACTGAAGGCATTCTAAGTCATAAGCCTTAATCTCTGAGCCAGTCTTGCCTTCCACAGTATAATTTAGTACCAAAGGGATGAATTTGCATTAGAACAATTTTTGGAAGAGAATGTTTTCTTTTTTGAGATTGACTGTATCAGTTTACCAAACAGTAAGCAAGGATGTAATCATTCAAAACAAAATATACAATATGTGAAAGAAGATAGAATCAGAAAGAGCAAGATTTTTTGCCTTTAGTACAGCCACTTGGATATCCCCAATAACTTCTGGGATGAATTTTACTTCCATCCCTGAACAGACCAAAAGAAGGAGATACATGCTTCCATGGAAATTCTTAATTACACAATAATTCTGTATAGAAATTACACATAGGAGGGAAAGGAAAACAAAGAGGAAGACTAAGGCCAAAGCTGAGTTTTTGTTCCAAAAATCTTTTCCACCTAATTTTGTGCACTTTGCAGAACTGGAAAGGGAAGGAGAGGGAGGAATGAGAGAGAGAGAGAGAGAGAGAGAAAGAAAGAAACAGAGCAAGAGAGACAGAGAGAGAAAGTGGGAGCAAATGTGACTGCATTGACATAGGCTGAGCCATCCCTCTTATCGTGTATTACAATATACACATGTATGTGGTTGGGTGAAGGTAAATTTTGGGCATGGTTAACAAAATAGGTTATTTTACATATGTTACATTGTAAGTGGGAATGGGAATTTTACTCACCATTATCGGTCATGTTTTCCTCTGCTGTTGGTCTACTTGCTGTTGAGCCTTCTGTGTTCTGAACTAGTTCCTCCTTCTCATTCTGGAAGAAATAAATGCCTCTCTGAGATCAGCCAAGGTTGGCTGAATGTTGCTACCTGCTTTGACTATACATTCCCTCAAATTGATCTTGACTCTTTATAGAATGAGTACCAATGAAAGAAATGTGTATTGCTTTCTTGATTTACTCATAGTTTCCACCTTTCTTTGTATCCTTTTTCACATATATCCATTTCCAATAAAATTTTCTGCACTATCTTCTCTAGATTTCACAAATGGGTTTCCCTCAACCCCAGTGTGTTCATCAGGGACCTGTTAATGTTACCAAAATGAAATCTTTGAATTTAGGGACTATACCAGACTCTTGGTGGGGGACTCTGAGGTGCTGCTGAAGCTGGAGCGATTCATGTAGGCCAGTGAAGTGCCGTAGCGCAAAGTCTCATAAACGGGATCTACCTTTCCACTGGGGCCTGCTGGTAAACCAGATACATTTTAGAATTGGATTGTCATGTACAAAGGAGAAGCAAAGGAAGCTGTCATAAGCAGGGTCACTTTATTCTATTATTCTGTACTTTGTGAAGCATATACTGTCCTGGATGATTTGTAAAATTCCTTGTGAAATGAGCGAAATCTGTTCTCATCAGCCAGATTAACCCACCATGCTTTCTAGTTACAATCTGGAAGGACAGATCTGAGTTGTAATGACCAGTCAAATTCTTCTACTTGGTTCCCTGACAAAGAATCTATTTGCTAAATTGGATCTGGGAGGCCTTTGAATTCCAAAATGAACCTCCTCCCCCCAAAAACTTCCATGCAATTGTCCTGCCTCAATCATGGCATTTTACTTGATGATCCCAGCACCATAAATAATCTTCCATGTATAACTCTCCTGCATTTTCTCGCTGCTTCTTCTGTATTCTTTCTTACCCCTAAATATCAATTGAGGAGGCAGCAGAGGCAATTTAGAGGTTGGGTGTCAGAAGATGAGAACTATGCAACCCCACCCCCTTTTTTACATGCACTGCACATGCATGTCTCCCATCTTGAACCCTTCCCTTGGAAAGCCCTGGCTGGCAGTTCTTTGAGTCAGCAGCCTGGGAGCACCTCACCATCCATTTTCCGTGATTGAGTTTCTGTCAGAAAGTTTACTACCTTTAGAAATGGCCAAATTTTTACCTGCAGGAGGCGATTCCTTGGCTGGGGCTGGTTGGGGCTGTGGTTCATGTAGCAGCAGAGGAGAACTAAGATTACGGCGGAAAGAGGTTGCCTGCTGAGGAACAAAGTACAGAAGAATATTTCACTGGCTGCTATAGAGTACTATGTAGCTTGACCCTCTGCCATACTGCTGAGAAGGTGAATTAATATAGGAACCATGTTTGCTTCACTCTTGAAACGTTACAAAGAACTAGTTTATACTCTATTTCCTCTTTTTATACTTAACTTTCAGAGAAATTTTAAGATAAGTAAAACAGGGGAGGAAATAATCTAGAACAGGAGTCTGCAACCTTAAACACTCAAAGAGTCATTTGGACCAATTTCCCACAGAAAAGAAAACACCGGGAGCCACAAAACTCTTCCCATGCCTGACTATTTCTTGAGCAGCCACAAAACTAGCATATGTAGTTGAATTAAACGTTCTGTTTTCTTCTAAAACATTTTTCTTTTCTTGGATTTATCCATGGTTGGCCTACCGGGAGTTGAAAAGCTCAATAAATCGCATGCTGGCGGCTGTCGCACATTGGCAGTTGTGATGCATATTTTGAGTGACAGGGAGCCACAGGTTGCTGACCCCTGCTCTAGAACTCTGCACACCAGCTTCTAAAAATGGTGATCCTTAGATTCATTCTTTGCATCTAGAAATCTGGTATTTGAGTTTGATCTCAAACCAAGAAAATTCCTTGCTCATCTACTAACATTGACCTTACAGAGCTGTTGGGAACCCACATTTACTGTTCTGAGATCCCTGGGGGGGATATGAAAATATAATCTAATAAGAGAAAAAGTTGTGAAATCTGAAATGTACAGAGGAGCAAAATGAGCTTACAGAAACTGGCTCTAAGCGGTACAACACTTTCTGTATCATAATGTCAATTGGTAAGCCACAGAAAGCACATGTAATTCATATTGATAAAACCAGGAAATCAAATATAATTAACTATAACATAAGATATATGTATTATAATACTGCAGTTTATTCATTTTGCCTTTTGCACAACAAAATAAATAATGCAAGTTTAACATGTCAATAATGTTCACAAATTAAAACAAATTATATTGTAAAGCTGCTTTCCATTCTTTCTTTCTTAAACATATTCTCAGAATTCATATCACCTCTCCTTTTCTTGGTTTACTGTTCACTTGGAGGAAGGACTGCAATACAAGCAACTATCTGCATGCAGTGAAGCACAACTAATTTAAGCATGATTTCATAAGCTACAATTTGTTAAGGATAAATATAAAAGAATAGAAACAGAGGAGGTGGATTGATAAATACCTTAAAATGTTTATTAGTGGCCAAGTGCTTTTTTAGAATGTCCTTGAGTGAAAAAAATTACAAGTGTCTAGGAATAAAATATGTTAATCTATTTTCAGTTTGAAGACAGTGTAAGACAAATCAAGTGATTTATCCAGTTTAAGCAGAAAGACATATCACGTAACAAAGAATTGAGATAATTGATTTCGAGAGACTTTATTTTGAGGAACATATTTTTTTAAACATGAGTGGGCTGTTTTCCTTGCATAATCTATAAAATAGTACTTCTGAACAGCTGGAACTAGCAATAAGAATAGAGAAAAATAAGGGTTGCGAGAAATATATTTTTGGCATGTTGCTTTATGTCTACTTTATGTTCATTGACTTATTTTTTATACAATTTGTAGGGCAATTTTTAAAACCAAACCTGATCACATATGGTAATTTTGATCTTACATAATAGGAATTTTCTTGAATTGGCCAAAAATTATCTTAATTCAGCATTTTTAGAGGCCTTCCTTTGCCAACTAATTTTTAACAATTTTAAAAAAATTAATTCAAAAATTTTAATTCTAACATTTCATTTTTTACAGTATATACTGCTTTTATATTTTGACGTTTTATTGTATATTGCTAAGAATACCTCTCTGAGGAGTACCAATAGTTCAGAAATGTGAAAAATAAATAAAAAAATTGTTTTTCACAATGGCCATCCAGATATCTCCGAGTACTTTTAAGTGGCAGAAGGAGACATATCCTCCCCTGCCCTTGTTCCCATAACCTCTTTGGAGGCATATTGTCCCCAAGCTAGAGGCAACATTAAATCTGAAGATAACCAACCTTGCTTTGAAGCCATTCATATTAGTAGCCATCACCATGCCATGAGGTAATGAATACCAGATATTATATGCAATGTGAAAACAGGCTTTCATTTGCCTATTTTAAATTTCCTCTTAAGATTGCTTCATTGGATGGCCTTTACTCCTAGTGTTTTGAGAAAGGGAAAATATATTGTCTATTTTCTCCATGCCGTGCTTAATTTTATACACCTCGGTAATATCCTTACCAGTCATTTTTTTCTAAGCTAAGTGTCTTACATTTTCCAGCCTTTCTTTGTAAGGAAAATGCTAAAGACAACTGATTATCTTGATCTGCCTTGCCCTGCTCTTCTTCCAGGTCCAACCATAATTGTATAGAACATACAAGATATAGATATTCCAGACATTATAATGCTGGCTGTTTTTTTTCAATTCCCTATGTTCTCACTCCTATCATAGAATATGCTTTTTGCAAAGCTGCTATGGCAGGTATCTATTCAGAAAAACCCAAACACCTTTCGTCTGATAAGAAATTCATATCAATGAATATCTGAAATTTGGAGAGGGTTCTGTGTTGCCTTAATGTACATCACTTTACACTTACTTAAACTGAATATTTGTCATTTGAATGACCATTCACTCAGTTTTGAGAGATCCTTTTGGATATTTTCACAACAACAGAGCTTATTTGTTTTTTAAAACAACAACAACACGAAAATGATTTGTTTGCAAGAGAAAGTCAGTGTAAAGCAATCCAGTTCCTAGTGCTCTTGATACAGGACTTCATCCAAAATGCACAAACTTTGTAGGCAGAATCTACTTTCCTGTTTCTTTTTTCCTCATATCACTGCCAAACCTTCTCTTGCAGAATGTACGTACTACAGTCTATGGAACTGGTAATTTATTTATTTATTCATTTTATTTATTTATTCATTCATTTTATTTATATATTTGTATCCTGCCTTTATTATTTTAAGTCAAATAACTCAAGGCGCTGAACATATCCAACACACCTTCCTCCTTGTATTTTCCCCGCAACAACAATCCTGTGAGGTGGGTTGGGCTGAGAGATGACTGGCCCAAAGTCATCCAATTAATTTCCACTTAATGACCCTAATTGGGAACAGCAATTCCATCGTTAAGTGATGTAGTCACCAAGTGAAATATCACATAACAGCTTAGCAATGGCAATTCCAGCAATGCCAGTTGCTGTCACTGCATGAATCCCACACGGTTGTTTACCAGGATCCAAGCATTCTTGGAAAAAGGTAAGGACTGTCTCGGCTTCAACTTCCTCTATTCGCTTATCTCCCCCCATCTCTGCCCATTTGCCTGCCCGCTTATCTGCTGCCCACTGCCCAGCCTTTTCTATTGCTATACTGCATGCCACTAGTATATTAGTTGGGGCCTTCTTTTGTGCCAACTGCTTTCACACTGGTGCAATCAGGGCTTCTCTTGCACTCTTGTTTTGAGTCCCAACCAGGGGTTGCATATCAGCACTGTCCAGAAATTGTTTTTTTCCAAAACAAGACCAATGAAAGAAAGCCATGAAATATGGACCTTGCTAGCCAGGGCCTTCTTTTGTGCCAGCACAGATAGGACCCCAGACTGGGTGGGGTCTCCTTTTGTAAAAAGAAGGCCCTGGCTGACCTGAGAACAGAGGCCCTGACAAGCATATGAATGGAGAACCTGGCTGGCATGCAAATCGAGGCCCTGGCTACAGCAGCTTGAAAGAAAGCAGCGTGAAACAAGTCCTGCCCAATACAGCAGTGGTACGTAGTGTGGCAACAGCTGGGGTGTTGATGATGGTGGATGGCAAATAAGATGGTCATAAATGCAGGTGGGCCCCAATGGGACCAAATTTTGTTCACATGACTGCGGAGGCACTGCAATGGCTGGAACATCTAGGACTGCACATAAACTCCTTCATTCAGCACCATTGTATAATTGGATGTTAAGTGAGGCCTATTTGTATTATATCAACCCTGTGCAAATTATAGAATAGAGCCTCTCTGGATCTTTCTATCTTAACCCATGCATAGCTTTGCTTAGCTACTTACTGTCTTGCCCAGGCACTGCTGATGAGAAACTTCTTCTGAACACCACAGATGCACGCTTGCTTTGCATGTTTTGCATCGTAGGCCTTGCTTGGAGTTTCCTAAAAGTAAAGCCAAGACACAAGGGAGCTAAAAGGTGTTTTGCTAAGATAATAGAGGTGTGTTGATGGAAACAATATTGAGGGGCAGAGCAAGAGAGAATAAAAATCAGAAATACGTGCCTGATAGCAAGGAACAGGCTGTGTACTCATCTCAAATGAGGCAAATAACGATTCCCATCCTCCCTATTCAACATATCTGCAGGGTGGCTTATTATCATCCAACCATTTTATTATTTGTTTTCCCCAATCCTTATTTCCAGGGTTACTTTTCCCTTTTGCATTTACAGGCAGCCCTCAACTTACAACTGGTCACCTTAGCCCCCCACCCCCCAAAAAAGCTATTTACGACCTGATCTTGAAGTTACGGTCACTGCACTGCCCTTGTGATTGTTCGTTTTACATCAGACACAGGGATGCTGTAGTGCCCTCCCACCTCCCTTTGCATTCCCCCCACCGAGCCCTATATCCTTCTCCTCCTCCTCACCCCGCGTCATCACACTTTTCAAAGACCTCCAGAGCTTGGGTTAAGGATGTGTGTGATGGGCATTGTGGGGTGATGTGGGACAAGGAGAAGGATATGGGGCCTGGTGGAATGGGAAGTAGACCCAAGCTCTACAGGGACCCTGAGGGGCATAGGGAGAGCCTGAAGTGCCTCAGGGGGTGGCGAATGCCTTGAGAGATCGGGGGTCTCTCTGGCAACTCTACCCTATGTCCACTCAACAACCCACATATTCATTTAATGACTGCATTAGGAAGAAGAGATATGTGGGGTGTCATACATGAGACGAACACATGGGTGCTTCAATTAACAGCCATCACAACTTCCAACCCAAACAAACAATGGTGGCCAGCTAAAGAAACCAAACTACGCAGGCTTCCACCCACCTCCAATTGCTTCTTGCTAGCCTGCTTTAAAAAATGAAAAAGAAATATCAGGCCTGTGTGCATCTCCTTTCTCCTTCATGGGCTGTGCTCCAGCTGTTCTATTTTTTTTCTCTGCAGGCTCCACTCAAGCAGATGAGCTACATCAACAGCCAACTTCCGCCAATGCATATTTTTCCAAGCTTCATCTAGAATCAATGCCTAATCCTTATTAAGTGTAAACCTATTTGAGGAAAGGGAGGAGGGCCATCCTGATCTGGAAGTAGCTCAGGATTTAGAGTGCAAGTAATCCAGACACGGACAGAAAAAGAATGACCATAATTCAGCTCCTGAGTGTGCATGGCAAGAACTAGCAAACATGATCAAGGAGGTGGGGAACAAGGCATTCAAATTGCTTACCTACAATAAGCTGATGGCAAATTTCACAAGGATTGTGTTTCTTGAAGATGTGTTCCTGGAAGCTGTGAGTCTTCATGGGCTTGAGGGTTCCCAGGGACTTGTGAAGGACTCTGGGGGAGGCTTCTACTTCGGAGGGAGCTGGGGGTGGAGAGGGGGGTGGCATGGAATCAGGAGGGCTGAGCAGGACATCAGAGGGCAGCTTGAACTCATTACCAGAACGCAGAAAAAAGTTCTCCACGCTCTTGCTGCGCAGGATGGTCTTGAGTGACAGAGAGCGTTTGAACCTTTGTAACTAGCAGACAAGGGGAAAAAAAGGGAAGAAATAATAGCAGTCACTGGGGAGGAGAGCATATTATATTAGCACTACGAACTTTGCTCAGTATCCACTGAAAGTGATGAAGTATTCAATACACTTAATGGATTTTGTGCTTTCAAATAGCAATAGCACTTAGACTTGTGTATCGCTCCATAGTGCTTTATAGCACTCTCTGAGTGGTTTACAACATCGGCATATTTCCCCCAACAATTTGGATCCTCATTTTACTGACCTCGAAAGGATGGAGGATTGAATCAGTCAGGATCGAACTCCTGGCTGTGACCAGAGTTAGCCTGCAATACTGCATTCTAACCACTGCACTACCATGGCTCTGGTGTTGACTCCTAGCAACTGCTTGGATTAGTCTGTACAGTTTTCTTGGCAGGTTTTTGGGAAATGCTTTGCCCTTGGCTTCTTCCTAGGGCTGAGAGAAAATGATGGATGAGATCACCCGGTTGGCTTTGTGATTAACGTGGGACTAGAACCAGGAATCTCCTGGTTCCTAGCTGGTGCCTTAACTACTACATCAAACTGAGCTCTTGTACTTCATGAACTTTCTTTTTGCTTTTCCCTTCAATCATCACATTTCTGCTGCAGAATTCCCAAAAGACACTGAAGGCAAAGCTTTGGGGGGGGGATAGTCAAAACAGAAACTTAACCCATTTCTCCTTCTCCCCATTCCTGATGATGCTCTCTAGCCTGGTAATGAAACATCTGCAAGGAAACAACCAAGCTCAGAGAGCATCAGGGACCTCACAGAAGAGAAAAGCTTCAGCCTCATTCCACATTTACCAGAGAAGCCTTAAATAAATAATCTAGAGGAGAGCACATGGGAGTCAAGAAAAGGTTTCTATTTTAAAAAGCAAGCAAAAACTACTTTAATCTGATTTGGAAGACAGGCTGCTTTGGTGGTGGGGAGGGAGAGAGGGAAAAAGGGCAAAGAAGAGATTGTTTAAGGCTGCAGGCCATTTATGTGCTAGAAAAACCATCCTCTCTTTACTGTTTTTCTTTCCTGCTGGGAAAAAGAGGGCTGTCAACAATGGAACAAGTTAGTTAACATATTGTTAGGAAAAATTTCCACTGACCTGCTGTTGTGAGAACAGGACCTTGAACATACAGAGCAGAGGCCATGACTAACTGCACTCAAGGTACAGCATCTAGGTCTGGAGGAACAAGTCTGTCAATGTAACAGCAACCCATTGGCTAACATGTGGGCCTAGGGGACTACTACGGATGCTCCAATCTCTAGGGGTGTCTGGAGAGGAGTGAGCTTACGGCTGGCTAGCCCGCAACCCCATTTCACTGCTCTTTTCATTATCTCTTTCTGGCGAGTGAGAGCTGAATCCATTTTGCTGGTGACACAGCTATACTTGCACCAAGTATGGCCAACATAAGAGAATGAGAATGCTTCAGGAATAATTTATCTCATGTCAGTATATCTTAGGAATTTTAGTAGTTGAATACACCAACTACTTTATTTTATAGTAACTTAGCAATTTGGCCTCTTGCTTTTCATGCGTATTGTAATCTGGCTCACATTAACTTTTCTGTGAAATTTGTTTACTAACACCTTTTCCACTCTCCTTATATAATGCCACTTTTGCTATGCCACACAATTCCAGCCAGTTACTGCAGTAAAAGGACTGATATTAGTGGAGGCTATAACAAGCACCAGCAATGCGGCATAATCCTTCCATCATCCCCAACCATCATGGGTAAGTATTGGGTCTGTAATTAGGGAAAAGCCCTGACTGAAGTTATAATCTGGGAGAAACTAATCTTGAAACAATTTTTAAAATGAATAAATGCCAAATCATTTAAACTGCTAAGAATTAGAAGTGCTCAAGGATACCATCTGAAACCCAAGATAAATATAGCTAACAGCACACATTATTGGGACTCAGGAGGTTGTGATAAAGTGAAACAAATGAATGAAGACAGAGCAAAATGCTGGAAGTAATAACTTTGTAATTGGATGGGTGGATGCAGAACAGAGGAATAAGGGTGGAAAGATGAAGAAAGGGAAAATAAGGTATTGGGATCACTGGATGAGATTCAGAGCATTTTAGAAGACAAAGTGCAAAGACATATGAAATGTGACTTTCTAGTGGGAGGGAAAAGTCACTTCAGAGAGTGGAAAGCAATGTTTGAAAAAAGGAATATAAAAGACGTGGAAGTGAGGGGCACAAGTGATACAGCTGGAGACCTACAGGTACAGAGATTCTTCTAGATACAAACAAGGCTTGAGCCGACAACAGAGCACGAAATGGCTAGGAAATAAAAAAAGGAACTTGCTAGGTCAATGAAGCAACCTGAAAAAAGAAGGAATTAGTTTTACAATGATGAAATAAACCAGTTTTCCTGAGATAAATGTCCAATTGTTTCTGCTCATCTGGTTGTGCTTCAGGTCCGCTCTAGTAAACATTATGTTACAGGACTAAGGAAGTTGGCCTTTTCTGTCACAGTGCCACCCTTCCCCCTGAAAAATGCCCTCTCCCTTGGGTTCCAGGAAGCTTTTAAAATCTGTCTTTGGTTTAGTCCCAGGGCTGGGGTTAATGCTTTACTGTATACCAGATGGGGGGGAGAGTGCTATCTTTTCATCTGTGTTGCCTTTAAAATTATTTTAGTATTTACTATTGTGCGGTTTTATATTTTATTTTTATGAACTTTCTGATCCTTTTTGCCATCCAGTTTCTACTGGAGTTGGTGGAGATAGATAGATAGATAGATAGATTGATAGACAGACAGACAGACAGTCAGAGGTATGTAGGTAGGTAGATAGGTAGGTAGGTAGATCGCTCCCCTTTGTTATTATCTTTGCTTGTACCTTCAGTTGCAGGGAAGCAGAATGGGGGGAGCAAGGCCGTACCATGTCCCTTAATACAAATCAACCCAAATGCCAGTGGGGAAAAGGACTGAAACCAAGAGCAGAAGTGCCCAAAGTGGTAGTTGAGAAAGCAGGTCATGGTGGGAGAAGCAATGGACAGTCCACCTGAATTTGAATTGAGGCCAGTAATGCGTATGTGCAAGAAGAATTAAGAAGATGGGAGAGGAATCAGCTGTTTGTAAAATTTATTTATTTATTTATTTTGTCGCATTTCTATGCCGCCCCACTCCCAAGGGACTCTGGGCGGCTTACAACAGAGAATAAAACAATGCAACAATGTCCTATACAAAAGTTAAAAGAAGACATTAAAACATTAAAATGTTAAAATACATACACTCCAATTTGTGGCCGGGTCACAATTTTGCCAAGGTTTTTTGCCAAAACCTTGGCAAAATAACTAGGATTGTAGAGTAAGTTTGGGTTTAACTTGCCCTAGATTTCAAATATGAACTATATTCTCTAAGCAAGTTTCTCAGAACTACAGGAAGATGGGGGGTGGGGGGAACTATTTACACTGATTTAAGTATTTGCTGATGTATCACATTATTCTTGTATCCGTGTAAACTTGATAGTTGTCTGTATGGTCATTCAGTGCAAGGACTATAGTATAATAGGATTCCTCTCAATCTTGGGTTCTGAAAACAAGGAAGGAAAGATGCTATGTTGGCTGGTAACTAGAAGAGTTTTGTTTTTTACTGGAAAAGGAGACAAGAGACATTTTGCAGCTCTCTCTGTGAACAGAAACATTGACAATAAGATCAATGAGAATAAAATTTGGAAGAGATTTTTGCTTAAGAAATATGTAGGAGATTTCAGGTCTTGAAATAAGGACCAGCAAAAACTGTAGAGTTACATTATTAACAAATACTTAGAAACAAATCATTTTTATTAGAGATGACTTCAAGGAGAAAAGGGTATTTATGACACTATGAAAAATCTACAGAACTAGGACTCAAATCAAGCCTATTACAAGGATACTGCAAATGACTAGTAATTTATTTAATTGCATTTCTTGTCAATGGGGGAAAATCCTTGTCAGATTTTCTGCATCAATTTTCAAATGACTGCCCACCTTCTGGTATTTGCACTTTAAACTGGGGGACAGGGTAGGTTGCCCTCAACTGCTCCCCCTGATATACCCTGTTTTCCCCAAAATAAGACATCCCCTGAAAATAAGCCCAATTGTGCTTTTGAGCGCATGGCAATAAGGCTAAGCGCTTATTTCAGGGTTCAAAAAAATATAAGACAGGGTCTTATTTTCGGGGAAACACGGTAATACATTGTGCAGAATCACTCCAGCATTATTTTCTTAAAATTTCTAAAATACGTAGATGTGTTTATACATTTTTATTGTTGCATACAGGGTGTTTTTAGGTGCTTTGGATGTACCTGAATCTCACAAAGGCAAGGCTGACAGGTACAGTATTGAGCACCAAATTTGACTTAATCTCCATCGACTTTATGGAGAAATCCATCCATGTAGCTTTCTTGGCAATAGAATAGAAGTAGTTTTTCATCCTCTTGGGATTTTTGTTAAACTTCTCAGTCTAACCTACTTCCTAGCAGCTTTTGATCCATATTGTAACTAGATCCAAACCTGCTTAGCTTCTAGAAATCTGCCAAGTACAGCTAGGCATATTTGGGTACACTGACTACAGCTGGCTGGGTTAAAATTTTCATTCAACCATGAAGCTTGCTGTGTGAGTGTTGGCTGGTCCCTACTTGTTAGCCTCAGGTTTTATCACCCATCCCAGCTTGGAAAAGCTAGTCTATCTGACAGAGATGGAGCAGAAAAAGCTTGGAGCAAAGTTAAATGAAGAGAAAATAAAAGATGTTGGAAGATGTAGGATCAGCAACTGCTCTAGTCTTAGTTGTTTCCATCATATCTGCTTGTTATTACATTACCAACAGTAAGTTAGATTCTGCAACCAGTACCAGATTTTGCCTTGTTATCCTCATCCCTGCCCTTTTCTTTGTCCTTTACTTTGTCCCGTTGCGCTCAAATCATTATTCATTTTAAAACTGCCAATATTTGGGTTCACACCTGAGACTAAGCCCTATAGTTTAGAAATCACAAGGGCAGGCATCCTCAATGCAGTAATGCATGCTGGCTGAGAAATTCTGAGAGTTAGAAGTCCACACCTCTTAAAGTTGCTAAGGTTGAGAAATGCTGGGATGGGGTAATGCATTATTCTGGTCTGTATATTCTGTTTCCTAATTCTGGGACACCCGCGAAGAGGCAATATTCAAGAAAAGCTTATAGAACTGCCATTTACCATGAGTTTGCATGAATCAGGTCTGGCTTTTAAAACGGGCTGTGGGGTGAAATTAATTCAGCCTTGTTAGAGAAAACGGGGGCGGGAGAAAGAATAGCAAAAGAACATGAAGTATAGAGAAGAGAGCTGGGGGTAGGGAAAGTGCAAGGTGAGAGAGTGGAAATGTGCATGTGGGTTTCTGTACACCTCACTGGCTGTGGCTTTTTGCTGTATGAGTGAGGATGGGGGGGGGGGGGAGGAGGAACCCAGCTGTCTCTGCAGACTGAGCTTAAAAGGTTTCAGCTCCACTAACTACTGATGAGCTGGGGCCTTTGGAGCGAAAGAAATACCACTGGGCTTCCAAATCTAGTGTGCTAATAGAGGCTGCTTCATTTCACACAATTGAGGAGCACAAGATCTATTTTAGCTCAAGACGTTTTTATTTGTAAAAAGATGTTTGAGACCCACCTGGAGTCTGGATTGGGCTCAAGTGTTTGTCCATCTAGAGATGGATTACAAATTCCAAGTCATCCATTTATTTCCCTTGAGGCATATTATAAATAAAATAAAATAAAATATCACTATCTCCTTCTGTGGATCAAATTCTATATATAAAACATTGAAAAATAAAGTCATCTCTGCTAAGCGGCTGATAAAACCATAGTAAAACTGAAAAATACGGAGCCTACTTTGTGCCTAAAGTTTTTTTTTAAAATTAACTATCACACTGCAGAACGACTTCTTAAAATTATTCTTGCATGTATATGAACGTATGTGAACCCAGCCACCCACAGATGGTATGGTGATGCAGTGTCCTTGTGGTCATGTGATCAGATTTTGGGTTCTTGGCGACCAGTATGTATTTAGGATGGTTGCAGGGCCTCAGGTCACGATGGCCATTCATGACCATTTCAATGGGTTTTAACAAGAAAAGTCAAAGGGGGGGGGGGGGGCTGGATTCACATAACAACCATGATTCACTTAGTGTCCATCATTTTGTGACGGAAGTTCTGGTTCCAGTTGTGCTCATAAGTCAAGGACTACCTGTAGTCCATTTTTCTTCTTTTCCTTTCCTCTTTTAATAAACATCATTGCTCTTATATTTGCAATAGCAGTCTAGTATATGGAAATGGAGTAAAGGAAGCCTTTTCAAGCACGGAATGCAGAAATTTTCATTTATTAAATGTGTTTCAGCCTCTGTAATGTCATATAATAATACAAAAGAAACCGGATCAGTTAAAAAAAAAGAAAGGAAGGAAGGAGAATGGAACAAACAAAAGGCTGAATCTAGGTAACCTTGAGTATACCAATCCTTTGAAGCAGGCTAGGTAAGGAAACGAACAGCACAAAGATTCCAGAAATGTTACTACTATTGTAGGATATAACAGAATCTCAAAAGCCTCCCACTGCCACCTACTCATATCAAACCAACTCAAGGCAAAATTTCTTTCTCACATCTTCTCCATCCCTAGCACTATCTCTTTATTCTGCCTTAATTGTTCCTGGGCACTTTTTTCAAGATAATGGGGGAGAAGTTCTACCATGGGATGGGTGGGTGTAGGGAGTTCAAAGATTTCAGGAAGAAGACTGTTCCCACTGGTCTCTGCAAAAAAAAAACCATGCAGAATAAATGGCACATGCACCACGAAGTAAAATACATGGCTTTACAAATGACATACCTCTGTCATTTGCAGAATAACATAACAATGACACGTGTATGATCATTTTGGCACCTTGTAATTTGTAGAACCCAAGAAGGCACTTTTTGTGTTCTTTGGTTATTCAATATCTGAAAGTGTTATTAGAGTGGAAAAGTGAAAGCCACTAAAACGTAAAGGATCAGAAGTTTAAAACTGATGAAAAGATTCACCTTTCCAGACGAAGCCTTGTAACACAGCAGTTATAAAGACAGAGAAATATCACAAAGCACATATGCACAGTACCAATTGTACTAGAAGGCATCTATTTAAGGCTAGATAAAAGGTTTCTGCCATTTATGAATATTTATCATTTTAAAAATAAGCATTACTGGAGATACATGCTTATCCACCACTTTACACTAAACATTTTTTTATTTTAACTATGGTTCCTTTATACATCATAATGGGTGGGTTTACATGTTGCACTAGATTTTTAAACCATATTTGGATGAATACAATTGTTGAATTTCCATAACATAGTATATGATAAATTATGGTTTATAAACCACAGTGGTAGGTTCATACCACATGGTAAATCAATACTTGGGTAAACCTAAACTTTGTGGTTTGAAGCTTAGTATTAACACTGCACATCCAGTCATTCTGTTGTGAAAAACTGCTGTACAGCATATATATGCTCAAATTGAAAGAGTATAGTCTGGCTTCAGTCCCGTTTACTGCCTTTAAATAGGAGAATTCTGCAAAGAAAGCTCTCAAATTCATACTGCTCAAAGAAAACACCTCAAAATACTAGTGATACTGATGATAACAATAAAAATAATTATTACTGTTATTACTTCAAGGAAAATTAAGTGGTATTTCAAAAAACATGGCATCAAGAGAAGAGATATAAATAAGCAACAAAAATTTGGCATAGGAATAATGAGATGGGATTGAAGAATATTTTGAATTCAATCACTGCTTTGGATTAACATGAGTTTGTTAAATAATCTACAAAAGCTTGGCAAAAATATGCTAAGCCTTCAGCTATTTGTGAAGCACAACATAACACAACACCCTAAAACAAAACAAAACAAAGCATATGGCTTAGCACAAGGTGTGAACTTTGAATATTGGACAGATGAACTAGAAAATACTTGTGATTTTCTAAAAGCATCATATAACCATTTAGGAAAATGTTTGCATAAAACAAGAGGTTTATTGGGAAAAAATATGGCAAACTGACTCCTCCCACCCCATCAGGTAATAATGGTGAACCTGAATGTCAAACCATCACATTTTGAATGAAATCAGAGTTGCCCTGATAACTATTGTCAAAAGTATGCTGTTTTTTCATGGTTTTTGGAAGCTGAGAAGGCAGCCCAAGATTGAAGTATGCTCTGGGCAGCCTCCAGACCAGGGGTGAAATGCTCCCGGTTTGGACCGTCTTGGGTGAGTAGGTAGCGATGGCAGCGGGCAGTTCAGAGAACCGGTAGCAAAAATCCCTGCCCCACCCCCCGCCCAGCTGAGCCATGCGATCATTGGAGCCTTTTTTTTTCTTTTAAATGGCTCTGACGATCCAAGCTCTGACGATCCCAGCTGAGTTGCCTGCCAATCAGGCAACTCAGCTGGGATCATCAGAGCCTTTTGAAAGCTTTTTTTTACATGTAAAAAATGGTTTTAAAAGTTTAAAAAAAAAATTGGCCACGCTCACCCAGTCACATTACCCCCCCACCAAGCCACACCCACAGAACCAGTAGTAACAAATTTTAGATTTCACTCCTGCTCCAGGCCTTCCAAGAGTTGTGCAAGAACAGGCATGCTTTCACCCAATTTATGGAAGAGCATTCTCTGAAGCCACTTCAAGAATGAAGGCTCTAGAGCTGCCTCTGATAGGCCACAGGCGCCTATCAACAAAAAATAACAGGACCTGAAGGTAAGAGGCGCACGGCAGATCCTGGGGATCACACACCGTTGGACTTCATTTTTTTTTTTAAAAAAAAAGATGAATATGCAAAGAATTGTTTTCTTTTGTTGGGTGGGGTGATGTGCCAGCAGAAGAGCTCTGGTGGCTCAATAGACCAAGGCAGTCATTAACATCCACTTACATCTGCTGCCTGCAATTACTGCAAGTTCAAATCTCACCAGGCTCGAGGTCGACTCAGCCTTCCATTCTTTCTAAGGTAGGTGAAATGAGGACCCAGATTGTGGGGGCAATAAGCTGACTTTGTATAAATATACAAAAGTATGAAGGCTATTGCTTAGCGCACTGTAAGCCGCCCTGAGTCTCCGGAGAAGGGCGGCATATAAATCAAATTAAGAAAAAAAAGCAAGTAAGCCCAAAAGGTTCACCATCCCTGCCCTAAGGGAATCTTCCCTCCTTGTTGCCCTCCAACTATAGCATGTTGCGACCACAACTTCCAGCATCCACAGCCAGTATGGAAATTTGGTGTTATAGGAATTGTGGTCCCCACATGATGCGGAACACCCAGTGGGAGGGATTATGCCAAGGGAAGTTGAGGCCTTCCCCTTCACCCAGGCTCTTTATTATGCTGTTTTAAACGAATGTTCAAAAGAGCAGATACAAGTTCCTGCTCAAACTGCCATTTCTCAGTTTTTCACCCTCTGCAACATTCAAGGAACCTGCCAAGACACTATTAAAAAAAAGGCTAATATTTCTTGACATGCAGCTCCAGCCCCTGCAAGCTATTTTTAACGCAGCTGCTGTGAAAACAGCTTGGCAAATATAAGTCTCATTGGCGACTCAGCTCCCAACCTTTTCAAAAACTCTCCTTCCCCCATATTTATGAAATGATGTACAATGTTTAACTTACAGCTGCGCTCACTACCCCCAACACTGCATATCCTCCAGAGGCTTCAAGCACCAATTCACAAGTTCACAACTCTGGGGATGTCTTTAACTCTCTTTCCTTCTCCATTGATATTCATGGTTGCCACAACTTATCGTGTTGGTGGGATTACATCTCACACTAAGGCACAAACCACTGGTTGCAAATCATAGTGGCAAGGTTGACATACATTTAGATAATTGCAAGCAAATCACAGTGTGGTTTAGTGAAATGTGTCAACTAGTGATGTGTTCAGAATGCACATCACACTAGAATCTGCACCTGCTTTCTGCTAAGGAATGGGCAGAATTTTATACGATAATCCCAGCTGTTATTCTCATTTTCATCTAACCAAATCATGGAAATAATGGAAGTCCAGGACTGCTATCTTATGAATGCTTTGGTTGAAGGTAAGTGAACAGCAGTTTTATTCAGAGAAGAAACCTCATTACTTGAAGGGAGGTGGGGGAGTCACAGTTTGGAAAGTGGGTGCTTGCAGTTTACAATTATTTCTGTTAGAATTTGCTCCAATATAGCAGCAGTAGAAAAAAACTGAACTGGTTTGGCCATTCATTTTGTCATAAGGGACGCGGTGGCTCAGTGGCTAAGACGCTGAGCTTCTCGATCGAAAGGTCGGCAGTTCAGTGGTTCAAATCCCGAGTGCCGCGTAACGGGGTGAGCTCCTGTTACCTGTCCCAGCTTCTGCCAACCTAGCAGTTCGAAAGCACATAAAAAATGCAAGTAGAAAAATAGGGACCACTTTGGTGGGAAGGTAATAGCGTTCTGTGCACCTTTGGCATTTAGTCATGCCGGCCACATGACCACGGAGATGTCTTCGGACAGCGCTGGCTCTTCGGCTTTGAAACGGAGATGAGCACCACCCCCTAGAGTCGGGAACGACTAGCACATATGTGCGAGAGGAACCTTTACCTTTATTATCTTCAGGTTGAATTATTATATTGCATTCTCAAAGGGTAGGCTTGAAGCTAGCCTGAAGAAATTTACATTGGTACCAATTGCAGTTCCTGTTGGGCTGAGTAGAACTAATTAAGCCAGCCTGATATTTAACTGATTGCATCATTGTGCTGGATGCCAACTTCAATTCAAACTCAATCCAAGGGGAGCATTTTGGACAAAGCATAAATGACGACTTTGAAGGGGTTTGTGCAAAGGGAGGAACAGACTCGGGATCAAATGCAAGTAGTTGTGATTATTTGGACTGGAGACTTTCCATCTTTAACTCAGAATGGATTGCACTTCCCTGTTCAAAACTGGTGTGCAAATTGGATTATTTCTGGTGAAATCCACAACTAAAGGCTTCATCAAGATTTTGATTAATGTGCCAGGGGCTGTAGGAGAAGCCAGAACAAATATGCTTTAGAGCTAGGTAAATTCTACATTTAATTTAAAGTCAAACATTATTTTCCTTGCACATAATAAATATTCTCTTCTGTGATATTCTAAAGTACAATTCATTGCCAACCTATTGAGGGTCTATATTTGGGGGAAAGGAGGATACACAGCTTGAATTCTTAGATTGTGCATCTCTAGTTTCAATGCCCTGGGATCAAGATAAGCCAAGAATCATCTTCTATATGTGAGCCAGAATAGGAGCCTCATCTATTTCTCATACCTTACTGTGCAAGCAAGCACAATATTTGAGATAAGAGTCTTTCCAGCTGAGATGTCCAAAATTGGGGATTCTCTCAAAATTGTTTGGCCTGGCTGCATCTTTGCCCAGTTTTAAGTAAGTAATGACAAAAAAATAATAATAATAATCCCCCAAAACAGTCCAATCATATTATTTGCTGTCATGCATTCCTCTTTGTCATTATTCTACATGCTATATCACTGCACATTGCACTTTATGTATAAACAAAACCACAATACAATAAAATTGCTACAGTTACACCATAAAAAATAAAATCCTTTAAAAGTTACCTGTACACCTACGTAACAGCCAGTTAGGATCCTTATCACTGAAGTATCAGTTGCAATGCAAACATATTGTAGAACAGAACAGTTTAAGTTGCTCTCTGAATGCTATCAAATTTGGGGCCATTTAATTCTCTGGAGGAGACTATTCCCAAACTTAAAAAGTTCTACCTCCAGCCTTTCCCAGCCATCTTTTAAATGGGAGGGATGGGAAGGGCTCCCCCTTTTTTGTGGCATAATCACAATTCTGAAACTACCTTGAGCCAAGCAACATAGAACTTTATAGGTCAAAATCATCATTTTGAATTTTATCTGGAAACCTGTTGGTAACCAGTGCGGTGTGCAGTAACACATGGTTATAGGAATTCCCAATGGCTAACGATCAGGCTGCTATATTCTGTCCCACCTGCAGCATCTGAAGAGTCTTCAAAGGCAGCCTTGGGTAAAATGCAATGCAATAGTCCAAGCATGAGATGTTAAGTCACTTGGTTAAGGCCCTAACTCACCACCATGTTTTGCTTCTTCCTGAAATACCTGAAGTATTTCATTAAAAAGATGGGGGTCGACACTTTGGCACCTTTTCTTTAGAGGGCATCAGGTGGGAAGAAGCTGGAACAAGGGAAACAACTAAAATAGTCTTCTCCAATACTGCAGTCCTGATCAAATTTGCTTCCCCACTTGACTGATCTTACAAGAAATGAAGAGAGAAGGAAGATATAATGAAGTATCTCCAACGTCCAATTTAATTTGATCTTACAAGACATCAGACCAGTTTAGAGAGGGTGCTGGGTCTATTTTTGGTAGCTAAGAACATTGAAAATAAAGCCATGCTTCCTTCCATTACTCCCACTGAGATCTACAACAAGATAAGATGCTTGAAATAGGCATGTGTTATATGTTATACATGCTCACAGAGGACACACACCCTGGTTCATTAGCTAAGGTCTGTAAATGAGGCAGTAAGGAAGATTCAATGAAGATAAGTAGCGCAGCTTTTGTCCCTGTCTTATTCACATCCACCCCTCTTTTTCTTCATGACCCTTAAAAATGCCAAAATACTCCTTTACAGAGAACTATCCTCTTTTGGAAGATAGTTATTTAAAGGGCTTTCTGATTCAAGCTTGGATTAAATTCAATAAGACACTGGTTCTTCTTTCCCTCCACTTTACAGACAGCATCACACACACACACACATATGAGGCAGTAGCCTTTCTTTGGGTTTACCCAACTTCTCCCTTTTCCTCTTCCTGATGGCAAATTCTCTTCTTAAGCATTGAACCTCAGTACATGCTATAGTTCTTGGTAGAACTGAAAGCCACATTGAAAGAGAAGTAGTTCTACCTGCCTTGAAGGAAATAATGGTATGTCCTCTTTTCAAGAAGAGCCAACATCCTAGACACGTTGATCCAGCCAGCCATTTCAGAGGGCCTGCGATTATCAAGGCAATTTTTAGCCAATTTCAAACTGGGACACGGTATTGAGAAAGTATTGGTCACACAGCTGTTGACAGCTTTTGGTAGAGACAGGACAAAATAGTGAAACCATATAGTTCTTTCTCAATCTATCAGAAGCTTTTAATACCATCGAACACAGTATTCTTCTGGGTTGCCTCTAGGGATTAGAAATGTTATGGTGGTTCTTTCCCTGTAATTGGTTCTAGTAGGCGATAGCATGGGGGGCGGGGGTGAGAGACCGAGTGCAAAGCCTCTGATATGCAGGATTCAATAGGCTCAGCATTCTTGCCCTCCTTTTCAATATCGTATGTGAGCATTGGGTGAGACCATCCACAAGTTTGGGTTCAGGTGTCATCAATACGCAAACCATACCTGATTCTGTATCTCAACCCCAGCCCATTGAAATCATACTGTCAAGGTCTTGACAGTGACTAGGGTCTGGATGGGGAAAGAACAGACTCAGGCTCAATGCTAGCAATATCAAGTGCCTGAGGGTATTTGGATTACGCAGAACCAGGAACTTTCATAAGATGAGCTGAATCCAAGAAACAGGCCTTCCTTGTTGCACCATGTGGTCATTGGAACAACACTTCTCCCCACTCCCAAGATCGATATAATCCCTACTCTGACCTCATTTAAACCTAGCTTTTCTCAAGGCCTTGGGCTGGGGTGAGTAGAAGAGATGTTTTATACTAAAGGAATGTGCTTGCTTTGCTCTTCCTGGATGCTCATTGCTCTTTTCTGTTTTTTATTCTTCCAAACTGTCTTAATAGTAGATGCAGCCCTGAGACATTATGGAGTTGGGCAGCCGTGCAAATTCGATAAACAAACAAATAAATAAGTGATGGGCTTTAAACAACAGAATCCCTTGGCTTTCATAAACAAGCTGCAGATGTTGTCTAAAACAGAACCAACAATTAAAAGAAAAAGCCCTTCTCACATTTACACAAGTTCTTATACATATAACAGCTACAATATGTAGGTTACAGAGATACCAGAACCTTTATGTACATCTTTTAATTTTCTTCTTTCTTATAATAAAAGTTAAAAGCCTGTTCTTTCCCTAAACTGGCATGACAGAGACCATTGAGATTGTATGCCACTGAAGCAAATTTGTGACTAAATCCCACCAAATTGAATTTTTCCAAATGAGGATAGAGGCAAGGAGAGTTTGGACCTTAATTCAATTCTTGCATCACATAAAATGTAAAATGCTCATGGTATGCTCCAATCCATAATGTCCAGAAGCCTCAGCTTGACTTTGCCCCAAATTCCATGTTCCTGTGTCTATTCACAATTCGTCCTCTACAATAAGGAAGGTGATACACTGGGAAAGGATAGCTCTGAAAACAAAGAGCAAAGCTAACTCTTCCTGGTCTTCTTTATGTGAATGACATGCTGGATCCTGGCCTGCTTTTCTTCTCCCGTCAGCCTGAATAAAGTGTCACTTGTACATTTTGAAAAACAATGGGAAAAACAACCTCACAAGGGAAGATCAGCCTGTTCTAGCTGCTTGGAGTAGACAGACAGTTTCCACCTGAATATCCAGCATGGCATCTTGTAGAAAAAAAGAGCAGGAAGAGCCATTTTGGAAAGGGAAGGGAAGAGAACTGAATCCTGGTGGCTTTGCCTTAGCCAGTATACAAGTAGAGTTAAATTCATCCCTACTGCAAGCAAAACGATTCTGGAAGACAGCTCTGGAATCTGGATCTTGGCCATGGTCCTGTTCAGTGCCAACCACTCAGTGAAGGATGCCAATGTCCAGGCTGCCATTTTTCTTGTGACTGTGCCCCAAGCTCTTTGAGAACCAACTTTAGTTGTTTCAATCTCTTTAGCAATAGCCTGAGCTTTTAAACACAGTGCATCAACAGTCCGGTTTACTGGCTTTAAGTCTCTTGGTATAATAAATGTTCCTGAGATGTAAGATTCTACAGGAGCCTCCATGGCACTGACAGCTGCTATTAAGATTTGTCATTTTTTCCCAAGCTCCCTTTCTCCTTCCTTTTTGCTGACAAAACTGTAAGAAAAGATCCTGTTGATTCAGGCCTCCAGTTCAGTTTTCTGCCATGTAATGGCCAACCAGGTGCATTCAAAAAGCTAACATAGGCAAGTGTTCAATAGCCCTCTTCTGCTGTTGCATGTGGTCACCTTGTATTAAGATACGGTCCTGGGATTGTAAATAATTATTATTGACCAACTGCCTGATCCTGCGCACATTTGTCCAATCCTTTTTAAAGCAACTTAAATTAATAGATATATCTGATTCGGGGGTGGTATTGAGTTACCTTCGCTACCGGTTCGCAAATGTGAGCATGCGCATGACACCTCTGCACACATGCAGGAACTTCTGCACATGCGCAGGAACTTCTGCGCATGCAGAGTGTCAAACACAGGACATGATGATGTTCGGGTGGGTGGGCGGAGCTTCCTGCAGCCGCCGCTACCAGTTTGCCCAAACCGGATAGAACCGGCTGAATACCACCACTGATCTGATTGCAGCATCTCCTATAGTTCAGCTATCTGCTCTTAACAAAATCAAAATCTCTAACTTTAGTTCTTCTCTCTCTTCTGCCCATAGTTTTAATTTTTAGTTCCACTTCTTGAAATGACCCATTCATAGAAGATAATAAAGGAAAGCTGGAGAGGGAAAGATAACTAACTGCAAGAGGAACAGATTAAGGCAGATACTCCTATCATTTCCATTCAAGTTCTTTTAAATATCATCATACAACCCTAATTTTTGTTAACATTCCCAATACCATGAACAGAAGAGGACCAAACACAAGTTTTCTAAATTTCCAAGCTGCATATTTAGCCTACAATTGCTTTTAAGCAAACTGAACAATTCATAATCTGCAATTATACATAAAGTTCCCCAGAGAATTTGGCACATTACTCACAAAAATTTGTCCTTTGCAACCAAACACTGATGTGTGAAGCTTGTAAGGAATACTTATCACAAATGATTCAGCTCCATTACTTTTATGCCCTTCCCACAATTACATCCTAGCTTTGGTTCCAGTCTGAATGAAGCCCTTGGCTGGAAAAAGATGATCGAAGGTAGTTCTTGACCAGTAAAACTCTTCTCATATTTTGTTGTTAAAGGATCTAAATCTTTCATGAATGCATTCCTGATTTAACATTCAAAACTTAAATTAAATCAGATCTCATCAGAGGTGATGATTAGAATCTCTTCTGAATAAATAATCAGAGATGCATTTAGGTAAATATTTTCCAGGATTCTGTGTTATGAGTTTTAAGATGAAGATAACAATACTTCTCTCTCCAGATTAATAAAAACAGGATTAATCAGGCTTTTCATTCATTACCTGAAAAGGTATCAAGGACAGTCCTGAATTAAGGGAGAAATTGTTTTTTGACATTGCACAAACACATATGGAAACCCTGAATTGGTGCTTGGGCAGGATTGAAAGAAATGAAAAAAAAAAACTCAGACTAAATCCTGCCAAGACTGAGATGTTTGGTGCCAGCAATCATCATGGCATTTTTTAAAAACCTGGTAGGTACTCTTGACAGGGTAGTGCTCCTTTTCAAGGACTCAGTGCATGAACTGGGGTTTTAACAGGTGGTCCTTGCTTAGTGACTGTATTGGGATATGCAATTCCACTTCTAAGTGAAGTGGTCCCTAAGGAGAAATCGCGTGACCATAACTGTTGTTTCTGGCTGGAAACATACAAACTACTCAGTTTTACACTTTTGGCTTTCGTTTGTTTCCTAATCATTCCACCACTCTTTGGAATGCTCGAGTGCCTGCATGCTGTCGTGTACACATCAAAAGCAGTATGATCATGCTGCAGCTCAGGGCTGGGTGTCACAGGCACGCTACATGAACAGCTTACTTTTTAAAAATCCTTTTCTCTCCAATCTCTCTGGGGGATAGAAAAGAGGGAGAAAAATTTCTGAAAGCAATCTCTTCTTTGTCTGATCCTGTCCCATTACTGGTGTGATTGTACTGCTTTCAAATGTAGCAGAACAGCTTATTCTCTTGAAATCCCTCTCCAGTCTCTCTTTTTGGGGGGGGGGGGGGGAACAACAGGGACAAGAGAGCAGACAAAGGAGAGTGCTTATAGAAATCACTTGCTTTTTTTCTCTCCTACCCCAGGTTGCCTCAGAGCAGAGAAATTGAAGAAGGGATTTCAAGAGCATGCTATAAACTGTTTGAATAGTGTCCCATGGCTACTGGGCCGAGGCTGTTAGTACAATCACATTGCTTTGGGTGTGTAGAAGTTAACGTCTTACTTTCTTGCAATCCCTTTTTCTTCAATTTCTCTGCTCTGCAAGAAGGGGGAAGGAAAAACACAGATCAGGCATAGGACTGTGTGCACTGATTGCAATGGCAATCCCATGATAGAAGGATGCCTCAAAGGTTCTAAACAGGCAATACAATTACTTTGTCAGCACCACTGTAATTTCTGAACTATAGTTGATAAGCAAGGACTAGCTGTATGGATTCATGGCTTCTGCTGAAATAGGAGCCGGAAACCATACCCAGAGGAGCCTTTGCTCAGCTTTGGCTGCTGTACAATCCTGCTGTAGGATTGTAACATCCTACCTTAACCAATGTCTTGGCAATGAGGACTCATTGTTAGACTATTGTAATGCACTCTATGTGGCGCTGCTTTTGGAGAGATCTCAATCACTATAGCTAGTTCACACTGAAGTGGCTAGGCTCCTGACAAGACAAATCCATCAGAATAGGATTATGCCCTTCCTGCATTGGCTACTGGTCAGTTTCCAGATCCGATTCAAAATGCTGATCATCATTTTTAAAATCTTTCATGGTGCTGCATCAAGATAACAGGCAACACCTTGCCAAGATCAAATCTACACCATCAGAATAAACACCTAGAAGGAACCTGTTGAGTGATTCCATTTTGCATTGGCACCCTTCAATCTCAAAAGACTATGGTATCGTGCTCTGGAAAGAGGTGTTAAAACAGCATCTGGTGTGACCTAAAGGGACAATTCGAAAGTGGCAACCACTTCCACGCTGAGGGCAGATACCCTGCCCAGCCCCCAGATTTCGCTGGTTCCTGGACTGCCTCTTTGCCTCAGCCTGCCGAAAAAGTGTCTCTTCGAATTGGAGAAGGCCATGCTGCATCTTAGCCTCCAAGCTGAATGATCAGAGGTCAAGGTTTCCCAGTTGTTAATGTCCATTCCCAGGGCCTTTAGGTGCCTCTTGCAGAAATCCCTCTTACAGATATCCAAGGAAAGAAGGATATCTGAGTGATTCCATCCCCTAAGTTTTTACTGCTGAAAATTCACCACTTTTATTGTGGGGGAGGCAATGAGGAGAGAGAAAAGCTTCAGGAATAATACCCTAACCATGATGTCAATTTATTCCCTGGAGTCAGGGTCCTCCTGCCAAATGGAAAACAGATTGTCTATGAGATTTACGGAGAAATAGCAGTTCAAAGGAAAGTGCCCGCTTTCAGTGGTTTCCAATAAACTGGACTAGAGTCAGAAATAAATCAATTTCACTCCAGGAAAGAGAATATGGTTCAAATTAATTCAGGTCTAAAGCAGAATGGTGTGGAAATGTCCTGGAACTTTGTTTTATTTTATTATATGTTGAGAACAGGGAAATATTACACAACAGGGAAATATTACACAACTCCTGATACAACCCCATCTTCTCAAGTGTAGATTACCATAATTGTGCTGGAATTTTACAGACATTTGTTTATAAGTCTTCCTGTAACTAGAATAGGGAAAAGGAAAAAAAAAGTATAGATCAGCAGAAATCTCTCAGGTCTGCTCAACTGAGTCTTTCATCCTAGTCAATGTGCTATTGTAAAAGCGATCAGATTTCCCTCATGTATCATAAAGGTGCAGGATCTTTATGTACTATCCCTGTTCCGATGAGATATCTTGTCCTTAAGTAAAATTTTAAAAGATGGGAAAATTTGTTTTCTAGGGAGGGAGCAAACAAAATACCATATTTCCAAAGAGCTTCCTAAGGAATCCTTGGGTTGGCTAGAAAACTCCATCAGGTTTACATCAGGACAAACTGCCTCTCCTGGAGATGGGAAAAGCTAATCTTTGTAACATCAGGAATATTTGGATGCTTAATCAGTTTATTTCCAGAGCAGATTTTTTTTTTTGCTACTAAACCGCCAACAAAACAACAAAACCAATCCAGAGCTCCTTCAGAAGGAGCTGCAACCAAGTCCACAGATAGGCTGTTGGCTAAGCAACTGGATTGACCAAGCAAAAATCTTTAAAAAGGGAGGGAAATTGGGGAGAAGAGAAGAAAAGAGGTACATCGTTCAAAACCATTCTGCAAAGCAAACCTGTTTGCCTGAGGCTAACAGATCTTTAAGAAGTATCACTAAGGAAAGATATCAAATGAACAGTTATAATTTCTCCTGTTTTGCCTTAGGGTGGCATTTAAGGGATCCTTTTGAACAAGATAGTTACGTACATCAATCTTTCCCAACAGAAGATTTGGTCCTCCAAAACAGAGAATATCAGATTTGAAAAAGCTGCTCTAAAAGCACAACTCAGTGCACAAATACGCACAGACTTAGTAGATCTACCTGAGTCTTTAAACAAACCACCAGGCAGCTTCAGAGATGGAGCGAGAAATTCAACCATAACTGTGGGAATGGACAAAAAATCTGAATTAACTCTCCTCTCTCCCATCCCATAACACTATTTTTCCCACTTCAAAATTATCACATCCCTCTGCTGGGATTCCTTTCATAAAGGAAATTCAGGTGGCACATTCTACATTGCTTTTTATGGAAGTGAAATAGCAGATTCCCGAAATGGGGATTAGTCAGAAAAAAATGTAGAGGGAAAGTCTTCCCTAATTTATCATAACCTTTGCCCTTTATTCCATTATAATTCTTTGCATTCCTAGTGACTCTTGCCTTTGTTTCTACTCAATTTTATCCAGACAATGGAATGAAGGAGCACTGTGGATGAGTAGGGTGCATTCTTGATTATTTCTTCTGGCTTTCTCTGTTTTTCAAATACATACTCCCATCAGCTTCTTTCTGCTATGAAATATAGCCTATCAAGGAGAAGACTAGGCTGTGCCATTCCACTAATAAGTTTCATTCTTCATATAGGGAATGATTCTCCCACCCCTCACAAAAGCATTCAAAAATGTGACTCTTTTTCTTATTAGTCCTTGAAATCGTGGGTGTCTGTACCATTAGGCAGAATGATTATAAGTGCTACGAAAGGGCAGCACATAGTTAATTACTCAGTAATGGTAATTACATTTCTGCTAAAGGAGAAGAGGGATATCAGTGGGATTTGCTGCTGTCAGTGCAGGTCAGATGGACGATTCCAACTAAGGCAAGTCAAAATTCTTGGGTTGTATGGCACAAACAGCCTCAATCTTCCTTCATTTCTGTCAGCCTCTAAAGCAACAGTGGACTCACCCCACAGATTTGGTGGTGGACAGCCAGCAGCTTGACTAGAGAATGATAAGCAATTGATAATATGAGAGGAAAAGTGCCAGACATTACATAGATTTCAGAGGCATGTGGGAATTCTTCACCCACATAGGGAACCTGCATAGCACTGCATCCGTCTCCTGCCTTACAGAGGTAACTT
This sequence comes from Ptyas mucosa, assembly GCA_012654045.1. Lineage (NCBI taxonomy): Eukaryota > Metazoa > Chordata > Lepidosauria > Squamata > Colubridae > Ptyas > Ptyas mucosa. The sequence goes on from WNWU01013599.1 coordinate 5,889,473, forward strand.
CCTAGTGACTGAATTGCAGAGAAAAGTAGGAACATATTCTGCTGTGCGTGCCACAGACAATCATGCACACACGCACACACAGAAGCATCTTTTATTGGTAGTACAAATTTGGCAGGGGTGGAAGATGCAGCATCACTGCTGGCACTGCACGTGTTGCCTAGAATTTTAAACCCACTCGAGATGTTACGTGCATGAGCAACCAACGTCACAGTTTTGACATCAGCAGGGCTCTAAACTGGCAGCAGAATGAGCCTGCACATTCCACATCACAGCATACGTTAGTAACAACTAGAGTGGGCTGAAAACACCTCTTATTTTTGATAACTGAAATTCTTATTTCTTCTATCACAACCCAATTCTGGGCCACACCTGCAGTTTCAGGTAACTGATCATAACGGGTCAGGCTTTGGAAATGCCTTCCTTGGCTTTCCAGGTATGTTAGGTTACACATCCCATTGTTCTCAGCCATACAGAGTTGAGGGATATGGAAATTGTAGTCTGACATATGTGGAAAGTGCTTGGTTGGAAAAAGTTCATCTGATTGCCTTTTAAATCTGGTTTCGAATATATGTGCCAAGCTTCTTTTCAGTCCACACTCTCCTAGGTATAGCAGTCCCTAATGTCTATTTTTGGTTTCAGGTCTCAGGAGTGTAAGAACAGGAAAAAGAAGTGTTGACGTTGTTGAGTGCATTTTCACTCTAGCAGAGAGGGAGTAAGCATTGGGCTGCCAAAACTAAATTCTAGAGAAGTCAACACTTCTTTTCAGTATTGCACTGGCCACATGTTCTTTCTTCAAACTGGAAATGTTATCACCTATGTAAAAGAAAACAAACAAACAGGGACAATATGCATACTTTTTATGAAGGGAGAATAGGCCAATTAGCCAATTGAATTAGTGGAGCCTCCATGTACAGAAGTAATATTCTTCTGTAAGCTAGAAGCATCTAGGAAATAAGCGGCAAAGAAAGAACATTTTGCTACCCACTGGGTGCGTTGCTAGTGGCTTCCTTAGCTGCTCTTGCAATGAAATGCTGATATAGTTCAAGCGTTTTTTTTCTTCCATAGCAAAATAATTTTGTTCCCCATCTTCTTCCCCTTCTCCCCTTTAAAGCGTGTTCCTAAGACACAAAAGAACACAACTATTATAACATAAAGCCTATAATTAAAGCATGTGGTAATAAGTCACCCTGCTGCATTGAAACATGCATGTGAACAGACACACACATACAGAGCTAATTTTTGCTACTTTCCATAGCTCCTGTTCTCCCCAAGACCACCTTCCTTCAGAATTAGATGTTATTATGATTTCAAGCTAGTAACCTTTTCAAATTCAATCTCCTCCAATTTCTCTCTGTGTCTCTGTGTTTGTGTGTGCGTGTGTGGGTGTGTGTGTACTGAATGACAGTGCCCTTATCCCCAGTCTCCTGCACTTATTTCATAGATAACACTGAAGTGATATTTTAGATCCTCACAAACACGTATGTATTGTACGATATTTCTTGGTAATCCCATTTACCTTTTAAATTGGACATTAAGGCTATCAGGCGGAGAGAATGACAATGGGGATATACAACCATTTTCTAGCTTTGATTATGTTTTTAAAAATCCCAACTTCAAAGAGATCGCATTACTGTATCTCTTACAGTCAGCTATATAATTATCTCCCCTACAACTTGGCCTTCAGATTATAAATGGGCCGTGGAAAATAAATACCTAACTCAGGCGTTTAAAGTAGATTGGTTCTCTACTTAAATGTCAATAAATATTTATATCCGTTCCTATATCCAGCATTCAGATTAATAAAGGAGAAAAATCAGTCACCAGGCTGGGAAGATTCGGAAGTGTCTTTTGATGGTAAACAGCTCTCTCTTCTCTTTCCCCATCTGCCCATCCCATACAACTGTAACCCACCATGCCACATGCACACAGCCCAAGAGGAATCCCCAGAAATATCTAGCAATGATTCTACACCACTCTCGGTAATCCAGCACATCTAGAGGGCGCCAGATTAGCGAAGGGGCAAAAAGAGCGTGCTGCCGCTTACTTCAAAGGGGATTATACAGTACTGCGGTTGTGATGAAACAGTCAGCAGGATGGCACGCGGCTTGGCTACTGCAGGGAGAAAAGGCGGGCGAAAGAGGAGGAAGCGCGGAGCTGAAAAGATGGGACTGGAGGAGCCGGGCAAGGGGGAGACACGCGGTCGCTCGGGGCTCGTGGAGAACTAGTTATGGAGCGGGGCGGGGCGGAAGAATGGACGAGAGGCTCTGTGGAGACAACCAAGGAGAAAACATCTCCACGGTGTACAAGCGCTCGCTGCCTCCTCGATCCAGAGAGTCGCCCTGGGAAAGGAGAGCTGCGCTGAAGGAGGAGACGGCGGCTCAGAAAGTGCGCCAATCAATAACTCGCTTAGTTTAGAAGAGAGAGGGAGGGAAGGAGGGAAGGAGATGGCTACCTTTGTTTCCTGCAGGCTGGAGCCGGTGCTCGGGGTCTGCTGCGCATCCGTGCTGTGTTGGGGGTCGTTCTCCTTTTCGGTAATTTCGGTCATGGTGCGCCTAGGACGGGCCCGGCTGAGCTGGGGGTCCGGAGCTGAAGCAGATGAACACAGTTTTCCGGAAGGGTTGCGGACCGGAGCTCTTCCGCCCCTCCCCTCCCACCTTAAATCCAAAGCCGCCTCTTCTCCCGCCTCGATGGACCAGGAAGCTTTTATTCTCCCGAACCCCCGGGAGAAATTTTTGAGGGTTCTCCTGCTCGTCCACTTTAAGTTTCCTTTTAGGAAAGCAAAAAGCCGACTTATTCTCTTAAGCGACAACAGACGGTCCTCACTCTAAATAACTCTGAAGCCGATGCTGATGGGTCTCCTTACCACTCGGACCTCCCCTTTTATGCAAATCTAAACAGAATTTACAACCCCACGTAGTTACTCTCCCCTCCCCTCTGACTAGCGCTGGAGAAGCTTCCTAGTCTTTTACACTCTGGAGGCTCTTCCTTCAAGTTTGGTTTTCAGGAGCTTTGTCATAACTGGTTTATATATACACACACAGAGACAGTGTACCCACAAACACCAAATCTCTCTCATATCACTACTTTTATTATAAATGGGTTCATTAACCTCACCCTCTTCTTTTGATGTGGTAACAGTGAATATTAAGATAACCTTCTCCCATAGACCATTGTGTCCCACAAAACAGAGGGATGGACACTCTTTATCAATAGGTGGATCCACATAAAGAAGTTATATGTTACCTAAATTTGATAGAAAAATAAGTTCTAAATCTAAAAGAACAAAATGCACAGTCGCCCACTTTTCAGAGTTGGCCTCTTTCACCTTTTGGAGTAGTCAGCTCTAATATCCCTTGATTTTCTCCACTAGCAATTTCTTGCATGGCCATCTAACATATACCTTTGTCTCCAGCTTGGAGCAAAGGTAACTGCAAGAGTTTCTTACTCTAAGGCAGTGTTTCTCAATCTCAGCGAGTTTAAGACCTGTGGACTTCAACTCCCAGAATTCCCCAGCCAGCTTAGCTGGCTGGGGAATTCTGGGAATTGAAGTCCACAAGTCTTAAACTCGCTGAGATTGAGAAACACTGCTCTAAGGAATGCTAGTGAAGGCAAGCTCTTAGTTCTCTTCCTTTTCAAAGTATGACATAGGAGGCTTGATTTGTTCAGCTCTTAGCATGCTTGGGTCTTCACAAGTTAGTTTCAGGCACTTAGGAAAGTTTGCAGGAATCTCTAAAACAATACTCTAAAGCTCTCCACTGCCATAGCCGAACCTCTAAGCACACTCTATGAGGTATCTTTCAGAACCAGCTCCTTGCCCGACCTTTGGTCATTAGCCACAGTCATTCCTATCTTCAAAAAGGGGACCCCAGCCTAGTAGAAAATTACAGACCAATCTCACTGTGTTGTGTCACCTGTAAAGTCATGGAATCATTTATAAGCCAATCCATCATCCTCCACTTAAAGACAAACAACCTGCTTTCTAACAAGCAGTTTGGTTTCAGGAAAAAATTGTCCTGTAATCTACAACTACACTGCAGAAACATTTGGACGACGCAACTCGACCAGGATAAAGCAATAGATGCAATTTACATAGACTTCTGCAAAGCCTTTGATTCAGTGGTACACAACAAACTACTGATAAAACTAAGCTCTTATAGTATTTCAGGATTCCTACATGAGTGGATAGCCGCTTTCCTGTCAAACAATCAACAAATAGTCAAAATAGGAAACACCCTATCAAACCCGGCACCAGTTAACAGCGATGTCCCCCAAGGCAGTGATTTAGGACCCACACTCTTTCTGATTTACATAAATGACCTTTGCGATCATATTATAAGCAGCTGTGTTCTCTTTGCTGATGATGTAAAACTATTTAACACCACCAACCATACTGCTGCCCTACAAAGAGACCTTGACTATGTGTCAGAATGGTTGCGCAATTGGCAATTCCAAATCTCAACTAACAAATGCTCTGTCTTACCCATTGGCAACAAAAATTGAAACACCAAATACAAGCTGGGAGAATACGACTCCATAGATGACCCTCACTCTGTCAAGGACCTAGGAGTACTCATCTCAAACGATCTAAGCCCCAGAGCTCACTGTAACAGCATTGCCAAAAAGACATTAAGAGTTGTTAGCCTAATTTTGCAAAGCTTCTCCAGTAACATTGTACTGCTAACTAGGGCATACAAAACCTTTGCCAGACCAATTCTCGAATACAGCTCATCTGTCTAGAATCCACACAGACATTAATACAATTGAGTGGGTCCAGAGGTATTTCACGAGAAGAATACTCCACTCCTCTGCTCACAATAGAATCCCTTATGCCACCAGGTTCTAAATTTTGGGCCTGGACAATCTGGAACTACACCGCATACGGTCTGATCTAAGCATAGTACACAAAATTGTCTGCTACAATGTCCTACTTGTCAATGACTACTTCAGCTTCAATCTCAATAATATTTGGGTAAATAAATACAAACTCAAGGTAAATCATTCCAAACTCGATTGTAGAAAATACGGCTTCAGCAACAGAGTGGTCAATGCCTGGAATGCTCTGCGTGATTCCGCTGTGGAGGTTTGAGCTGTGGAGCTTCAAACCTCCACAGCTTCAACTTTAAACTGTTTACCGTGGACCTCACCCCATTCCTAAGAGGTCCATAAAGGGGGCGTGCATAAGTGCACCAGCGTGCCTACGGTCCCTGTCCTACTGTCCCCATTTATTTGTACTCATTTCCTATGTTCATGTCCATGTTTATACTTAACCTGTTATCTTATACATATTTGACAAAATGAATAAAATAATAAATACATAAATAAAAATACTCCCCCCCATCCTTCAAATCAGTCTTTTCTAGGCTGAGATTCCACTTTAGGAAAGAGGACCATTATTCCCTTTTAGGTGGGGGGATTCCTTATGCCTTGCTGTTGAAGGTGAAGTATGGAAAATATGGAAATAAGGACGTTACAAAACACTAGCTAGGGTGTGGCTATTCCTCACAACTGAGTAAAATGCTACCCACAGTTCCTTCAGTGTGCAGAACCAGCATAACATTTGTAATTCTTATTCTTAATCCCTAGTATGTCTTTGGTACATCTAGAATTCTTTATTGGCCAAGTGTGATTGGACACCCAAGGAATTTGTCTTGGTGCATACACTCTCGGTGTACATAAAAGAAAAGATACATTCGTCAAGAATCATAAGTTACAACACTTAATGATAGTCATAGGGAAACAGTCAATATAAATCTTAAGGATACCAGCAGCAAGGTTACAGTCATACAGTCATAAGTGGGAGGAGATGGGTGATAGGAATGATGAGATTAAAAGTAATGCAGATTTTGTAACTAGTTTGACAGTGTTGAGGGAATTATTTGTTTAGCAGAGTGATGGCATTCGAGGAAAAGCTGTTCTTGTATCTAATTGTTCTGATGTGCAGTGCTCTATAGTGTCGTTTGAGGATAGGAGTTGAAACAGTTTATGTTCAGGATGCAAGGACTAGAGATCTATTCATAGTAGAGATCTATTCCAAACCATTATGTGGTTCTGATGTCAGTTGTTATAAATAAGTTTATCAGCATTTTTACAATAAAGTTAAGAGTAGTACTTCTGGGCACACTTCTTGCCTGGAGTATCTCAACAGGCTGAAGCTTCACCTCCAAAATAATGGATTTTACAAACTTTATTGTGAGATAGTGTTGTCTTAAAGGGAAAAGAACTATTTTTACATTAGTTTGGTTAGTGGCAACTTAAGGCTGATTCTTTCTGAATTGTGGATGAGGACAATTACGAACAAGGAGGAAGCTTGCAGTTGTCAGGGCAGGATAATGCTGCAGTAAAATGTTAAGTTAGGCCTAAGAATAAGGAGAATTATGGGAAACTTCTCCTTTGGTTTCCCCTCATTTTTGGTGACTTGCATTTCTGTAGTTTCAGCCAGTCTGAATGAGAGCAAAGACCTCTTTGGAGATTGTGGCTAAAACTGTGAGATGTGGAGATGAAGGTCAGAGGAAGGAGGAGAATGGGTGTTCACGATCCCTGCATAATATGCATCTGGCACAATCAGTGCACAGGGTTGGTGGTAGCTGTATGAGTAAAAAGTGGTGGGAAGCATATGAATAGGTCGGGTGAAGTCATCAGGCGGATGGAACAAACAGTCAAAAGTATTCCCCCCCACCCCGATTCTGGGGGAAGAAAACCATAAATTATCTTACTCTGTTGAAATGTGAGTGTGCTTTTTTTTTAAAACTAAGATGAGTGTGTAGGAAGGAAATGAGCCATTGTCTACACCAATGACCTTGCAACAAACACAAGAGCACCCCGTTCCTCATCCCTTCTACCCCCTACTTTCCTGGCAAATTACAGCAGCTGTTCAAAGGGAAGATTATCCCCCCCACCCCAAAGACAGAAGGCAAGAAATCCCTGGAACTGGCATCATTGTTGTTTAGAAGGGGGAGGGAGAGAATTTCTTCAGAAAGAACAAATAAACCAGATTAACAGAAAAAAAGATATAAACATACCGGTCTGGGAAAGCAGATCAGGAAGCAGCGATAATGAAAGCCATCAGAAAATGAAAAGCGCTTTTAGTATTTCAAGTGATTTGTGGTGAGGAAAAGGTTGAATTTGTCTTTGAGTTGAATGGAGGAAGAAGGATAAGAGCCAAAGTGCCACTTTTGATAGGAGGCATCCAAAATAATATTGCATCCTTTTCTTCCTTGATTGCTGGATGACAAGCAGAAACACAGGAACAGTAAAAAGTGGAGCTCTTCCTAAGCTTGGTCTTTGATGCAAGGGATGGGTTATTTATCACTAAACTGCTTTCCACTGCAAGCTATTAGAATGTGTAGTTGGTCATTGGGATTGCTTTGAATAGAAAACATACAGATAAAAAATTAAAAGGGAGAAGGAAATGTTGGAATCAAGTCTGGCTGTGCTATGTCAGAGTGAAATAGTCTCCCCAGGCAGAAAATTTGGGCACTGTGGATGTGACAGTGAACTGCCACTTAACAGTATTGTATTTGTTCTTGTTTTATTTTTATTGCCTTGGATGAGAAGAAATTCTGGTGAGAAAATTTGGCATGCCAAAATGCTTTGACTGGTTTCAGATGCAATGCACTCTGATGGCTGTAGGGTGGCATCTTGGCATCTTCTGCTCTACCTGGCCCACTTGACCTTTGGCAAGGATGTCCTTTTGTGTTCTCCTGTTCACTGAAAAACAGCTGTCAATGCCAGAAAAGGGAACTTCATACATATAGTTCAACACTACTGATGTACCATCAATGAAAGTAAAGAAATATATTAACCTCTACAATATGTGACAATAACACCAGACTGTGCAATCCTTATGTTTCATGACCTAGAATAAACATACCAGCATTAAGTTCCTTGCTGGTAAATCTCTGGAAGAGAGTAGAAAAAGTATAGCATTTGAGAAAAGTAGGTATGGAGTTCAGTTTTTTGAACTATAAACAAGCTTCTAATTATTGCACATTCTGAATAAATAATCGAAACCATGCAAGGATATGCAGTAATATATAATCTGCATTATTAACAAAAGATGCATGATTCAGCTTTTGCACTGCCCAGAATTTGGATTGCCCAGGAACATATATTTCTGCCCTTTGGATTGCTGCATATTAAAGAGCTACTCCATGGGAGATTTTTTCTTCATAATCATGGTTGATCCAAAGCATTTGTGGAAAAGTACAAGACGGTGCTGCTTTCCTGTTTAATATGGACTACTGCAATGCCCTCTACATGGGGCTGCCCTTGGGGTGTACCCGGAGGCTCCAACTGGTCCAGAATGCGGCTGCGCGCATTGTTACGGGAGTGTCCCGTTACTCTCGTGTTACACATCTCCTGTGTGAGCTGCACTTATTACCAGTGGTCCTTCAGATCCACTTCAAGGTGCTGGTACTTACCTATAAAGCCCTACATGGCACGGGCCCAGGGTACCTGCAGGACCACCTTCTGCCTGCCTCCCACTGCCCTGTGCGCTCACATAGGACTGCCTTCCTCTGGGTGCCATCGGCCAGACAATGTTGGCTGGTGGCGCCCAGGATGAGGGTGTTCTCTTGGGCGCACCGACCCTCTAGAATGGGTTACCCATGGGGCTCCAGACAGCCCCCGACCTCCACTCTTTCCGCCATGACCTGAAGACATGGCTTTTCCAACAAATTTGCTGATCTGATGGATGATTTTTTTAATTGGGAGATTTTAATTGATTATTCTGTAGCTATTCTTGTTGTTTTATTGTCTTAATTTCTGTGAGCCGCCTTGAGTCCTTCAGGAGAAGGGCGGCATATAAGTATAAATAATAAATGAATGAATGAATGAATGAATGAATGAATGAATAAATATAGATATAGAGATAGATAGATAGATAGATAGATAGATAGATAGATAGATAGATAGATACTGGCTGAACTGGCAATTGTTTGTGCAACCTTGGAACAGGTCCTCTCAGAAGGCATGGTCTCATGGCCTCTAATCATCTTTGTTGTCCATCTTTTCAAAGTTTCAACATCTTTTTTATAATGTGGTGACCAAAACTGGATACAGTACTCCAGGTGTGGCCTTAGTAAGACTTTATAAAACAGTATTAATACTTCTCATTATCTTGATTCTATCCCTCTGTTAATGCAACCTAGGATTGCATTAGTTTTTTTGGTAGCTGCCACACACTGCTGGTTCATATTTAAGTGATTGAATAGATTAGGGGTCCTCAACCCCCGGTCTGTGGACTGGCACTGGGCCACGGCATGCCCAAAACCGGGCCGCACAAACAAGTGAAGCGGATGTAGTCATCATGCAAAACCACACCCCCTCCAATCCATGGAAAAACTTCTCTCCACGGAACTGGTCCCTGGTGCGCAAAAGATTGGGGCCCACTAAAATAGATGAAAAGTTAAACAATGTCTATGTGTATAGATGGGTAAAAGCAAGTGAGCTTTTAAGAAATTAATGCTGCTTTGCCTCTCTCTGTCCTTCTCCTCCCCCCCCTCACACTTTTGGTCTCTTTGCTCAATTTGGAAGTGAATTTCACAGAGAAATATAGGCTTAAAACCCACAAAAGTCTATTGGCCTAGGGTACCTAAGGATAGATAAAAGGAGGCAATAAATGAATAAACTGTTGACTTAAAAAGAAACAGAAAGATTCTGGGTCATACAATCCTAACCTCTCAATAATTTGTGGCTACTCACTAATTGCTATGCTTAGTATCCTTTCCCTACCTGTTCAGCTAAGTATGTCAACACAGCAATACACATCACAACAATGGAGCAATGTATAAACATGTACATTTTGCTTCCTGATTCTATAGCCTGGATCAGATACCTCTCAAGTATTGACTCAGAAGGTTTTTCCAAAAGCATTACGTATAACATCTTAGGAGAAGGCGGCTAAACATCTCTTCAGGCCAGTAGCAAGTAGATAGCTGGGTGCCTGTTCAAGAAGCTACAACTACCAAGAACAGGTTCTTTTTCTGGGCACTTTTCATCTTCCCCCTCTGAAGCAGCCAGTTTCCCCATAGTAGGCAGTGACTTATGCATTTGATAAGCTTCACCATGGCTACACTTGATCCCCATGCAAATCATAAAATTGTTCGTGTAACTAGAAACTGCCTAAATTAGAACATGTGTGAGGATATTGATAAGAGCTCCAGGTGTATTTTATCAATGCTGGAAAATGGAAAATGGGCTGAAGGGGGATAAGTCCTGGTAGAAGGTATAGAGAATGATGTAGAAACCTTGACTTTCCATTCTGGTTTGTTTCTTCTTCTTCTTGGTTTTCTAATTCTTTACTATATTTTTTCCCTTGCCCCTTTTTTCTGAGATGTTTTCCGATATTCCTTTTGAAACACTTCACCTAAATTCCATGTTTTGCTTGTTGTATAGTTCCCACATCAGCTTCATCTCTTTTATGGATTCTATCCACCAGCTGGCTGATTATAATAATTTCCCAAGATTAAAAAGAAATACTATTACTTTTAGTATCAGTATGTGTCAGATTGGTCACTCAGGCAAAGGGCTATTTGGAGCTTCAGCAAAGGTTCCAACAGTTTAGTCCCAATAAGTGGGTCACCCATCTGTGATTGGGAAAGAAACCATCTCATTAAATTAAATGCTTCCAACCATACTAGAGAATGCTGAACGCCACGTTGAGTTTATCCACAGGGGAGAAAGTGGATCTTCAGCAGCTGTAAATATAATATAAACATTGACATGGGAACAAATGGGTGAAGTAGCATAATACATCACTGATGACACAGCATCTAAACTGCAGTGCAAATTTATTCACCAGCCATGTTTAAATCCAATCAATCTGACTGAGCACTATTTTCTATGAACAAAGATGCTCCAAAAGGTACATTGGTGCCTTGTTTGGCAGGGTAACGATTATGTTATGTTTTTCAAAGCCATGAAAAGAATCCGAGTATTTTTACATTGACATTTTTCTTTTGATCTGTGTTGCACCCATGCTACCCCATGAGGGAAAGCTTCAAGACATGGTTCTGGAAGACTCCTTAAATTGAGTTTTTCATACAAAAAGAGAACAGTCAGCATTCAGTGACCCCATGATAAGTTGAAGTTCAAGCCCCATTACTCCATTATCTTGGCTATGGTTAATGTAAGTATAGGTAGTCCTCAACTTACAACAATTAATTTAGGGACCAAAGTTACAACAGCACTGAAAAAAGTGACTTATGACCATTTTTCACACTTATGTTACAGCATCCCCATGATCACGTGATCAAAATTCAGACGTTTGGCAACTGACTCACATTTATGATGGTTGCACTGTCCCAGAATCATGTGATCCTCTTTTGTGACCTTCTGACAAGCAAAGTCAATGGAGAAACCAGAGTGACTATTACTAATGTAAGAACTGTGGTGAATCACTTAATTTCTCACTTAGCAACATAAATTTTGGGCTCAGTTGTGGTCATAAGTTGAGGACTACCTATATCCAGTCAACAACACTTAAGGGAATAATCTTATGGAGGGTGTCATTCCTTCAAGGTAGACAGATTAATCATAGTCATGGAAGCCATTATTACTTTTATTATAAGGTTATAGTAACAAAATCTTACAAGTTTGGATATGCTTCCAACTATCTTCCCTTTAGCTTTGGAATAACTAGGGAGATTTGTGTCATGTGATAGTTTCTGTCTCAGGCTTAGTTTTCTTTTACCTGACCATTGTCTTGGTAGCAGCTCTTTCCCTTCTTCCTCAATATTTGCTTTTTCTGCCTACTATAGAAAGCTAGTAATCATATTTTGGCATCTGGATTTGATACATGAAATAACCAAGAAAAGTAAGATAAAGTTTCCTTCACATCAACCTTCACGGACTCATCAACAGTTTCTTAACAAAAGAATGAAGAAAAAACATCTTAGAAGAAAGTAATAGGAGGGGCCAGATAGTTATCAAGGGTTGGATTCAACTTGAGGGGAGATTTGGGCATTTGGGAATGGCCTGGTGATTAAGATGTTGGGCTAAAATAGTGAATACAGTTTCAAGTCCATCTTCAGCCATGAAAGCTCAGTGGGTATCTTTGGGTCAAACCTGACACACAGTGTTGTTTTGTGGGTGGGAAATGGAGGGGAGAGTTGTATGTGTACCACACGTGCCTCCAGGGATTCCTGGGAAAAAGTCATGGTATTAATCCCGCCTAGAAACAGAGAAATATGTTGCTTTATTTTCACTTTAAATATACACATTTCATAGCCTAGTGCAGGGGTGGGGAATGATGGCCCTTTTATGCAGGGGTGAAATGCTACCAGTTCACACCGGTTCAGGCGAATCGATAGTAATAGTAGTAGTAATGGCTTAGGACCTGATTATTTACGAAGCCGCCTACTGCCACCATTGGCCTCCCACCAGCCGGTACACTCTTATAGAGAGGGCCTCCTCCGGGTGCTGTCGGCCAAACAATGTTGACTGGCGGCCCCCATGGGGAGAGCCTTCTCTGTGGAGGCACCTACTATCTGGAATGAGCTCCCCCCGGAGATTCGGAGGATCCTGGACCTACGCACTTTTCGCCGCGCTCTTAAGACCTTTTTATTTCACCAGGCAGGCCTGGCCTGATTCTCCTTTTTAATAATATTATAAATTTTAATCTGTTTTAAATTATTGGGGTTTTAATATTTCTATGGCCAAATTTATTTAATTGGATTTTAGTGGGTTTTAAATGTTGTATTTATATGTTTTATTTATGGCTGTTCACCGCCCTGAGTCCCTCGGGAGTAGGGCGGTATACAAATTAAATAAACTTGAAACTTGAAACTTGATAAAAGCGACCGGTTCATTCGAACCGGTATTTCTGACGATCAGCTGTGCCGCATGATATTTATATTTGCTAGGAAGCAGGAATTAGTTCGGAGAACCAGCAAATACCACCTCTGGCTGACCCCAGAGTGGGGTGGGAATGGAGATTTTGCAATATCCGTCCCCCAGGAGTGGGAAGGGAATGGGGATTTTGCAGTATCCTTCCCCAGCCACGCCCACCAAGCCATGTCCACAGAACTGGTTGTTTAAAAAAATTGGATTTCACTACTGGTCTAAACATCTTTTTTATAATGTGGTGACCAAAACTGCACCTAGTATTCCAGGTGTGGTCTTACTAAGACTTTATAAAGCGGTACTAGTACTTCTCATGATCTTGATTCTGTCCCTCTTTTAATGCAACCTAGGATTGTATTGGCTATTTTGGCAGCTGCCACACACTGCTGGCTGATATTTAACTGAATGAATAGATGAGAAGCTAAACAATGTCTCCTTGTGTAGGTGGGTAAAAGCAAGTGAGCTTTTAAGAAATTAATGCTACTTTGGCTCTCCCTGTCCTACCCTCCCCCACTGCTTTTGGTCCCTTTGCTCACTCCCCCTGCTCAGTTCTGGAAGTGACTTTCATAGAGAAATGTAGGCTTAAAGCCCACAAAAGTTTTCACCCCGTGAGACTGGTCAGACTTCTGGATCTTTTTGCTACAAGTGGCTGAAACAATTACTCACTCAGAATGCAGAGCTAAGTGAAGCTGGCTGAGCATGAAAAATGGCTGTTTTGGCTTGGAGTATACCTTTTGTTATTTTCATAAGTACCTAACATTAAATCTCTTAATTGGGCAACTACCCAAGATCAGAGGCAGCCTTGGCAGCGCTTTTCCCTCCTCTCGGGCGGTATGGCCTTTACATTGAAGATTTCTACGCAAATGATTTATAGTGTCAATGAGCCACAGCAGTGGTAATAAATCATAAATGCAGACACTGTTTATATCGCCACAGCCATGGCAGGGTGAGGCTCTGAACTGCTAGTGCAGAAATTCTCACAGCCCAGCAGTGGCTCTCCCAGGATTTAAACAAAAGACTTTCCTGTTTTATCTAGAGATGAACTGAACCCTGGACGGATCCCACACTGCGTCCCAATATCCCAGAAGACCTTATTCAGGGCCTAGGATGCCAGAGCATTCCGTGTATTTTTTTTGTAAGGGCCGCCAATCCCCACTCTTAGAAGCAAGAATATTCAGAGGGTTACAAAAGTCAAGAGGGCACCTGCAACATGCAACCAAAACCCCAGTCCACAGGTGGGTTTCAGCAGATTCTGACCAGTTCTGGAGAACCGGTAGTAAAAATTCTGACTGGCCCCACCTCCATCTATTCTCTGCCTCCCAAGTCCCAGCTGATCGGGAGGAAATGGGGATTTTGCAGTATCCTTCCTCTGGAGTGGGGTAGGAATGGAGATTTTTACAGTATCCTTTCCCTGCCATGCCCACCAAGCCATGCCAACCAAGCCACACCTACAGAATCGATAGTAAAAAAAATTGAAACCCACCACTGCCCCAGTCCTTTTTTATGGGAGGCATGTAAAAAGAGAGTGGGGCCTCAACCACCTCTAAGTTTGAAGAGAAGCTGCTCCACCCCTTCTAATTTCTTTTGTTCCAGCCAATTGCTCTCTTAGTTTGAATCTAATCCTATTTATTAGATCTAGTAGATTTATATCCTCCCAAATGTTCAGATAACTGTATCTCCCCACTCCCATCCCAAAATGCTCTCGTACACCTGCTAATCCAAAAAGCTAATAAACTTATTTTGCAACAATGGAAAAAAGATACTATTAGAACCTGCCTGACTTTAGATTAAGCAAAAAGCTCAATACCTTTTGAAATAGTTGAATGAATGAATGAATGAATGAATGAAAGAAAGAAAGAAAGAAAGAAAGAAAAATACAGAATTGTTATTTTAAAAAAGTTTAAATTATTGCAACCTGATCCATCATAGGAAGGAATGTATCTCTCTCTTTTCTATGGGGCATTGGAAAGAAAGATGGAGCTTTAACAATTTTAAAATTTGATACACCTGGGGGGACTGAGTTCAAATTTGAGTACATTTAGAGAAGATTTTGAAAATAATAGGACTGAAGTTATTCAAGATAAGCAGTGCTAATTGTTTCAGTGGGTGTAAGCTGTTACAAATTTTGAATTCACCCTAATATATTTAGGAACATAGTCTAAAAATAAAAAAGCATTTCAGTATATACACATCTTATTTCTATGTTATCATTAGCAGAGTAGCTTAATAAACAATGCTTGGCATATTCTGCTGTTTTAATAATAGCAACATTATAGATGCAAAAAATAAAAATATGAATGATGTGCTTGCTCTAAAAATAAATAGGGGAAGACTTGGTCATGGAATCATTATGCACTGAGGACATAAGATCATTATTTGTTAGGGCTAAACATTTTAAGTATTTCTCTCCAAATTGGCACCCTCTAGATTGGGTTTCAAGTAATATCCTGGCCATGCAACATAACAGTAACATTTGCCCTTGTTGATGAAGAAAAATGGAACTTAAAGTCCAATGCTTCTTGAAGGAACCAGGTGGGGAAAAAATGGCTTCAATAAGATTTGTTGGTCCATGTGAACTGTGCCCCATCCATTATCTGAAACAACCTGCTCTGTCTTGCTTCGTGGTACGGCTGACTTTGGCTGGAATAAGGTACTTTCTATAATTCACTTTTGCTAATAATCAAGCTACCAGCTTCCTAAGAATTAATTGTTAGTTTTGGATGGTCTTTTTAAAAACTTTCCTGCTCTTACCCCCAGCAACATTTCTATCATAGCAGATCTAGCCATCTGCTATGAGCTTTAGCGTGTTCACCCTCATCTGTTCTATCTTTGACCTGAGCAAAGAAAGGGAATATGCAGAGTACAGTAAATAGATAGCCAGTCTTGTCTACCTGCATTACTACAGACTGGAAGAAACTGGAATATATATCATATTTAGCCCTGGCAACCAACCAGGTAATAATTTATCTTTTTTGGAAAATAGAGTGCAAGGTAGCCCTTGACTTATAATTATTGGTTTAGTGACCATTCACAGTTACAAAAAAAGTGATTTACAACCATTGCAGCATCCTGGTTTTCATGTGATCAAAATTAGGACATTTGGTAATTGGCATATATCCCAGGGTCAAGTGGTCATCATTTACGACTTTCCCAGTCAGCTTCTGAAAAGCAAAGTCAGTTGAGGAAATGGCACTTGCTTAATGACTGGGTGATTCACCTGACATCTATAGTAATTTGTTTAACGAATGTGGCAAAAATGTGGTAAAATCAGGCACATCTCACTTAGCAATCACCTTGCTTTAGCAACAGAAATTCTGATCCCAGCTATGGTTGTAAGCTGAGGACTACTTATAATACCACTTGCCTATCTCAAAGAGTTGTAAAACTGACTGAATAACTTATCAAAGTCAAATCATGTAAGTATAGGTTGCTATTGTTCCACAGTGCCACTCAGAAAATCATTCTTTTCTCCATGTCTGTCAGAGTGAATTAGCATTTGGGTTAAATAATCTCTCTCTGTGTGTGTTTTCAATTAGGAAGCTGAGCAGAGGGGGCTGTCATCAGATTTTGTTCCTCAGGCTGGTTTAAAAAGATCTCTGACCTCTTATCCCAGAAGGAAATCCAACTGGATTAGTCTTGTTTTGCTTTTCAAAGAATGCTGTTTCGTTTAATATGAATGAGGTTGTTCTCTGTCTGTGTGTGGTGGTTTAACTGACAGATAGGCAAGGCTGAGGCTCAAGAAGGATGGAGAGATAAAGGCGTGGAGGAGACAAGGGGGATGAAGTGTGACAGAAAGAGATAACACAACCACACAAGAAATAGATACATCTGGATTGACACCAAAGGAAAGGAAACAGACAGGCAAAAAGAGAAGAAACGAGAAGAGATGAGGTAATCAGAGAAATACTGAGGGGAGCAGAGAAGAAACGAGAAGAGATGAGGTAATCAGAGAAATACTGAGGGGAGCAAGGAATCTGAAGAACATAGGCTGAGACAGCCTACTCCCCATTTAGCTAAAGGGCCACTTTTTGACAATGGTCTTAGAATGAAGGAAGCCTTCTCTGACCCTACACCATTCAATTGTCTTAGATAACGATAGAATGACAGAAGATGATGGGAGAACATAGTCCAGGGTACCAGTTCAACGAAAGATAAACTATGTCAAATGGCAATATCAGAAGACAATAGCTACATAGCTACATAGGATAGCTACTACAACTGCACATCCCTAGTGAATGGCTGCTCCTAACACTGAAGCATCTGGAGGGAAGGAGGATATTTCTGGGTCCCAAAATTCAGTGGATAAGTTGGTTTCTGTTCTGGCCTACATCTTTTTATACATTCAGTAGTACAAAGAGCTAGAGAATGTACAAAATCAAAAGATGCTTAGATAAAAAATGTATGTGCGCTACAGAAGAAAATTCATTGGGAATTCATTTTACAGAGTATTTACAAGTGGGCTGCATGTTGCCCATTTCCTTGGCAATTTGCCCCCTTGAAATCAGTAAGGCTTATTTTCATATAAGTATGGGAATAACTGACTGCCAGCCCATGTGGTGACACAGAATTAAATTGTGGCTTTGAATGAAAACCAAGCCTAGTCATTAATTCAAAAATTCATCCATCAGTTTGCTTTTGAGCACATATCAGCCTGGCTGGTGATTTTTTTAAATTTTTTTTTGAGGAACACACAAAGAAATAATAGCAGTAGGAATAATAACAATAACAATAACTATTAGATCATGAAGTCCAAGTAATTGTTGAAGAAGCATCCCAAACATCCTTTCAAATCTCCTAGCCCCTCCTCTTTTCTCAGCTAAGTCAGGTGTACTTGGGTATAAAAAGCTTCCAGCATTGGCTATATTTAGCAGTTGATTACCATGCATGGATTTATTACCCACTGCTAAGAAGCTGCAATGCAGCTAGTTTCAGGATGGAGGGTTAGGAAAATATGTATGCAAAAATGCTGCTGAGATGGAAATGATGATGGTGGAAGTTTAAGAGGGAGAAGGAATGAGGAGCCCCACCTGCCACCCTGCTGGTACAGAAGGATTAAGTATTACTTAAGACAAGTGTAACCACGTTGCTAAATCTGAGGTATCCCTCTCCTCAGTGGAGAACCATTTGAACAAGGGGCATATCTGCATAGCTGTGACATGGTGTGCCCCACAAGTTACTTTCCGCTTGGAAGACCATATGTGATTTCCAGGAGTAGCAAAAATCTGGAGATAAAAGGAACAGTGCAAAACTTTCTCAGCTGATGGCTGATGAAATTATAACTCTTATATTATCTTTAGCCAGCAAGGCAAGTCCCTGATTGGGAAAAGACTGGAACATTTTTAATAAAAATTGAAAATATTTCAGATTATACTATAGATTTGGTGAAACCTTCAAAACCAAAATAATGGTGGACAACAGCAAAAACTAATTTAAAGTTTTGCTTAAATTAATCTCTTAGGCCAGGGCTGGATGGTTGGAGTCCTTTCAGATACATAGAGCATTGTGGCTACCATTATTTCTCATTCATCATGCTGGGTATAGCTGCTTAGAATTAGAAATAAAAACAAACAGAAGAGGAGCCTTTCCCTGATTGTGAAGAATGACCCATTTCTCTGAAACTCAAGGCTGTATCCATCCAAAATACCTAACCTAGTTACTGAATTAACCCATTTTCTGAATTTGCCTAATTCACTGTAACACAGGCTCACCAAATGATCTTTACTCATACCACAAAAAAAGTCCAAAGATAATATTAATATTAACTACACATAAATGTAGTTGCTGATTTTTTTTAAATATCTAGTCAAACATATGAATACAGCAATAGTCGCTAGTGCTATAAATTTAATTTAATTTATATATTTAATTCATTCTATCTTTCTCCATAGTGATTTGAGACCTGGTTGTACTACATGGCGTGGTTCCCAATTTTTTCCTTTATCGAGACATTATCCTCTACAAAATTTTCAGACCCATCATGCAGGTAAACATTTTAAAACACAATGGTGTTTTGAAAGTGCTAAATAAAAGCCACAGATCTATTCTTGCATTTGCTGACTATGCATAGAGAGCATTAGTTCACACTGATATCATGCTAAATCAATTCAGAGAATGTCATCTTACCCAAGAATATTTTCAAGTTACAACACTAAGAATATAATCTATGGTTGAATATGATACAAAAGAGTTTTAAGTTATAATTCTTGGGTCTTCTTTTGAATTCCCAGTCTAGCCTTCAACCCTGGAACTTTCTAGTTGCTTTCCTGCTAAGAACTAACAAGGCCTTTGTTTAGTTTTTCAGAAGTAGCCAAATTTGGCAAAGAACAGCCATCTGCTATGGCTACATAAATGGTACATGGGATTATACTATGGCTACATTTTCTCCCTCATTACTCAGTGGCCAACTGTAGTGGCCTTGTCTGCAGACCAGATCAGGAGTAATAAATTATTGGAATTAGGATATCTATAGCAGTGGTGGGTTTCTACCAGTTTGGGCCGGTTCGGGCAAGCCGGTAGCAGCAACGGTGAGCTGAAAGAGAACCGGTTCTCTCTGACGGTTAGCTTGGCCCTCCCGCTTGCCCCTGCGTTATACATATCTTATATTTGGTCATTTTTAGCCCAGCTGAAAGGCACGGCAGAGCGGATTGCCATGTCTCAGCTGTTCCGTAATATACTGCGCTTGTGCAGAGCACAAGTTTGGCGTACATGCGAGCAAAGCGAGTGCATGAAGCGAACTGGTGGTAACACCAGTTGAAATCTACCATAGACCTATAGAGGAGATAAAACAAAAGTCAACGTAGGGTTTTGGCCACCTGACTGAAGCTACCATTTGACATCTTGCAGATACCTTTAATTGGCAGAGAATAATGTTTCCCAACCTCAGCAACTTTAAGATGCGTGGACTTTAATTCCCATAATTCCTCATTCAGCATTCTCCCACAATCCGGCAATAGATCTCACTTTGGCATAGATGTATAATATTATAGTAACATATACTTTCTGTTTGAAATAATTCAATGTCAGTCACGTTAAGAGTAAGCCTATTTGTCACATACTTTATCATCTAATTTGCAGCATTTGGCTGCAGGATTATTTTGATGCCTTTTAAACGAAGCAGCCTCTCTCATTGCCCTCTTTCAGAATTCAGAAGATCACAAGTCCAATCATTCCTGTCTAGAAAAACTAATGTTGAATATACTGCGACCTCACCCTAACAGGGCTTTTAAGAGTCACTAGGAAAGCAAGGAAGCATTGAGAAGCATTAATTTTTTGAGGTACCAAAACTGCCGGCAGACACAAGCCAATCCCTCTGTAAAACGTGCCTCATTATAGAAGATATAGGCAGCTCAGCTGAGCCCAGCCGTTTCTTATTATCTACCTGTCTGTATTAGTAGGCTTCAATGCAAGGTGCTAATGGTGTGAAATAACCCTGTTTGTGGGTCTCTCTTGGCTGATTCTCTTCATTTCCTGATTGGAAGGGTGGCAGAAAGAGCTTTCCAGAGCTTGTAATTGGGCGAGTTGGCAAAAAAGATAAAGCATGGTTTATGCCTTGAAATATTTGCTATTAAAAACAAAATGGGCGCCTTATATTAAGGAATGCAGAGACGCTAATTTAGTTCATGGTTGAAAGAAGTTTCATTTAATGTCATGTTTTTATTACAAAATGCATGAACTAAAACTCAAATACCTTTCAAAATTCATGCTTTCATGGATATGTAAAACAATTCAATAACTTAAAAAAACTGAAATAAATCAATGTTAAATCATATAAAGAGGTTCATGCTTGCACATCACATAAATTCATGAAAATGAAGTGAATATTCTTTATATTAGTGTGTATATATGTGTAAGCATGTATGTATGTTTTAATAAATCTCAAACTGCTGTGTAAATGAGATGAGACATATGCGCAAATGGAAAAAGTAACAGAAACTCAAGCTGTCAGATTCACCCATCAATACCCAGAATCAGGCCAAAGTATGTTATTACTTGACAAGAACAATGACAGGACGCCCTGCTCCCCATTTCACATAGCAGGATTGACAATAAGACTCTTTAATGCTTTCATGGCCAGCAACCCTGCCAGCAAATGTTTGTTTCGACGAAGTCTCATTCGTCATCCTCAGGCTGGTGTTCTCGGCTTC
>WNWU01013599.1:5910859-5945363 GCA_012654045.1 Ptyas mucosa
CCATATATATATGGTCTCTCTCCTCCATTCTCTCCCTCTAATGTATATAGTTGCCCATCTCATAAGCAAGTGACATTCTGCTATCCCACTGCCTTGTTAACACTTTCTTCCTACAGGTAAGCCTGTGGAGGAGAATCAAAGGACGATTTGGTCTGAGCATCAAGTTCATAGAAGTTTGCTATTTTTAGATATTTGCTCATTCTTTTTACTTAGAAATGTTCAAATTATGTTTCATTTGGTGTGTTTATCTTTATTATAGTGTTTCTCACTGTGGATGAAGATGGGTGGACTTAGAGAATTCCTCAGCCAGCGTGTTGGCTAGGGAATTCTAGAAGTGCATTCAATTTCAGCCTTGGCAAGATTGAGATATACTGTTTTATTAGGTTTCCACATATTGTCATTTTAATTGTTTATTAGCTACAATTTCCCAAAGCCAAATCCCTCTGGATGCCCATTAATATCCTAAATATCTGGATAATGGTTGTTTAAAGAAACTATGGCTGCTATATGATGATTTATCCCCCACAATAGATGCTGTATACTTCATTTTCCATAGTCCCCAATCACCATGGCCAAGGCAAGAACTGTGCTTGGTTATAGGTTTTGGGGGACAATGTTCTGGGCAGGCATCAGATAGGTACCCTTTGCTTTTTGTGAAAAAATTGGAATTGTTGCCTGTAGTGACAGGCATAGAATGCTATGGGTGCCAGAGGGCAGGTTATTACAAGGAAAATGCCCCTAATGTGTTGTAGTATTAGTGTTCTAACTCCCTGAGATCCTTCTCAGTTTGTAGAGAAGATACCCTCAGGCCCAGAGCTTTGGCTGCTGCTGGTGTATGCCAGATTGGTCAATAATAAGGCTCCTCTTATTCAATAACTTATTGAGGAGAAGTGAGCCAACCTGGTATACATCACTGAGATCTGGCTGACTCTGGAAGGTAGGGTTCCCCTCTCAAAGATGTGTCCAGATGGGTTTAGTATTTGGCACCATCTGAGATCTCTGGGCAGGGGAGATGGGGTGGCAGTGCTCATCAGAGAGTCTCTTTTGGCCTTCAGGGGCCTTGTTCCTCAAATTTCTGGCTATGGGACTCTGTTTCTGAAGCTAGGCTCACAAGATCAGTTGGGATTGTTGCTAGTGTACCAGCCTGTTGGAGGCCATCTCAGAGTTGGCAGTGGAGTTCCCCAGACTTGGGGGGGACTTCAATCTGGCATCCCTGGGTTTATCTTCATAGGCAGTCCAAGAATTCACAATCACCATAGCAGCCATAGGTCTGACTCAGTACAGTGGTCACATACTAGATTTGATTTTCTTTTTTTTTTTGGAAAAATATTTTTTTATTTTTTTCCAAACATAAACATAAAATATATCTTTTAAGAACGAAGTCTTGATCTGGTCATAGGTAGGTACAATTGCTTACATTCCTTTAACAAGCTCTATTCCCAATTTCCCCGTTACATCTTTTAAACAAAAGTTTTTAACACAAATTCTAACATCTTATTCTAAACCAGTCTATTGTATCACCAAAACCTTAACTTCCAAATAAACTCTACTCATTTTTTATATCCAATTATCAATCAAAATTCTATCTAGCTTAATTCCCTCCCTTACATCTTTTAATGTAAAAATCAAAAAACAGATTTTAAAAAATATTCTAACATCTTAATCTAAATGTTTACCTTACTATTTTATCAATCTTAGTTTCTAGACCCATTTCATCAAATCTTTAAGTCTTAAACATTTCAATTTATACAGATTCATCTCATACTCATTTCACTTCATTTTAGTTGTCTTCCAACATATTCTTTTTCACCCCGTATTATTTTAGGTATTTTCCAACATATTCTCCTCTATATCTCCAACTATTTGTTTGGCTGACTTCCAGCCCATTTTATTTTAGCTGATTTCCAGCATAATCTCCTCCGTATCTCCATCTATTTACTAGATTTGATTTTCTTGTTGGAGCAATGGCAAAGCGATCTAGTGGGAGATCTAACATTATTCCCTCTCTGGTTCTTTGAGACCCTCTTATGTTTCCTCTCTCAGTGAGGGGGGATCATCCAAGCAGCCAACTGATAGTTTCCAGAGGGAATTGCGGGATAACTTGAGGGGTTTGCTGCATGGCTCGGCTGAAGTCTTGGTAATACCCTGAAATCAAAGGTCAGCTGAGAATCTGGTTTGCCTGGGCAGCCTATTCCAACCCCTCATGCCAGATTCTTCCCATGGTTCATGGAGGAACTGCTCTAGGCATCTCTTAAGATGAAAAGGCTGAAGAGATGCCTACAGCACCATTGGAGGAAAATGAAGGATGACTCCAACTGCAAACAGCTTAGAGCTGCTATTAATGCCTGTGATGGTAAGAATGATGAAACAGCATTATTTCTTTGCTCTTATTGTGTCTACAGGGTGTTGCTCAGCAGCCCTGTTCTGGATTGCCCGGTACCTCCTGGGACAGGAAGGCTCTGGTGATCGCTCAAAAGGCAAAACAGTCCTAGGCTGCATTAACAGAGGGATAGAATTAAGATCACATGTATTGAGGGTAAAACTGCCCTCTGCAAAGTGGAGCAACAGACCAGACAGTGAATAGATACGTTGCTTAGCAAAAAACACACAGATACTCACAGACTCTGAACGTTTGAAGAAAAATAAACAGTCTTTACTTGTAGTATAAAAAACAAACTTGGCTTCTCAAAACAAAGATAACACTTCTTCAAATAATCACGGTTCAACACAAAAACATAATTTGCTTACAATTCCAGTTCTCTTCAGTAACACCGACACAGTTCCTTTCAGCAATTCAACCTTCTAATAGCAGGAGCAGAAGTGAATGAACTTCCTGCCTTCTTTTATGTCCGCTTAGCACAGCCAATTAGTATCATCTCGTAGCAGTTAAAGTTACAGAACATAGTTTTCTCTATATTATCTACCCAACCGTAGGATAAGCATCCAACATTCTCCCCTTTGGGTAGACTAATATATTACAATCTTAAACCATACTGTTCATATGTATCTATACGTTTCCTATTTCCCTGTGCTTTCATAAAATGATCAGCTACATTGTTTTCTGATGCACAATATACAAGTTCTACCATCTTGTTCATTCTCTTACATTGAGATACCGAAGACCTGTATGTTTTGTTCTAGTCTTTACAGCTATATTTGTTGCCATTTTTATCGCTGCCTGATTATCTTCGTATACTATTATAGGATCTTGTATATCTATTCCTAAATCTAGCATCAGCTGCTTAATACTAATCAAGTCCGTACATAACAAAGATAAACAAGAAAACTCTGCTTCCATTGTAGACATACTTAAATGCTTCTGTCTTATGGAACACCACCATATCAAAGATTTTCCCGGAAATACAGCGATTCCTGAGGTTGATTTTTTGGTATTTACACCTGTTGGAAACTGGCATCCGCATAAGCGGTTACATGCAATTCTTCTGATGGTTGTAGATATAATGCATGATGCATGGTATATTTCAGATATCTAAGAATACGTTTTGCTCCTTGCCAGTGTCTTTCTGTAGGTTCCATGTTGAATCTAGCTAATTGGTTCACACTATAAGAAATATTGGGTCTAGACCAATTGCTAATGTATGATAAACTGCCAATCAATGATTGGTATATCCCTTTATCAAACAACGGACTTTTCACATCAGTGTTGCAATAATCTTGAACCATGGATGTTTTTGATGGTTTATACAATTCCATTCTGAACTGTTTTAATATATTATTAATTTTATCAGTTTGGGATAATTTAAATCCTCGCCTAGTTTTGTTGATCCTTACACCTAGGTATTGTTGTATCTCCCCTAGATTTTTAATCCTGACATGAGCTTTTAATTCATCAACAATCCTATTGGCCTCTTGCTCATTCTTTGTAATTAGAGCTATATCGTCCGTAAAAAGAAGTAATAATGATACTATACCATCCCTTGGAGCGAATACCTCATCATAATCATTAGAAGACTGATTAAATCCTTGAGCCACCAGCCTAGCTTTATATATAGGTATCCCATCTATCCCAGTCTTTAATTTATATATCCACTTACTACCGAGTATAGTTTTCCCTTTTGGAATTTTTACAGACTCATACACTTTCAAATTCTGCAAGGATTGTAGTTCCTTAGTCATTGCACCTCTTCACACTTTCTGGTCTTCAGGTGGAAACGTGGTCAACTCGTTAAATGTAGTAGGGACTTTATTTACTTGATAGACTGTAGTTGCCTGATACCTATCAGGTGGTCTTGTTACTCTACTCGATCTTCTTGGGAGTTCAGGACTTAGAGATTGCCTCTCCACCTTTACCTCTTCCTGTACTACGTCCTTCTCTACCTCTTTGCTCTGGATCTCTGGCATTTCATTGGTAGCTTCAGTCTGAGTCTCAATGATAACCTCATTTTCAGTACCTAATTTATTCCACCCTACATGCTCCATAAACCTAGCATTTGCACTATTAACTACTGTTGCTGTTCCTTTTACCCAAAATCTGTAGGACCTGTGGTTTGAATTATAGCCAACAAATATTAATTGCTGTGCCCTACTCTGGCCCTTACGCCTTAACTGCACTGGAATATATACCCATGCAGGTGATCCAAATGTGTGTATGTAGCTCAAATCAGGCTTCCTTCCATGCCATACGGTATATGGAATTTTGTTAGTGGTTGTATTTATGGTGCTGTTTAAGAGTGTATTTGCACACATAATTGCTTCTCTTCATAAATTAGCCGGTAAATCTGCATCAGCTAACATTGATCTCATCATTGCTCATAGGGTTTGTCCTCTCCTTTCAACATATGAGTTATGTTGTGGCCGATATGGAGCTAAACATTTGTGCTTTATACCAGCATTATCTAACACTGATTTAAACCTTGTGTTTATGAACTCAGTACCATTGTCAGTTACAATGGTAACTATTTTTTGATTTGTTTTTGTCTCCACAAACTTAATCCATTGAACAAAATACCAAACAGTATCTACCTTAGTCTTCAATAGGTAGCAAAAACCATACCTGGAATAATGGTCAACTATACTGAGAAAATAGCAAGCACCCCCTAAACTAGCCTTCATTGGCCCTATTAAATCAGCAAATACCACTTCCAGTGGTCTCTTTGTTTTAAATCCGTCAAACCTATTAGCAGGGATTGTTCTACTTTTCTGCTGATTACAAAAATTGCAATTTAAATACTGGTTACATGGTTTCAGCTTTAACCCATCAACTAGTTTTACAGTTTTCTGTAACATCTTAAAACTGATATGCCCCATGCATCTGTGAAGCAAGTGAACACATTCATCATGTGGTTTGACATTTGAGTATACAACATTTGTAACATGGTTACTAGATAATACATATAAACCATCTTTCAGTTCTCCAATAATCTTGGTTTCACCTTTTTCGATTAAACAATCATTGGTTCTAAACGTTACTGTATATCCTAGTTTAACCAATACTATAACCGAAATCAAATTAAAATTAAAATTTGGAACATATAACATGCATTTTTTCTTTTACATATGGACATATTGCTGTTCCCTCACCACATGCCTTTAGCTTCCACCCATTTGCTAAAGAAACTTTATTATTACTAGGCAATATTTTTACAAAATAGTTTTGTGTTCTGACAATGCATAGCGATGCCCCGCTATCAATAACCCACGAATCGTGGTTAACCAGTTTCTTATCAGACATAGCTACATTACATTGTTTTTTATCTTTCATCATGGTTTTTTGTTTCAGCCTTCTGCAAAACCTGGCTATATGACCCTTCTTGCCACAATTAAAACAATGTTTTACAGCATATACATGGTTATTTGTATTTGTATTTACATTAGTCTTTCCTTAGTTGTTTTCTTTCTTCTCTCCTTCTAGCCTCTTCTAGTAGTCGTGAGGTTACATTGGCCAAAGTTAGTTCCTGCTGTGTGAGAACCTCAAATGATGTTACTACGTCATCGTAGCTCTCATCTAGCGAAGATAACAGTATATAAACTTGTTGCTGCTCAGAAAAAATCACCTCCTTCTGATGTAGCTCTTGAAAAATGCTTTTTATGCAATTCAGGTGTGTTAACATATCACCAGCCTTAAGGAGTCATTTGTGAAACAATCTTCGTGTAATGTTAATTTGTGCCCCCACATTGTCACGAACATAAAGACGTTTCAAATTGTCCCAGCATCTCGCAGCAGACTGTTCACCCCCTATGTGAACAAGCTGGGTATCGTCTAGAGACAAACCAATAATACACAATGCACTCTCATTCTTCCTTTGGAACTCGGCTATCTTCCTGGCATCATCGGCATCGTCAGCATTCCAGGAGGTCACATCTGGTAGATTCTGCACTACATCCTATAGCCCTTCTTTGCGCAACAGGAGACTGCACTTGGTGGACCAGGATTTGTAATTGGTGCCATCCAGCTGGGTAACCAGTGATAAGTTGGTAGCTTGACCTTTTGCCATCCTCACCAGGATATTTTATTTATTTATTTAATTAATTAATTTGTATACCACCCTTCTCCAGCTGGACTCAGGGCGGTGAACAGCCAAAATAAAAACAGAGCATACAAAATTAAAAAACAATTTAAAATAATTAAATAGTTTTGGCCCACAATTTAAAACAACCAAGTTAAAACCAATTTACAATTTAAAACCAGAACAATAGGGTCAAGCCAGGCTGACTAGATGAAATAAATGTGTTTTCAGGGCTCAACGGAAAGCCCGGAGGTCAGGTATCATGTGTATCTCTGGGGGTAGGTCATTCCACAGGGCGGGTGCCGCTACAGAAAAGGCTCTCCCTCTGGGGGTCGCCAGCCGGCATTGTCTGGCGGACGGCACCCTAAGGAGGCCCTCTCTGTGCAAACGTACTGGCCGGTGGGAGGCTATTGGTGGCAGAAGGCGATCTCGTAAGTACCCTGGCCCTAAGCCATGGAGCGCTTTAAAGGTGGTCACCAACACCTTGAAGCGCACCCGGAAGACCACAGGAAGCCAGTGCAGCTCACGCAGGAGAGGTGTCACATGGGAGCGTCCCGTTGCTCCCATAATCCCCTGCGCGGCCGCGTTCTGGACCAACTGGAGCCTCCGGATGCACCTCAAGGGGAGCCCCATGTAGAGAGCATTACAGTAGTCCAGGCGGGAAGTGACGAGTGCCTGAGTGACTGTGTGTAGGGAGTTCCGATCCAGAAAGGGACGCAATTGGCGTATCAGGCGAACCTGATAGAAAGCCCCCCTGGCCACGGCCGTCATATGCTCTTCTAAAGACAGCCGTGCATCCAGGAGGACACCCAAATTGCGAGCCCTCTCCGTGGGGGCCAATGATTCACCCCCAATAACCAGCGATGGCACCAGCTGGTTATATCGGGACGCCGGAAGCCACAGCCACTCGGTCTTGGAAGGGTTGAGACGAAGCCTGTTCCTCCCCATCCAGGCCCGCACGGCCTCCAGGCACTGGGACATCACTTCAAGGGCATCGTTGGGGTGGCCTGGGGTGGAGATGTACAGCTGAATATCATCAGCGTATTGGTGGAATTCCACCCCAAAGCCACGGATGATCTCACCCAGTGGCTTTACATAAATGTTGAACAGGAGGGGCGAGAGGACCGATCCCTGCGGTACCCTGCAAGCGAGGCACCTCGGGGTCGATCGCTGCCCCCCTGCCAACACCGATTGCAACCGGTCGGAGAGGTAGGAGGAGAACCACCGCAAAACGGTGCCCCCCACCCCCAGCCTCTCCAACCGGCGCAACATGATACCATGGTCGATGGTATCAAAAGCCGTTGAGAGATCTAATAGGACCAGGAAAGAGGAGCAACCCCTATCCCGAGCCCTCCAGAGATCATCAACCAACGCGACCAATGCCGTTTCCATGCTGTGCCCAGGCCTGAAGCCAGACTGGAGCGGGTCTAAATAGACAGCTTCATCCAGGTACTGTGGAAGCTGCCGCGCCACCACACTCTCAACAACCTTCCAATAAAACGAAGGTTAGAGACTGGACGATAGTTGGCCAAAACAGCCGGGTCCAGAGAGGGCTTCTTGAGGAGGGGCCTCACCACCGCTTCTTTCAAAGCAACCGGCAGGGCACCCTCACTCAAAGAAGCATTAATAATCCTCTGGAGCCAGCCTCGTGTAACCTCCCGGGAAGCCAGCACTAACCAGGAGGGACACGGGTCCAATAAACACGTGGTCGCGTTCAGCCATCCCAGAATCCTGTCCACGTCCTCGGGTGTCACAGGATCGAACTCCTCCCAGATAATATTCTCAAGACCTGCCTCAATCATCCCATCTGAACTTACCCAGTTCAGAGGTCAGATCTTCCCGAATCTGAGCGATCTTGTCATGCAGATACTGCACAAAGTCCTCAGCTCGACCCTGCAAGGGATCATCCCGCGCTTCCAGATGTAGGAGGGAGCGGGTCACCCTAAACAGGGCGGCTGGGCGATTATCTGATGACGCAATAAGAGCGGCAAAATAGGTAGATTTTGCCACTTTTATCGCCACTAGATAGGTCTTAATATAAGACCTCACTAGCGATCGGTCAGATTTGGACCGGCTGATCCTCCACCCGCTCTCCAGGAGTCTTTTCCGGTGCTTCATCTCCCTCAGCTCCTTGGAAAACCAAGGAGCTAGGTGAGTTCAATGCCGGGTCAGAGGCCGCAAAGGCACGACGCGGTCCAAGGCCCCAGCAACCGCACTGTTCCAGGCGGCCACCAAGTCCTCAGCCGAGTCATGAGCTAGAGTCTCAGGAATTGGCTCAAGCTCCATCTGGAACCTATCAGGATCCATCAGGCGCCTGGGGCGGAACCACCTAGTCGGTTCCGCCTCCCTGCGGCGGGGTGTAGCGGTTAGAAAGTCTAGTCGAAGGAGCGAGTGGTCCGACCATGATAAGGGTTCGATGACTATATCCCCTATATCAAGGCCACTCGACCACTGCCCAGAGATAAAAACTAAGTCCAGAGTGTGTCCACCAATGTGAGTGGGGCTGTGAATTAACTGAGTCAGGTCCATGGCTGTCATGGAAGCCATGAACTCCCGGGCTACCTCAGATGTTTCACCGATGGATGGCAGGTTGAAATCCCCCATGACCAAAAGTCTGGGGGTAGCAACTGCCACCCCGGCTATGACGTTGAGCAGCTCAGGCAGGGCTGTTGCCACGTGGCAGGGAGCCAGGTACATGATCAACAAACCCATCTGCACTCCACGACCCCACTTCATGAAGAGGGACTCACATCCGTCTATCTGTGGTACAGTGGTCTCCCTCGGATCCAGATCTTCTTTTATGATAACTGCCACCCCCCCCGCCCCTGCCCTGAGCTCTCGGCTGATGGAATGCATGGAAACCAGGCAGGCACATATCCACGAGGGAAACTCCCCCCTCCTGGCCCAACCAGGTCTCCGTAATGCCCATCAGGTCCGCTCCCCCCTCTTGAATAAGATCATGAATGAGGGGGGCTTTATTAACCACGGACCTGGCATTGCATGTCATCAGCCGAAGGCTCTGGCCCTGAGAATCTAAGCAACCTGGGGAACGAGAGAAGCATT
This sequence comes from Ptyas mucosa, assembly GCA_012654045.1. Lineage (NCBI taxonomy): Eukaryota > Metazoa > Chordata > Lepidosauria > Squamata > Colubridae > Ptyas > Ptyas mucosa. Next base: position 5,920,390 of record WNWU01013599.1, read on the forward strand.
GGGGACCGGAGTGCGCAATCTCTCTAAGGTAGCGAGTGCGCACTCCCCGAACATGATGTGGCCCCCTGCTTCCGCCATATCTGCCCCTCCCACTTATTATACTAATGTGGCAACCCTCCCTGAGTTGGACTCTAACCCCCTCCCTGACCTCCACTTCTGTATCCTTGATGTTGCAGCCCCCCTCGGGGCCTGGTCTCAAACCCAGTGAATTTCCCCCCAAACCCACCCTAATCCCTCCCGAACCCCTTAAAATTTTGTCTAAAAACCCACTTAAAAAATCCCTCAAACTCCTCTTTGCTGCATGCCATCTTTCGGGGTCCCAAAACCCGTCATCAAGATAGGTCCTCGATAACGAAGAGGGCCAAACCTGCGAGAGGGGGGAATCAAAGCCCAAAGTTCAGTCACCAAATACATCTGACATCAAGGGGGGGAGGTTATGACCCATGGCCAATAAACAGGGGGCAATTTCGATGTTAAAACAGTCTGGAGGAAACGTAGTGCCGGACTCCGATGGAACATCAATGGAACATCTGGGACCTCATTGCCCTCTCACGGCAATGACAGGGAGTAACGCTGTTTTGATCCGGTAAGGGGTGAGCCAGCCTCCCTCTCACACGGCTGGTCCATCACGATCATCAACATCCGGAATTGGGACAGCAGCTATAGACCACTCCACTAAGACTTGTATCTCCAAATATAACCCTCCACTCAGTAGAGGGAAAATGGGCTCAAGTCAGTCCTCATAGTCCAAAACGGGTTCAAAGCCACAGAGCGCCAGCAACCATAAATCAGGGAGATATATTAAATACGTATCAGAACGTCTGGAGCAATAATGTGTGTAGCAACTCTCTTATTGCTGTAACCGGTACACACACTCTGTTACTGGGCCCATAACCAGTGTTGAGGGTAAAACTGGTCCGCTACACTCCTTTGCAGAGGGCAGTTTTACCCTCAACAACATGAAGTGTTAGTATCATTTTATAATGCCTTGGTAAGACCACATTTGGAATACTGCATCCAGTTTTGGTTGCCACAATGTAAAAAAGATGTTGAGACTCTAGAAAAAGTGCAGAGAAGAGCAATAAAAATGATTAGGAGGCTAAAACATATGAAGAATGGTTGCAGGAACTGGGTATGTCTAGTTTAATGAAAACAAGGATTTGAATGACACGATAGAAAGGTTTAATATTTAAGGGAGATCCAAAAAGAAGGGGGGGGGGTCATTTATTTTTTAAAGCAGCTGAATGCAGAACTAGAAGCAATGGATGGAAATTAATCAAGGAGAGGCCCAACTAAAAATAAGGAGAAATTTCCTGACAGTGAAAACAATTAATCAGTGGAATGACTTGCAGAAGTTGTGGGTGCTCCAACACTGGAGGTTTTAAACAAGAGACTGGATAATCATTTCTTTGAAATGGTAAAGGATTTCCTGCTTGAACAGGGGGTTGGACTAGACGACCTCCAATGTCCCTTCCAACTCTGTTATTCTGTTATCTTCTGGGCCTCGCAGAGGAATTTGTTCAAACCTGATAGACAAAGTCACTCGGATTTGTTCCCAGTTGAAACCCAAGAGTGGTGCAAATCCAGGTGAGATGCCTGGGGAAAGGTCTTGCTCTGATCCTGATGGTCCTGAGGAAGTAGTCAGAGACCTTGATGCTGTCAGTGCAACCACTTATCAATTAGATCCTTGCCCTTCCTGGTTGGATTCAGGCGATGATAAATTCTTCGCTGGAGAATGGAACATTCCCAGGGCCTTTTAAGGAGGCTCTGGTTTGCTTCGTCCTAAAAAAAAAAAAAGCACTTGATCCTGCCTGTCTGGACAATTTCCATCCAGTTTCCCATCTTCCTGTTTTAGGGAAGGTGATAGAAAAGGTGGTTGCTTGGCAGTTTCAAAGGCAGTTTGAATAAAAATGATTATCTGGGCTCCTTCCAGTCAGGATTCAGGCTCTGTTATGGGACAGCATGATCTCTGATGCTATCTTTGGCAAGAACAGGATAGGCAAAGTGCAATCATCGTTGCTCTCCTTGACCATTCAGCCACCTTCTTTTTGGGTTGGCAGGATTTGGGGCTGGGCAGCACTGGTTCAGTTCCTTTCTCCAAGGCTGGCCCCAATCGGTATTAATAGGGACTGAGACATCCAGTCTGTGGCTGCTCTTTTGTGCTGTGCCATTAATATTCTCTCCACTCTTTTTAACGTCTATCTGAAGACGCTGGTGAGATCATCTGTCATCATTGGTTGAAATACCTTTAGTATGCTGATGATAGTCAACTTTATATCTCCACCCCTGGTGATCCAAGTGTGCTGTTGCTGCCCTCTCATGGTGCCTGGAGAATGTGGGGGCCTGGATGGGGGAACCACAGGCTTTGGCTGAATCCTGGCAAGATTGAGTGATTTTGGAAGCATGGAGCTTCAAGATCCAGGACACTAACATCCTTAGATCTGGATGGGGTTGCACTACTCCATCTGGCCCGCAACTTGGGAGTTATCCTGGGCTCACAACTCCTGCTTGAAAAGCAGATGACAGTCATGGCTGGGAGAGTCTGCGCACAACTTTGCATTGAGCACTAAGTGCACCCTTTCCTGGAGTCTTCAAGAGAGTCTTGCTCTTAGTCATTCAGACTCCAGCTGGCCATCTCATGCCTAGACTATGTGCTCTACATGGAGCTCCTTGAACAGCAATCAGAAGCTATAACTGATGCAGTTTTTGAGGCACCTAAAGTAACCCATGTTACACTACTCTTCCGTGAGCTGCACTGATAGACGATTTGCCACCAGGTTCAGTACAAGAAGTTGATGATCACCTTGAAAGCCCTACACAATATAGGTCCAGGTTACCTAAGGAACCGTCTCACCCTGCCCCACCTGTGCTCTCAGAGGAGGCACGCTGCAGACCCTGTTGGTCAACAAATTCCAGCTGGCGGAGACCAGGAGTAGAACCTGCTCTGCGGTGTCTCCTTTCCTTTGGAACATCTTGTTCCCTGAAGTGAGATCTGCTCCCACCCTCCTGGCCTTCCTCAAGAGCTTGAAGAATTGGCTCTGCCAGTTGAGTTGGAGCCCCTACACTGGAAGTGTTTGATGGACCAGTAGAAGATCTTATTCCCTCGCACACATGTATCCTGCTCCCTCCCCCGTCTTTTAATTATCATTTGTATTTTTATTGTTATTATTAGACTTGTCTGTTTTTATGGTTTTATTGCTTTTAAAATTGTCAGTTGCCCCGAACTGCCTGTGATAAGATAGGCTGCAAACAGCGGTGAAATGAACTTATCTTCGTTACCGGTTCGGGAGTGTGAGCGTGCACCTCTTCTGCGCATGTGCAGAGGATAAAAAATGGGATGTAATGATATCCCAGCTGGTGGGCGGAGCCTTCCGCCACTGGCGCTACCAGTTCACGCGAGCTGGCTGCAAATAATTTTAATAAATAAAGAAATAAAATGTGAGAGATGTGATGTACTTGAGATAGTGCTGTTTTGTTTTGTTTTGTTTTCTTTTTGGGCTGCAGGGGGCACTATAATTCTTTGATGGTTCTTGCAACCTGGAACTTCTGAGAAGCCCCTATCTCCTCAGTGACATTTGGGCAAATAATAAATTTAGAATGCAGGTGTCAAAATGAGAAGTCATACTCAGTTAATGCAATAACTGTTATAGTTATTAATAATAACTGTAACTAACTGGGGTAGCAGATGATACCAGTCACAACCCAAGATATGGCATTATATTGCAGATTGTGACCTATTAAGCTAACCCTGATAGTCTCTACTTGTTTCTTCTTATAGTTAAATATATATATGGGTTCCTTATAGTATTTTTATTATTTTTAATATTTAATGTTTTTATTTACATTTTCCCCTAGGCTCCATATGTTCATTTTTTCAACAAAATGGCCTTATTTCTAACCAAATGTACTTGGCATGAAGCAGACAGAAGATTCTACGCTGTTTCTTTATTTCTGTGGAAGCTGCCATTTACATGAGTGGTACATTCAGAATTAACTACTTCTACATCAGTTGGCCAACATCCAGGATTTGTGCTTGGGAGAGTCAGCTTTAATTTAGATTATGACTAATTCTTCCCCCTACTTACAAGTTGCTATTTTATAGGGTGTGCTTTTTTTTTTAAAGGAAGATATAAAGATACTATGCATTCTGCCTCGAACTCTTAGAAGAAAGGCAAGATTTAAAATCCTCAAATAAATCACAAATGTTACCAGTGCAGAACTTGTTGTAAAGCTGGAGTAGCCATAGTGGTAGTAGGAAAAGAGAGAAAATAATCTGATTCACAGTTGAAATAGTAACAGGGCAGGCAGCAACAGCCCATCAGGATCTATCTGCAGACCAGAGGTGTGAAAAAACCTTCTTTGGTCTTGCCTGTGAAAATGCCTAAGCATCCTACAAAGGAGGAAGCATTTCAGCTTCAGACCAAAATAAATGGCTGTAAAGGGTTACCTGTTAAAGATAAAACAGCCTTTCTTTTGTTCCATAAAATTCTCCTCCTCCCTAACAGAAAGGAAGGGCTTTGCAGTTTTACTAGCACTGTACGTGAAACACTATTTACTGAAAACAGGTAGGAAAACTTGGGCATGTGTATATAGAAAACATCCAAAGTACAGAATTACCCACCCCACACCCAAGGCCTGTAATTGTTGCCTCACCTTTCTTCTACTAACAGTGAGCGGATAGTTTTTGAACATTTGGGAATCTGGAGAGAGGCAGGAGGTGGGCTGGGTGAAATCTGTATCTGGAAAATGCATCAGAGGTGGGTTTCAGCAGGTTCTGTCCAGTTCTGGAGAACTAGTAGCGGAAATTTTGAGTAGTTCGGAGAACCGGTAGTAAAAATTCTGACTGGCCCCACCCCCACCTATTCTCTGCCTCCCAAGTCCCAGCTGATCGGGAGGAAATGGGGATTTTGCAGTAACCTTCCCCTAGATTGGGGAGGGAATGGAGATTTTACAGGATCCTTCCCCTGGAGTGGGGTGGGAATGGAGATTTTACAGGATTCTTACCTTGCCACGACCCACCAAGCCACACCCACCAAGCCATGACCACAGAACTGGTAGTAAAAAATTTTGAAACCCACCACTGGAATGCATGCTTGACCCACTAGCAGAAATGGGTTCACACAATTCACAAAGCTAAAGTGTGATTGGTGTTATGTTGGCCTGCTTATCATTCAGCATTAGCCCAGCTTGTGTGGCTTCTTTACAGTTTGTACTTGTGAACCGATGAAAATCACTTAACCGTGGTGTTGGTATGTAGTACAAATATAACTGCATTTCAGTCTGCAAGAAAAGCACAGATGGAGACTTGGTAGCCTGCTGGAAACCACTAAGTTACAACTCATTACTAGCTGCACTTTAGCTTGTGGGAACTAATATGTAGAATTCCACAGGGCTTGATTGAATATTTTTATCAGTGACTTGGATGGGAAAGGTTGAGGGGATACCTATTTTTTCATTCAAACTGTGAAAATTTCACTGCAAGTTCAGGGAAGGGCTACCAAAGTTATGAAGAGTTTGGAAATCAAGACCTATGAGGAACAAAGAAAGGATCTGGTTATGATTAGCCAAGAAAAGAGATGATCAAATGGAAATTTGATAACAATATTCAGATAATTGGAAAGGTTCTTACATAGAAGAGGCTGAAATGGCAGGACTTTCAGCAGAGGTTTAGAATTACAAGGAAGGAGATCCAGAGTAAATGTCAGGAGGAACATCCCGCCTGTATGCCAGAGATCTAGGGTTGTGTTTCTCAACTCAAGTGTCTTCAAGATATATAGACTTTAAATCCCAGAATTCCAGGGGTGAAATTCAGCAGGTTCTGACAGGTTCTGGAAAACCGGTAGCGGAAATTTTGAGTAGTTCGGAGAACCAGCAAATACCACCTCTGGCTGGCCCCAAAGTGGGGAGAGAATGGGGATTTTGCAGTATCCTTCCCTTGGAATGGGGTGGCAATGGAGATTTTGCAGTATCCTTCCCCTGCCATGCCCGCCAAGCCACGCACACCAAGCCACACCACACCTCGCCCACCAAGACACTCCCACAGAACCAGTAGTAAAAAAAAATTGAATTCCACCACTGCAGAATTCCCCAGCCACCATTTCTAAGAATTCTAGGAATGCAAGTCCACACATAGTTGACCAGCTTGGGAAATGTTCTTGTAATGGATCCTGCATGGAAACAGGGTTTTGACTAGATTTCTAAGATTCTATGAACTCTCATCATTCCTTGCCACAGCTTCTGAAGGTTTGGGGGATTATAGTTTAGCAATATTAGGACGAGCACAAATTTTTCAACTTCAGCTCAAAAGAAACAATATCTTACATGCAGCAGTGTGCAAAGTGATATTTGCACTTGCTTACACAACTGAATGCATGTAACAGGGGTAAAAATGAAAATTTATTTTAATGTTTTTTTTTGTTTGGAAGGAATTGTCTACTAGACTAGATTGCTATGTGTAGTTTTTAGAAAGGTCAGGGGTAACAGCGACTCTGTGATTGTGTGTATGTATGAGGGAGGGAGGGAGGGAGGGAGGGAGGGAGAGAGAGAGATGGTTGACAAAGTATAAAGTTGTCTTAAAAGAACTAGTACATATCACAAAAGGATTACCAAGAAAGTATATCAAAACTGACAATTTAGAATGGTGAATTCTTCAATTGCCTATAAAATCAAATGCATTTATCATATTTATTTGAAATGTCACATTCTTGCAGAAGCAGAGAGTATCTATAACAGCATCTCTAAAGAAATATGAACGGGCTATAATGGTATTGTTATCAGTTTATTTCATTTATTTGGATAGGAAAAAGGGAAATCTTAAGTAGCAGGCAACTCATTGTGCCTAATGTTGGAAGCAGAGGGAAAAAAAGCAAGAAAAGTAAATGCAAACATAGTTGTGGGGGGAGTCCAAAATAAACTTATCTCTGGGTACACTTTTGCTCGGCATTTGTAGAAATACACATTGAAAGGACTTGTCTGCTTCTCCCAGAGAGTGTCCATATAGACTTCTTTATGGAGAACCTTTGTGAAAACATCACCACCACAAGTCCTGTTTAAAGATTTAAAAAAACTTCAAAAGAGAAAGCAGTGGCATCAGCCAAGAAGTTGACCTTAATCTGTGAACACTTATAATACAGACATATTTATTTATTTACTTTAATTTATTTAAAAGATTTGAATGGCCACCCATCCTAAAGCACTTTTCTGGGCGGCTTAGACTGAAGATTGAGCAGAAATACAGATGATTATAGGATTATAGTGAGACTTTTTACTGAAATTAGTAATTATTCCTACCGTTGCATCCACATATCATACCAAACTGTTACTCCACTCTGTTTATTTCCTTTTTGCTGTGATATGTACTCTTCCTCTCTTTGCAACACACAAGCAACAATATTACTAGGGAGTTAGAGCTGAAATCCAGGCATCTCGACTGGATGTGAATTCTTCTCTCTACTGTTCTCCTTCAGGCCTTTGATCTTCATATGTTTTGACATCAAACACATGCCCAGTTTCTAGGACAGTGTGAGAGCCTCTAGGATGTATACTGTATAAACAAAGGGAATAGGGGCTGGGGGTTTAAAGCTAGGGGGAGAGATGCAACTTATGTCAGGCACCCTTTGCTTATTTGTTTACAAATAAACTTCATCAGAGACAAATGTGAAAGTGCCAAAAATTCCATGGGGAGAAAGAAGCACAGATCTATACCTCAACAATAGGGTGGGCTCTTTCACTCAAAGGCTAATTCCTAAAGCAGTAAAGGGTGGAGCGATCAGCTCTGGATTAAATAGTTACAAGGTCCAAAAACACGCTTTAAAAATACATTTTGTTCACATGTTCAGGCTGAACACTTCCATTATGTTATTTATTTAAATAAGATAATTTATGACACATCTTCCAGTGTAAAATTTCCGAAGCAGATTTTTATCCTATAAATCAGCAACATTTCAGAACACAAGGTGCTGGACAAGCTAAAAGAAAAGTGCTATTGGAAAAGACAGATTTAGATTTTAAACAAGTCGGAGATGTGTTGAATACAGGTAGTCCTTGACTTACAACATTCATTTAGTGACTGTTCGAAGTTACAATGGCACTGGAAAAAAAATAACTTATGACCATTTTTCATGCTTATGACCCTTGCAGTATTCCCATGCTCATGTGATTTACATTCGAGTTCTTGACAACTGGTTCATATTTATGATGGTTGCAGTCACAGGATCGTGTGATCGCTTTTTGTGACTTTCTGACAAGCAAAGTCAATGGGGAAGCTAGATTCACTTAACAACCGTGTTACTAATTTAACAACTGCAGGGATTCACTTAACAAATGTGCCAAGAAAAGTTGTAAAATGGGGCAAATTAACTTAATTAATTTCTCGCTTATCAATATAAACTCTGGGCTCAATTGTGGTTGTAAATTGAGGACTACCTGTATATCTTCACAGGAGCTACTAATCTAGTTCTGGTCCCTGCATTCCAGCTGGGCCAAAGCTAAGACAGCCATCTTGCTTTCTCGTGAATCCTTATTTTCGTAGAATCGTTGAATCAGAATAATAAGGCTGGAAAGGTCCTTGGTAGTCTGCTAGTCCAAACCAGTGGTGGGTTGCCCCCGGTTTGCACCGGTTTATAGAACCGGTAGTAAAACTGGCGGGAGGCTCTGCCCACCGACTCCGATGTCATCAGAACGCTTGCTCAGAAGAGCGTGCGGCCCCATTGCGAACCGATAGTAAAGTAGAACCCGCCCAAGGTCCAAACATCCCAAGGCAAGAATCCTTGTCACTATAGATAAGAATGGTTGAAACTTTATATACCCACGTGCCCGTTGTGTCATTTGTCAAGGTGTGCATGTAGTAAGACCACATATATTGCAAGGATTTGGTATCATGTTCAAGTGTTTGTGCAGTTCACTAAGGCATATTGTTTCTCCTTATGAATTGACATTCAGCTCACGTGTGTATTTAGAACCTAAGTTTTTTTCCTTATGGCATTGCACTTTGTGGGCAGGAAGGAAGATGTTTGTAGTGCTGACAAAGTTTTCTTTCTAGAACGGTCATTTGTCATCATTAAATTGATAAAAGATGCTTGATTTAAGGCCCAGGGCTACTTCCGTTCTCTGAAAGTATTAGGTGTAGCTTTCAAACTCTTCCAAAAGTTAATACTGAACAATAGTTTCTAATTTGATAGGAAAAAAGATGTTATTAAATACAGAGGAAAGAATCATGAATTACATTCAAGGAAGAACCTTGGTGGTGCAGCAGACTAAAGTGCTGTTAAGTAGCACTTAGCTGCCAGCTGCCTGCAATTACTGCGAGTTCAAATCTCACCAGGCTCAAGGTTGACTCAGTCTTCCATCCTTCCGAGGTAGGTAAAATGAGGACCTGGATTGTGGGGGCAATAAGTTGACTTTGTATAAAAAGAACATCACTTAGGGGGTGCCAAAAGCCCTACTAAGCAGGTATATACAAAAGTATGAAGGCTATTGCTTAACGCATTGTAAGCCGCCCTGAGTCTCCAGACAAGGGCAGCATATAAATCAAACCAATAAACAATAAATAAATTAGCAGCTTTAATTATATTTCAGTTAGGCTTTTGGCTGGTTCTCCCCATTTTTTGTCCTAACACTATCTCCCTACTTTTTGGAATGTGGTCCACATAGACACCTACACAGAATCTACTTTATTATACAGCAGTTATTGAAAGGAGAGAACATAAAGCATAAAGTAGTCCTTGTCTTACAGCCATTTTTTAAGTGATCTTAAGTTATAGTATCCCTTTAAAAAGTGTCTTACAACTGGTCCTTGAACTTAATGATTATCGTAGCATCTCTGTGGTCAATTAAATCAATAGGAAAGTCGGATTCACTTAACGTCTACACAATACACTTAACAACTGCAGTGTTACTTCAGTGCACTGAACAGACTTGCCTTTATCCCAAAGGACCCTCTGGCCCCTCTTAAATTACTAGAGCTATCTGGGTATAGTAAAAACAATGCATCTATGTGGAAATTAGCTATACCATCCTGTTTTGAATCATTCAAGCTATGGTATTCCCAGTGACATTCTATGGAAGCAAAAGTTGGACTTTTTTAGTAGCAGGAAGAATATTGATGCCTTTGAACTTTGGTATTGATGAAGCAGGGATGCGGTGGCTCAGTGGCTAAGACACTGAGCTTCTCGAACAAAAGGTCGGCAATTCAGCGGTTCGAATCCCTCGTGCCGCATAATGGGGTGAGCTCCCATTACTTGTCCCAGCTTCTGCCAGCTTCAAAAGCACATAAAAATGGAAATAGAAAAATAGGGATTACCTTTGGTGGGAAGGTAACAGTGCTCCGTGCGCCTTTGGCATTGAGTCATGCTGGCCACATGACTACGGAGACGTCTTCGAACAGCGCTGGCTCTTCGGCTTTGAAACGGAGATGAGCACTGCCCCCTAGAGTTGGGAACGACTAGTACATATGTGTGAGGGGAACCTTTATCTTTACCTTTATTGGTGAAGACTTCTGAGACTATAATGCACAGTCAAGAAAGCAAACCAATGGTTCATGAAACAAAACAAGAAGTTCTTTAGGCTCAAATGATCAGGCTCAAATTATTCTATATTGAATACACTATGTGTCAGGGTTCCAAGTAACATCCCCAATGAAAGAAGACTCCCAGGCTAGAAGTTCCTCAAATTTCCATTATAGTAGAGATGTCATATTGGCACATCTGGGAAAACCCGAATCTGAAAGCTCCCAGGTTTTCCCCACCCAAAAGAAAGTCCAAATTCCTTTTCCTGCACCCACATGTCCATCACATGGTCCAATCAATACACCGTCCCAACTGGAGATGCCTCCCAGTCACGCCGCTCTAGGTGCAGGCAGAATGTCCTTGATTCTCAGAGTAAAGAATGTTATTATGGCTAGATATCTCTACTGTTCCATGCAATCCCCTCTCCCAGTTTCCCTCAGCACTAAGTGTGGCAGCCCTGAAGATCCAAAGAAAAAGATGGATTCCAGAGCTGACAGGCTGCTCCCCCTCAACCGATGATTGTGTCCTGCAACGAGAGGATCATAGGGGGTTAATTAAACATTCCCTAACCACCTTTTCCCCTCCGCCCTAGGGGGATCCTTTGGCTTATCAGGGAATTTATCATGGAATTGTTTCACTAAACTGTCTGCCTTTACACCCCAGCTTTTAACCCAGTAGCTTCAGACAAGGGGTACCCTTTCCAATGGACTAAATATTGTAATTGACCTCTATACAATCTAGAGTCTAGGATTTTCTTAACTTCATAATGGGTCTCCCCTTGCACCACTATAGGTTTGGGCACCCGTTGGGTCTGTGGCCTCAATCTCAACCCGACTGCCGGCTTTAGCAAACTGCAGTGAAGACAGGATGCACTTTCCCTACTATGCATGTGAGGTTTCAGGTGAACTGTTACTGTGCTAATTACTTTCACTATTGGGAAATGTCCTAAAAACTTGGGTCCCAGCTTTTTACTGGGCAAGTTCAATTTGATGTATTCGGTCAATAGGTAAACCTGATTTCCCACATGGAAGGGGGGCTGAGATCGGAGAGAGATCGGTGTTTGTCCCCTTGTTTTTTATATGCCTCAGCAGCTTCTGCCAGCACTTTTTTGGTGTCTTCCCATCCCTTCTTTAACAACTCCATCCATTCGGTCAGAGTCATGGAGGAAGATGGTTCTCTGGGCAGCTCGGGCATGGGAACAAAGTCCATGCCACTGGTGACCTGAAAAGAGGTCAATCTGGTGCTACTGTGTACGGTGTTGTTGTAAGCCAGTTCTGCAAATGGTAGCAGGTCTGCCCAGTTCTCTTGCTGGTAATCCATGTAACATCTTATATATTGCTCCACCATTGCGTTCGCGGCTCTGTTTACAATAGGATGGAAAGCTGAGCTGAGTCCCTGAGTAGACCCAACCAATTTCAGGAACTCCCTCCAGAATTTTGTGGTGAATTGGACGCCTCGGTCTGAGATTATCTGGTGGGGCATTCCGTGTAGCGGAATGGTAAATCTGTTTGATGAACATTTTTGCCAGTTTCTTGGCCGAGGGTAATCCTGAGCAAGCAGTGAAGTGAGCTTGCTTGGAAAACAAGTTGATCACCGTCCAAATATCTGTATTTCCCCCACTTTCTGGGAGCTCGACTATAAAGTCCATTGTGATTTCCTCCTAGGGCCAACTGGGATTAGCCACTTGTTGGAGGAGCTCAGGAGGTTTCCCCAGTCTCATTTTCATGGTTGCGCAAGTGGCACAGCTCTTTACGTAATCCTCTACATTGGCCTTCATCTTTGGCCACCAAAACAGTCTTCTGGCCAGGTGCAGAGTTTTCAAGAAACCGAAATGGCCTGCCAGTCGTAAATCATGGCTGCATTGTAGGACTTCCAGCCTCAAGCTGGTAGGGACATACAATTTGGACCCTTTCCAAGCCAGCCCATCCTTCAAGGTCAAGATGTCTTTGTTATCTGTAAGCCATTGGTTGGCTGGGAGTGCTGCTTTCATTGTGGCTGTCAGTTTGTCCTGTACGTGGTCGGGTTGGCGTCTGGCTTGGCCTCTAGTGGTGACTTGTGCTGCTTGTTGTGAATGGGGGATGATAGCATGGGCGACTTCTTCCATTGGACTATTGAACTGTGGTTTTCTCGATAACACATCGGCCAGAGATTCTTCCTCCTTGGGATGTGTTAAACCGCCTGAAGTATTATGCCCAGCGGACTTGTTTGGGAGAGAGTTTCCTGGAGTTTTTTAGGGTTTTGTGATCAAGCCTCAAAAGGTACTTTGCTCCCCTCAAGAAAATGTCTCCAGGAGAGGAGGGCCCAGCGGACTGCGTAGGCTTCCTTCTCCCAAATTGCCCACCGTCTCTCGGTGTCGGCGAGTTTCTTGGACACATACAGTATGCTCATGGCAAAAGCTGACCCTGTGGGTCTTTCTGTAGGAGCACAGCCGCCGCCGCCACGTCACTGAAGTTAGCCTGGACAATGAATTGTCTGTCAGTGTGTTGAAGAATCAGCTCTTCAGCAAAGAGCCACTTTAATTTTTCAAAGGCCCTCTGGCAGTCCATCGACCAGACTAGCGGCTGCGTCAGTCATGGTTTTGTAGGAGGGGCCCCTCTTTTTAGTAGCTCCGTTAAGGGCAAGGTGACTTCTGCGAATGCTGCAATGAATTGCCTATAGAAGTTTGCAAAACCCAGGAAGCTTTGGAGTTGTTTGTGGGTACATGGGGGTTGCAAGCATCACACATTTTTCTTGTAAGCTACTACTACCATATGGACTCTTGGTCTAATCCAGCAAGATTATGAAGATCAGGATCACACACAAACCATAGAAATCAAGTCATGGTTGCTTTTGTTGCAACAATAAGTAGAACCATCCTTCTGGAAACTCCTAAAATAAAATGAGTTCCTGCTGCCAAAGATGACAGTGGTTGCCGTTTGTTCACTAGACTTCTGAATTCTGGTTGGCAATTGCAGCGACAAATGTGGAACCGGGTTTTTGTTGCCCCACATTGTTTATCTTGGGGTGGGGGGAAATCAAGTTGAGTGTTAAAAAGGACAGTTAGCTGTATGGGATGCTGCCATATTACTAGTACACTTGGGCATTTAATCATGGTAAAGTCTTTCTAGGGCAGTGGTTCTCAGCCTGGAAAATGTTAAGATAGGTGGACATCAGCTCCCAGAATTCTCCAGCCACAATGGATATTATTCAAACTCTTTTAAAATTTGATATTGTTGTGTTTTTTTTCTTTCTTTCTAGAGGCTTCTCATGCCTATCCCAGCCTTAGTTCTCAACTCTAGCAAAAGTCAGGTAATAGTATTAAAAGCAAGCTGTAGTGATGGCTACAGGAGAAGAATGAAAAGAAGTGATGTAGGCTACACAATGTGTGTCAGATATTGCCTACGTATGATGCCCCAGGCACCAGAAGGGGTTAAGTCTTCTAAGTCTACAGACATCCCATGTGACTGTATAAACCAATGAACTCCCTTATTGGAGTCATACCCACAAATCAATTGGATATCTTCCCTAATTCTTTCCATCCATCTCTGCGAGACAACAGTGAACTTCTCTCCCTCTCAACCTCTGAGTTATACAGTCAGGGTAATAAATGCAGCAGGACACCCTGTTCATTATTGTATATTTGTAAATAATAAAATAACTTTTAAACCTGAAACTGTATGGCCTAAATAACTTCCGCATAGACTGAATGAGCACGACCATCAGTATATATATCTGACAATGTGCTTGCCCTCTAAAATTGCCTAGGCAGAAGAAAAGATGCCCTGTTCTGGGTTGCTCTCTCTTGTAATAACTGCAAGTACATTTAATACAATAGGCCAATTCTGTAACAGTAACAGAGTTGGAAGGGACCTTGGAGGTCATCTAATCCAACTCTCTGCTCATGCAGAAGACCCGTACTAGGGATTTGAACCGCCGAACTGCAGACCTTTCTGATCGAGAAGCTCAATGTCTTAGCCACTGAGCCACCTAGTCAGGCTAATTCCTTGAGGTTTAACCTCATTAAACTTAAAAGCAGTCTCTTGGCTTAGTTCAGCAGTCTTATTTATGCACCATTATACTAGTTCTAGTTTCTTAAATTAAGATTATCATCATCATAATAAAATTTATTTCATATTTACGAGCACATCTGAGATTATTTAATAATGACTGTTAATGAACTCCCACCTGTGATTTGGGAGCGTACTGCAGTCAAACGTATAGTTTATTATTGTTTCATTTTGTATTAAGAATTGTTAAGGAAAATTATTGCTGTTCATTTGTACATCAGATCTCTTAAAAGTGTTCCCTAAGGTAGAGAATCTATGTCATATTAAGGACTGTCAACTCCTAAGTGGGAGAACCAGCTAAACAAATTATTACATGGCATCTCAACAGAAATTGAACTCTGACAGTGAATAGCTAATATGTAATCTCTCTTGATACTGGAATTGGCAATAGATGATGGCGAAGCAGCATGGAAGACTTTCAAGCAAATCTATAATTTTTGTGTACTATAAGAAGAACAAATAGCAGGAGATAATTTGTTTTAAACAGTCCCCATTGCTTTGTTAGGTACTCAATTTGAGGATGTTTTCTTTGATGTCATTTTTCATTTACCATTTGTAACTACCTGAAATTTGCATCTGCATGCACATTTTCTTTCCTTTTACAAATATAATAAAGAAAAAATTATTTACTGTATTTATTTATTGGTTCAATTTATATGCCGCCCTTCTCCGGAGACTCAGGGCGGCTTACAATGCGTTAAGCAATAGCCTTCATACTATACTAAGTATATACCTGCTTAGTGGGGCTTTCGCCCCCCCCCCACAAGCGGTGTTCTTTTTTTTATATACAAAGTCAGCTTATTGCCCCCACAATCCGGTCCTCATTTTACCTACCTCGAAAGGATGGAAGGCTGAGTCAACCTTGAGCCTGGTGAGATTCGAACTTGCAATAATTGCAGACAGCTGGTGCTAGTTAACAGCACTTTCGTCTGCTGCGCCACCAAGGCTCTTAAAAATACAAGATAGATTCATGGTGCTCTCTGTGCTCAGCTCTGCAATGGAGATAAATGGGTCAGGAGTGCTGGAAGACTGCAGCTTCTGACTCTCTCTCCTCTTTGTTTGGAAGAGAGGAAAACCAAAAGTTAAGGTTTCCTGAAGAAAAAGGCCTCTGGTCAAGATCCTATTCATGGGAGAGATGGGCATGGATCAGTGGTGAATTCCAGCTGGATTTATCTGGCTCGCATGATCCAGTAGGGCCGGCAGTGGGAGGCTCTGCCCACCCACCCGGACATCATCACGTCCCATTTTTGACCCTCTGCACATGCTCACATTTGCGATCCAGTAGCGAAAGTAAGTGCATTTTACTCCTGGCATGGATGCTGGAGAACCCAGCAAGGGGGAGGAGTTGTATTTCCCTGAAATTAAAACTGAATGTTTGCATAAGAGTAGCAAAAATATGGATGGCCACCAGAACAGTATTTCTCAACCTTAGCAACATTAAGATGTGTTGTTAATGAAGATCCCCAGTCACCCTGGTAGAGTTATCTTGAAACTGAATCGTGACAATTGGACTTCTTTCTGGTTTAAAACATTTTGTTTTTATCCATATAGTTTCAAATCAAGAAGAAAAAGAATGCAATTGCCATTGAGATGTGTTGAACTTCAACTCCCAGAATTCCATGTTGGTTGTGTGTGTGTGAATTCTTGGAGTTGTGGTGCATGCCTCTTAATGTTGCTGCAGTTGAGAAACACTGTACTACAAGGAAACAGAAGGATACTTATTGTAATATGATGGCTATCCAGATATTTGCAGTTATACTCTGGTAGCACTAGTTCAGGCAGTTGTTACTGTTGGCCCAAATCTGATTTCAGGGACAATAGTCTAGAAAATGATCTCCTTCCTTTTTTCTGCCTAGAAAGCACAATCAGTATCACTTTATCTCTTTTTCACTCACCCCACTTTTTTTTACTTGGTTTACCTTAGCTGTGATGTAACGAATATAGCCATATTCAGTTGGGTCTGTTCGTGGTAATAATTTACATCCCATAGTGACTGCCAAGCCAGCATGCTAAATGAAGCAATCAACACTGCAACAGCATATTGTGTGAACCCCAAGCTCATTCTCCCTCACACACCCCAAGCTCAGCATGAAATGTAAAGACAGATTGTAAGATTTCCTTCCCTCCACCCTTTCCTTCTCCTTTTCTTTTTGAAATTCAGCACTGCCTTTTTGCAACTTTACTGTTCGCAATTAAGAACACAATGTCCCTGTTGCACACACACACACGCGCACGCACACTCACACACACACAAGCCTCCTCTTCCTTTTCCCTCCCCTCTCAAAAAAATAAATAAATGGAAAAACAATTTAAGGTAGGTTTCTTGCAATTTGCATCTCTAAATTGCAAAGTGAAATAACTAAAAAGTCTTTAGCCACTTCAGTAGAGAACACTATGCCCTGCAATGAAGTATTTTGAGCAGAAGGAAGCTGCTCCTTCCACAGAAATGAAAACCAAAAAAAAAAAAAAGCAGAACTCCCTAGTAGTTAGCTTAGCCAAAACCATTCTGACAACCCTAGCAGGAGGGCCTATTACTCAGAGAAGGATGCACCAGCTCCTTTTCTGCAACCCTGATAACTGATGGCCAGTAGTTTCCATCATTGCTCCTTTCTATGCAGCCTTCTGTTCTCCATTGTTGTTCCTGTTGCTCTGTTTCAGTTTCAGTTTATTTCATTTGTATACCGCCCTCCTCCCGAAGGACTCAGGGCAGTGAACAGCCATAAATAAAACATACAAGTATAACATTTAAAACCCAATTAGAATCCAATTAAATAAATTTGGCCGTAAAAATATTAAAACCCCAGTAATTTACAATGAATTAAAATATTATAACATTTTTTTAAAAAGGGGGAATCAGGCCAGGCCTGCCTGGCGAAATAAAAGGGTCTTAAGAGCGCGGCGGAAGGTGCGTAGGTCCGGGATCCTCCGAATCTCCGGGGGGAGCTCATTCCAGATAGTAGGTGCCCCCACAGAGAAGGCTCTCCCCCTGGGGGCCACCAGTCGACATTGTTTGGCTGATGGCACCTGGAGGAGGCCCTCTCTATGAGAGCATACTGGCCGGTGGGAGGCCACTGGTGGCAGTAGGCAGTCTCGTAAATAGCCAGGTCCTAAGCCATGGAGTGCTCTAAAGTGCACCTTGAAGCGCACCCGGAAGACCACCAGGAGCCAGTGCAGCTCGCACAGGAGAGGTGTCGGGAACACCATGTTGCTCCCGTAACCACCCACACGGCTGCACTCTGCACCAGTTGGAGCCTCTGGGTACTCCTCAAGGGGAGCCCCATGTAGAGAGCATTACAGTAGTCCAGGCGGGAAGTGACGAGGGTGTGAGTGACCGTGTGTAAAGAGTCCCGATCTAGAAAGGGGCGCAACTGGCAGATCAGGCGAACCTAATAAAAAATCCCCCTGGTCACGGCCGTCAGGTGCTCTTCTAAAGACAGCCATGAGTCCAGGAGGACACCCAAGTTGCGAGCCCTCTCCGTGGGGGCCAATGATTCGCCCCCAATAGTCAGTGATGGCACCAACTGACTATATCGGGACGTTGGAAACCACAGCCACTCGGTCTTGGATGGGTTGACTCTGAGCCTGTTACTCCCCATCCAGATCCGTACGGCATCCAGGCACCAGGACATCACTTCAAGGGCATAGTTGGGGTGGTCCGGGGTGGAGATGTACAACTGAATATCATCAGCATACTGATGATACTTCACCCCGAAACCACAGATGATCTCACCCAGCGGCTTTACATAAATGTTGAACAGAAGGGGTGAGACGACCGACCCTTGTAGTACCCACAAATGAGGCACCTCGGGGTCGACCTCTGCCCCCCTGCCACCGGTTGGAGAGAAAGGAGAAGAACCACCACAACATGGTGCCTCCCACCCCTAACTCTTCCAACCGGTGCAGCATGATACCATGGTTGATGGTATCAAAAGCCGCTGAGAGATCTAATAGGACCAGGACAGAGGAGCAACCTCTGTCCCGAGCCCTCCAGAAATCACCAACCAACACGACCAATGCCATTTCCGTGCTGTACCCAGGCCTGAAGCCCAACTGGAACGGATCCAGATATACTGTTTCATCCAGGTACTGGGGGAGCTGCCGCGCAACCACACTCTCGACAACCTTCGCCACAAAGTGAAGGTTGGAGACCGGACGATAATTAGATAACACTGCCGGGTCCAGAGAAGGCTTCTTGAGGAGAGGCCACACCACCGCCTCTTTCAAGGTGGCGGGGAAGACACTCTCACTCAATGAAGCATTTATAATCCCCTGGAGCCAGCCTTGCATCACCTCCCAAGAAGCCAGCACTAACCAGGAGGGGCATGGGTCCAACAAACATGTGGTCGCGTTCAGTCCACCCTGAATCCTGTCCATATCATCAGGAGCCACAGGATCAAACTCGTTCCAGATAATATTCACAAGACCCGCCCCAGTTATTCCCCCTGAGACCACCCAGTCGGAGTCCAGGTTTTCCCGAATCTGAGTGATTTTGTCATGCAGATACTGTAGAAAATCCTCGGCTCTACCCTCCAAGGGGTCCTCCTATGCTCCCCAGTGGAGCAGGGAGCGGGTCACCCTAAACAGGGCGGCCGGGCGGTTATCTGATGATGCAACAAGAGCAGCAAAATAAATGCATTTTGCTGCTTTTGTTGCCACTAGGTAATTCTTAATGTGAGATCTTACCAGTGTCCGGTCAGATTCAGAAAGACTGGCCCTCCAACTACTCTCTAGGTGTCTTTTCCAGTGCTTCATCTCCCTTAGCTCCTCGGTAAACCAGGGAGCCAGGTGAGCTCGGCACCGGGTCAGAGGCCACAAAGGCATGACCTGATCCAGAGCTCCAGCAGCCGCCCTATCCCAGGCGGCCACTAAGTCTCCAGTCGAGGTGTGAGCCAGAGCTCTGTGTCTGCTTTGTGAGCCAAAATACCACTGTCCTTCTAGTTACTTTCAAGGGAAGGGAATTAAAAAAAAAAAACAATCTTTGGGGCTGCAATTCTGTAAGGAAGGATTTGCCTCCTGAACTCCACACAGGGAAAATCGAGAGGTTGACTAAGGAAGGTCTGACCATTATGCCACACATAGATAAGTTATGAAGAAGGAGACCAACAGGTGGACATAGCTCATTTGTTCTCAGGATGAACTTTCCTGAAAGAGGCCAGGAAGTCTTGAAACAAAACAGCAGCTCTGTCTTTTGGCCACCAGATTCTTTTGGGTGGCTGTAGATGATCAAAAGCCTAGAAACCTGAAGCTTTATTTTAAACTCTGCTGTATCTAGCTGTCACCAGAATAATATATGTCATATGTGCAGAGTCATAGGAAGTGAAATCATCCGTCCTCTTCATCTAGAGACCAAGATCATCCTTTTTGTCCAAACAAAATAATAGGACAGTTGTAGGCTGCCAAAGCTACGTACGGCAGCATTTATGACTCACACATCTTAGAGCTCTCCTATCTTTGTGGCCTTTGCTAAACCTTCTTAGTCAGAAAGCTGCGTAGGAAGAAGTGCTACAAAACAACTTCTTAGCACTCTGTCCGCCTTGGCAAATTAGGAGCACCCTCGGTGTCCTGAATCCCTGCCCCAACACCTCTTCCTCTTCTCAAGGACCTTCACCCCCAACCAAACTGTCACTCCTTGACTTACTTATTTCCTTCATTTTCTCCTGACTGCAGACAACCTATTCAGAAGAGGATAAATCTAATGCAAGATACCGTCAGCAAAGAAAATAAATTCTTCTCGTGGCAGTTGCCAGCTAATAATCACTACAGTCCATTGTGATTAAATAAAAAGAACTGGAATCTTTTTCCTGTGGGAACTGGATAGTTTTTGATCAATTAATATTTAGGGAAAGGGAAACGAAGAACATTTAAAGAAATTTGTCTTAATCCAACTAAGAAGAAAAGCAATCCAATTTATTTTCATTTTACATTTCAATTACTAACATAATTTAGCCATTGCTGAAGACAATGATACCAAATTATTAAAACATTTATAATTAATATAGTTATTTACATCAAGATTCTATTTTTATTTTAAAAGAAAGATTAAAAGCAAGACTAAGACATCAAAATTATTGCAATAAATATATTTTGAATTTGTCCCAAATATATTCTTGATTAAAATAGGTTACTAAGGTTACTCAGTAACTTAAAAGATTACTTAGGTTACTAAGCAAATGCACTGTTTGTCTTTAGATCACCGACAGCCATCCTAGCTTAGGAGTCTGTATAGCTTTATTATGCAGCTGAGCTAATTCAATGAGACCCTGGAATGAAAGTTTGTTTTGGATATAATTATAATAGGTGATGCTGAACAAGTCACATTCTCTCCAAATCTTTGCAGAATCAAATTATAATACCGGTTGGGACCTGGGAATTGTTTAAAAGTATTGCCTTACCTACATTCAGGCATGATTCCCACCCCAACACCTACTTGTAGGGAATCTGAAAAGTTTGTCTTGGGAGCAAATATTTCTGTAATTAAAACAGCTAAGCAACTTCCTCATAGTATCCATACTATACATACATGAACATTAAGACAAAAGTGTTTATGTGTATTTATTGTCTAAATCAGAGGGCTTCAAACTTGGCAGCTTTAAGTTGAAGTCCATAAGTCTTAAAGCTTCCAAGTTTGGGGACCCCTGGTCTAAATACACATAAAAACATGCACCCAAAACCTGAAACTTATCTAAAAATGTTCCACCAAACTGGGGGTTAATAAACCAGCAAAATTAAGAATACCCATCAGTCATGGCTCATGGCTTACTGACTTTTAATAGTAGATCATATGTCATTATGCAGAAATTACAAAATTCCTTTACAGGTGTGAGACAGCCACTTGCCTATCTAAGTCTAGAATAGACAGAAGGCAAAGTATATATAAGATATAGAAGTGGATTTCTTCTTCTTCCTCAAGGAAAAAACAGTCCAGTTGTCTTTTGAAAAAGCAATTTTGAGATAACTATGTCCTGGATGAGTGAAAATATCCACAAAGTGAATATATTAATCATCTGCTGGCTGATCAGCAAAGATTTCTGATTCCTCATAGTTTGACAAGAACAGGAACTCAAACCCCTCCTTCTTCTACAATATGAAAACTTACGGATTTTTAACAGAATAACAAAATAACAGAGTTGGAGGGGACATTGGAGGTCTTCTAGTGAGTCCAACCCCTGCTCAAGCAGGAAACCCAATACCATTTCAGACAAATGGCTGTCCAATCTCTTCTTAAAAACCTCCAGTGTTGAATGATGTACAATTTCTGGAGACAAGTCATTCCCTTGATTAATTGTTCTGTCAGGAGATTTTTCCTTAGTTCTAGGTTGTTTCTCTCCTTGATTAGTTTCCATCCATTGCTACTTGCCTTTGCCTTCAGGTGCTTTGGAGAATAGGCTGACCCCCTCTTTTTTGTGGCAGCTCCTTAGATATTACTGCTATGATGTCACTCCTAGTTCTTCTTTTCATTAAAGTAGACATACCCAATTCCCGCAACCATTCTTCATCATGTTTTGGCCTCCAGTCCACTAATCATCTTTGTTGCTTTTCTCTGCACGCTTTTCAGAGTCTCAACATCTTTTTTATATCATGGCAACCGGAACTGGATGAACATTCCAAGTATAGTCTTACCAAGGCATTATAAAGTGGTATTAATACTTCATATGATCTTATATGGAGATCAAAATTGTTTTGTTTTTTCTTTCAAATTTCCAAGAACTCTTCCAGATGGAGATGCATATTGAGGCAAGACTTCTACTGAACACACAGCACTACGACTAGGTGGTTACCATCCTGAAATGTCCTGACATATCTTTATAGCTCTCATGATCTATTTTCCAAAGAAATTGTGTGAGGAAGGGATGTTCCTGTAGAAATGGTAACATTTCACCATCTAGGGTTTAAAGAAATGGGATATTCTGTCATTGGAAGGGATGGTCAATATGCTTTCCCCCACCCCCTTGTAGTTAGTTCTTGGCAGATCAATATGCCTACACCATGGGTAGCCATCAGTGCAGGATAAGGAGCTTTGGAGCAATGTGTTTCACTTTTTTAAGGAGGGAAGAAACATGCTTTAGTGGAAAGCTGAGTGGGCAAGAAAAGGCAACAACCACCATCTATAACTCATTGACAGTCACTTCTTTGTGAGCGCCACAAGTTTACAAATAATCAAAATTGCAAGTGGTATCAGATGAGATCAATGACAAAAAAGTCATTGAAGTCTAGAAGTATCCTAGCTATGGTAAATGTTCTTTGCTTGATTATTGGGGACTTGAGGTTCTACGAAGAACAAATGTGTTGCTTCAGGTTTAATGTCTGTCCACTATTAATCAGACTGGCCAAGATTCCCCAAGAGTTCAGGGAAAGGACTTTTCCAGCCCTACTACCCAAGTTCCTTTGAACTAGAAATGTTCAAGAGAGAATTGAAACTGGGACTTTATGCGTGCAAAGAATGCGCTCTACCACCAAGCTATTTCTCCTCCCAATATTTCCCCTACCTCCTGCAGATCTGGGGTAGAAAATACAGGTGTAATTAGGCTTCCCTAAATATGACACCTGGACTATCATGCGCTGGAAGTTAATTTTTATGATGCTGAAAGTGACGCTGCTAAACTGTAGCACAATTGGAAATGATCTGGCAACAGGTAAGAAAGCAACAATTTCCCCCTCCCCCCAGGGTCTGATTTCATTCCAGTAGTGATTGTCCAAGCATGTGGCTTTATATAATGAAACATTTATAACACTTCTCTGTAAAATGGAAAAGTTTCCAGCAATGTTATGCAAGAGCAGAAAGAATGCATCCTCTCTTATTGCGTCAGATCTCTTTCTTTTCTTCTTTGACCTCCTAGATACTCCAGGCAACTGTATGTTTTACTATGCAACAATAATTAATATCAGTGCTGCCTCTTAGGTTAACCCATTATTAGTTCAGTTCTCATTAGGAGGTAGAATTTAAGCGTGAAAACAAAAGCTATGGAATTGTAGTTCATTGAAATCCATAGATTTCCCCTCTCCTCTCCACATACGAACCATATTTCCTATTATCCCCCAGTCACCTGCCCCCCTCTGTCATAGAAGGATAGATTAAATTGTGACAGAAGCACTTTTGGCAGCCATGATCAATCAGTTCTCCGATTCTCCATAATCTTGCAAGATGTTGGATCAGAATATGATCAGGAAATAAATGTATGTCTTGATCCAGCCATACAGTAGTGTTTGACATGCTGGGATTTTAAAAGAAGTTGTAATGTAAGCCGTTATCCTATTAGCCTCAGATATGAAAACTGACGGTATAGCGGCTAAAGCCTTGTGTTAGGAGCCAAGAGACCAGCATCTAGATCACGCACAGCCATGGAAGTTACTAGGTGGTTCTAGAACGATCTCTTTCAGCCCGAAGTATCTTACACAACTGATGTTGTGGGGAGAAACAAAAGGAGGAAGCCAATGCATTGTGTACTAAAAAGAAAGCCAGGAGATAAATCTAATAAATAAATACAATGTGCCATTTTAATGTGCTATTGTTCTAAAAACTATGTGTATGAAGTGCTCAGTGTTTCTTTTACATCGCATGTCATTCATTACTGTTTACTAGAAACACATTTGTCATTGTGGTATTTGCATGTTTATGTATTGTGAGGAAGGGATCCTTTTACAGGTCTACTGCCAGATTTGAAGGCTCTCTGACAGTTGTTTCCAAAAGTTACACTTTCAATTTTGGGAACAGAGAAGGCAAATTTTGCCTTTACTTTTGGAGGCAAATTATGCATAGTGTTTGCCAAGTTTTTGAAGATAAAGTTGCTCTCCTCCTATAATTGAAGGCTATGGTTTTTATTGGTTGTCCAAGTCAAAGATCACTCCCAGGATACTTGTTGGGCCTGTGTTGGTGGTACCAGTTTAATTTTCTGGCAAAAGAAGAGAACTAGGGAGTCTGGTTTTTTGCTGTCTATTATTTCATCTTAGCTTGAAGCCCTAAACCCGTCCTTTCTCAATCTAGTGTTCTTCAAATACATTGGGATCTCAACTCCCAAAGCAGCCGGTTGGCCATGGGATTTGAAAATATTAAGGAAGTCTGAGCTATCAGATGTGTGCTACTCTTCCTAGGAGAAATATATATATTTTACTAGGAGAACAGATGTTTTAGTTACCAATGAATTACACAACTGAAAAACCTTTTCTGAAGCTGTATCCCCTGAACCTCAAGGACTATCATTAAGCTTTAACCAGATGAAATTGTCATTTCTTTTCTGGCAAAATTATTGAGTGGATGGTTATCATGGAAACACTGTGGACAGCAGCTAATTATCTGGCCCTACTTCAGTTGAGTTTTAGGCTTAATCTTGCTATAGAAATGCTATGAATCACTCAGATTGATGACCAATGTGAGCCAACTGGAGAAATCTAATTCTAGAAATCTCCCATTGGCTTTGAGTACCAT
>WNWU01013599.1:5945763-6006788 GCA_012654045.1 Ptyas mucosa
CCAGCCAGCATAGCTGGCTGGAGAATTCTGGGAGTCGAAGTCCACAAGTCTTAAAGTTGCCAAGTTTGGGAACCCCTGCCATAGACTATACTATTTTAATGAATAGATTTTGATATATTAATTGACATATCAACATATATTCTTCTAAGTATGATGACCATCTGAAATTACTCAGGTCTTATCTATCCTTGTGTCCGTTCTCTGGGTCTCTCACTACACTTGATCCTAGTCAAAGAGTGCAGTAAGCAATTGAGGATGAGATCTTAGACATTATGGCCCCGGGATTCAATATTTGAGTCTACTTACTATAGAGTTGAGAGAGATATTTTATAGTTGAGGCAATGAATTTCTGATTCTAACTTCCAGAAAAATCAGCTTCCCATCCTTATAATAGTCGTTTGCCCAGTAGGCTTTTTATCCCATTCAATTATCTAATTGACATTGTGTGAAATGAATTCGATCTGCACATTTTAAAGACTGACTAGAACAAGGAATCCCCATTCTGTATGAATAATGTGCAACAGTCTTAATGTCTGTTATCAAAAATTTCAATAGATCTTACGCTATGACTTATTTAGCAAAAAAAGGAGCGTATCAGGCTTATTGGATCCAATTGCATTGGTACAGAAAAGGAATAAGAAATGGATAATTCGTCACGTTCTGAGAATGCAATACTTTTGTGTTGTCTTGAAATTGTTACACACTGGTAAGTTGTCGCTATATATATTAATTCAACAAACTACAAATGTATTAATGGCTAGGCAGTGGAAATGGATTTTATGTGCCCTTCTTATTGCTAAAAAATGTATTAAACATTGGAAAGATAACTGTAAGGCCACAATAAATACTTGCTGTTATTTGCAATTTATGAATATTTATTAATGAATTGCTTAAAGATTATGCGGATGATTTACAATGAAATATGCTCATCCACTATAACTTCTGTATAAATCTTTACATGCACATATACACATGTAAAAAGCCTTT
Organism: Ptyas mucosa; assembly: GCA_012654045.1. Classification (NCBI taxonomy): domain Eukaryota; kingdom Metazoa; phylum Chordata; class Lepidosauria; order Squamata; family Colubridae; genus Ptyas; species Ptyas mucosa. The sequence goes on from WNWU01013599.1 coordinate 5,946,751, forward strand.
ATATACTCATACTCACACAAACACACATACAAACACTTTTTGTTATTGCTGTTGCTTCTCCCTCCCCCTTCCCCCCCCCCCTACTATTTTGCTTCTTTTTAAATAAGTAAAGGGCAAAGGGACTTGGCCCATTATGTGTGTGCCACAGTGGACATCTTTCTCTTTAGCAATTGTTGAAGCATATTCAATTGCTAAAGGCTAAAGCACAGCAGAATCCACAGCAAAGCATGATGAAGCCAAAGTGATGACATGTGTCTGGTGACATCATCAGACAAATGCCACTTGATACAAGTGCACTGAGTCATAGCGGTAGCATGATGATGCATGTTTATCTTCTATATTTATCAAAGGAATGGACAATCAGTTCCCAGCTCAACTTTCCCTGCTTTCCTGAGCCACTTACATCATAATTGTGTGCCCACTTTGTCTTGTTTGATGCATTAATTTAATGATACCTTTGCTATCTAACCGTCCTAGTAAATCACATTGGAAAACATATTTCCTGAATCATCTCTTGGTGGACCACACTTAAGCCCAAAATGTATATTGCTAAGAAAGGCAGTTAAGTGAGTTTTGCCCCATTGTATGATTTTTTTGCCAGAGTTACTAAGTGAATCTTGTGGTCATTAAATGTATCTGGCTTCCCCCATTGACTTTGCTTGTCCGAAGCCATCTGGGAAGGTGACAAAAGGAGGTCACATGACCCCAGGACAGTGCAGCTTGTCATAAATTGCAGTTTATAAATGCCAGTTGTCAAGTGCCCAAATTTTCACCACATGACTATGATGATACAAATAAACCCTGTAGGTCATCTAGTCCAACCGCCGGGCCAAGCAGGAGACTCAACACCATTTTTGACAGATGGCAGTCCAGTCTCTTCTTGAAAGCTTCCAGTGATGAAGGTCTACAACTTCTGAAGGCAAGCTGTTCCATTGGTTGATCTGTCAGAAAAATTCTCCTTATTTCTAGGTTGAATCTCTCCTTGATCAATTTCCATCTATTATTCCTTGTTTGGCCTTCAAGTGCTTTGCAAAATAGATTGATCCCATCCTCTCTTTGAGAGCCCTTCCAGTATTGGAACACTGCTATCATGTCTCCCCTGGTGCTTCTCTTCACTAGACTAGCCATGCCCAGTTCCTGTAACCATTCTTCGTATATTTTAGCTCCAGTCCCTTAATCATCTTTGTTGTTCTTCTCTGCACTCTTTCTAGCATCTCAACGTCTTCTTTATAATGTGGTGATCAAAACTGGATGCAGTATTTTATGTGTGGTCTTACTAAGGCTTTATAGAATAGTATTAGTACTTCATTGATCTTGCAACTTAGGATAATGTTAATGCAATTTAGGATTGCATTGGCTTTTTTGGCTGCCGTTGCACACTGTTGGCTCATATTTAATTGGTTGTCCACTAAGAGTCCAAGATCCCTCTCACAGTTACTGCTATTAAGTCTGGTTTCTCCCAATTTATATGTATACTTTTGATTTTTCTTATCTTAGTGTAAGACTTTACTTTTCTTTACACTGAATTTCATTTTGTTAGTTAGGGCCCAGTATTCAAGTGTGTTAAGATCAGGGGTGAAATGTTCCCGGTTCGGACCAGATCGCCCAATCTGGTAGCAATGGCGGCGGGTGGTTCGGAGAACTGGTAGCAAAAATCCCTGCGCCCCCCCCATGCCCAGCTGAGCCGCGCGATCATCAGAGGCTTTTTTTTTTTAACTTTTAAAAGCATTTTTTCTACAACCTCTTTGGCCGAAAAAATGCTTTTAAAAGTAAAAAAGAAAAAAAAGCCTCTGCTGATCACGCAGCTCAGCTGGGATTGTCAAAAGCTTTTAAAAGCATTTTTTCTACAACCTCTTCGGATGAAGAGGTTGTAGGGGGGGAAAATGCCTTTAAAAGCCTCTGACGATTCCAGCTGAGTTGCCTGATCGTCAAATGCATTTTTTTCTGCAACCTCTTAAGGTTGTAGAATAAATGCTTTTAAAAGTTAAAAAAAAAAAGTTGGCCACGCCCACCAAGTCACATTACCCTCCCCAAGCCACGCCCACAGAACCAGTAGTAACAAATTTTACATTTCACCACTGGTTAAGATCCATTTGGATCTTCAGCCTATCATCTAGGGTGTTTGCTATTCCTGCCAGTTTAGTAACATCTGCAAATTTAATAAGTTCCCCTTCTATTTCCTCATCTAAGATATTTATGAAGATATTGCAAAGTACTGGGCCTAGGACAGAACCTTGTGGTAGCCCACTGCTTACTTCCCTCCATGTAGTACTGCAATGGTGTGTGTGATAGTATGAAAATAGATTATTTTGATACAGCTTTACACTGAGATGCAGTAGAAATAAATAAATAATGTGTCTTTGTATGTCACAGAATGGAATAATTAATTTACTGCACTGTCTGAATAATTTTAGAGTTTTTTCATCTTTCTCCACTGTTTTCTTTTTAATTGTGTGTAATACATAACAAACAAGTGGCCTATGACTATAAATACATTTTCTTACTTATTATTGGGTTTTTCTTCCAAGGAAGGCTCACCTGGCTTCTAATATAGTATATTTGCCAATGCAAATTCCTTTTAAAATTGGCAATGCTTTCAATATACAGTATGTATTCTTCATGCCACAATCCTCTCCCCTCTTTTACAATGTTGTCATTTTGCTTTGTATTTTCACTGTGTTTTGTTTTGTCAACTGATCAGGTAATTGTTTATTGGAGGCAGATTTTTTTTAATGACCTTATAAATAAATGCTCAAAAAATGTTGCATCATTTATATACAGGGGAGAAATTGTGGGTCTACTTAGGGAAATCTTTGAAGTGAGACTTACAATTGTTTCCTATCCCGGGAGACGGCAGCCTTTGCAAATGACACTGCTTTACTGCCTAGCCTCATTGTTGGTACCATTAAAGTTGACACAACATTGGAAAGAGCATAATTTTTGAAGTTTCCACCGAACAACCTCTCCTGCCCATAGCAAGAAGTTCAAGAGTCCAAGTTAGCCAGAAAGACCAGTTATTTGCCCTGGAAATTCACTCAAGTGCAGATGAGCCGATTGATAATTCAATACTCAAGGAAAAGCATTCTGCACATCCTCAAAATGATTCACCCATATTCTGGCTAGGAACTTTGCTTTTTATATATATATATATATATAAATGAAAGAACATGGAGCCTCTTCACATTTTATTCCCAAAGCTGGTATTTCTGCCATGAGGTTGCAGAGAAGAAGAAAAATTAGATTACATCTTCAGTGTGGCTGATAAGATAGTTGCCCTGGCTTTTCTCCATGGCTCTACTAACAGCCAGATAGTACTCTCCCCTCTGCAGCTCCCTTCCCCTTGCAAACTGGGCAGGCTGGGACCTGTCTTAATAGTGATACATTGGAAGTTCTCTTCCTGAAAGCCTTTCCTGCTAAACTGAAAGGTAAAAACATTTGAAACAAACATAAAGTTTTGGAATGCATGTGTGAACTGGAAGATGCAAGAATTCCAGAGCCATTCTATCGAGACAACACATCTGAACAATGGCTTGCTTTTTATGTTCGACTGTCGCCTTGGCTTTTTTAACTGACCTGCACCTAAAACACTTAATAGGCAAACAATTTCCAATTCACGTTTCCTCTGTCATTCAGTGTGCTGTAGCACCTTGATAATGATGATGTAGTGTAATGCTTCTCAACTTTTAAGATATGGGGACTTCAACTCCTAGAATACTTTAGCCAGATGGCTGTTGAAGTCCCCATATCTTAAAGTTGCCAAGGTGGAGAAATATTGATCTAGTGTTTTAAAAAGCTATTTTGCATACCTTCTTTATTTACAAGAGGGTTTTTAAAATCACACACCTTTATATTTCATTTAACAGGGAATTTCTCAGAATGCATAGACAAAAATTAAGATTTACCCAACTACATTTGGTGAATCTTTATCTAGTTGGAAGCGCTTACTATCCATACCTGCCTATCATTTCTTTGCTTTTCCTTCCTCCTTCCCTCCTCCCCATAAATCCCATACCTTCCTTATGATTCTTCAGAGGCAAGAAGATATATTTTAGCTCTTGCCAATGACTAAAAGACATTTGATGGTAAAAATTATCTAAATACAGGTCTGGTCTACCCGAGAGGAAATGGTGTAAAAAAAAAAAAGAATTGTTCCCCATAGCACCTCAGCCAATCAGACAACACCTTTCTTTGACCACACCTACCTGGCCGGCAGGTGCATAAAAAGAAAAAAGGAACAACACTCCAGAGCACTAAGTAACTGCTGAAGAGCTGGGACTTGACTTCTCCCCTTCCCTGAATTCTTGCCACTTCTCCAGTCTACCTTTGGAAATCTATCAGTCATGCTTTTTTGGCATAGCCAACCTGATCATTACTGGCCAAGTCCGGGAGAAATGTATCCTTGCCCTGGCAACAATCTCATAAGGTGAGCAGCTTCTTTTTTCACCCCTCCCTTTCCAGCTATGCCAACAGCTGAAATCTGCAAGAAGAAGAAGAAGAAGAAGAAGAAAAAGCATGCAAATAAATCTACTTGTTCATGATGGGATTCATGAAATAGTTGTAATGATTCAGCTTCCAGAATTTTGCTTATTTCAAGAGAATGTCTGGAAAGCTCATAGTCAGACTATCAGAAAGGATGAAGACTTTGTTATATTTTGTTCCCTCTTTCTTCCCAGTACTTTGTATGCCGAGCTGTCATTCTACTCACATAGGATTTGCATGGTGCTATCCTGGATAGTTGCTATAAAAAGATTTCTCATCCATAAGTTGGTCTCTTCCAAATTTAAACCTGAGTACCACTGTTTTTCCCATTCTGTGGTTAAATGAGGGGAATGAAGTGTTGGCATCAGAGGCAGATCAAGAAAAAAGAATAATAGCACATCTTGTCCATTTCTTTGGTATAAACTGACACGAGTGACAGATCTTGTTTAGACCATGTTTGCATTTAATTTCTGGAGACATGTAGGTAGCTTAAGAATGGCACAGCAGGGAGTGTGGAGCCCATCTTTGCTCTGCTTCTGCTTGAGAAGATCATATTCAACATCCAGCAGGATCTGGATCTTGCTCAGAGGCTCACAGGAACACTTCTCTTAATTCCATTCAAATTCCTTCACTGCCATCCTTTTTAGTATGCAGAGAGACACTATTCTCTGGAATTGCTACCCCCCCCCCCCCCCTTTCTTTCTTCCCTCATCTGTTTTGGATTGCATTTAAGGGCTGTTTAGTTGGGAAAAATAGGGGCTAAGTGTTAAAGTACCCTCTTCTACACAAATATTAACAATGCACAAGCCCTTGCAGCCTTTTTAATTTTGGCACTCTTACTGTTCATCACAGATACTCTTCTCTCTTATAAGACCTCCAGCTTCTGTAGCCAAACCTTCTTTCACTAGCTCATTTTAATGGCATCTCAAGAGGAAGAGGTGCCAGTTGAAGTCCAGAATTGTGGCCATACACCAAAACATTTGTATATATTAAAAAAACATTTCACTTTTGAGAGCTCAAGGTCAGAAATCCAATTCCAGAAAGCATGAAATGTTTCTGTGAAGTACATTAGGTAGATAGTCAGCCATTGGCCCAAGGCCACCCTATTATTAGGAATTTGGCTAGAGACATTTACAAAAGCCTTTTTGTGATGCAGCCTTTTTATATGCAATGGAAAACTGGGCTTTTTGTATAACTTATCTGTGGGAACAGACAGAGAGAATTTTCTCTTTTTACTCCTCCCCTTCGAAATTGTTGCTTGCTACTAATGACTAATACTGGTATATATTGTGATAAAGACTAATTACATATTTTACAGTCAAACAACGTGCAGTTGTAAAATTGACACTAACAATGTCAATGCAGAACAGAATGTGAAAGAGAACTAATTTTAAAGTAAACAAGCCAATGTAGACTTAGCATTTGAATTATGGCTAATTTAAGACATTATCATTGCACAGTATTACAGGTAGGCTTGAAAAATTTCTCTGAGGTTTTACTAGAAGTGCAAGATCTGCTGATCCAAAGTAGATACCAAATAAAGACCCCGCCGGCATTTGTGATGTGCTAAAAATTAAGTGCCTCCGAGCATGTCCTCAGCTGAGGAATTTACAACCAGTGCAGGATTCAGAAGGAAAGATTGCTAACATGAACCATCCAAGGATTAGAAAGCTGCAGTGATCTACTACCTCCTGCTTATTTGTAAAAGGAAGAAGATTTTAAAAAGATGCAAAAATAACAAGTAATCTTAGAGAAAATGCACTTTGTAGCTCTTCCTTTCATCCTGCCGTTTAGTTACTACACAGGTATTTATAGCAAGACCTCACAAAAACTACTTGCCTTTTAAAAGGTTCTGAAGATATGGTGTTGTGTCACCATAGTTGGGAATCCAGTGGTGATGTGAAGTCTGTAAGATGGTTGTGTTGAGTGACACATGACCTGTAACTTCCTGCTGATTATCTTTTTTTGGTTTTAATGGTGTTACTTATCGTGTTTTGTAATCTGTTTATTATTTTATAGTCATTTTAATTATGTGAACTATCCAGAATCACAAATGCGAGATGGGTGGCTACACGAATTGAACAAGTACAGTACATTTTTGCAGTGATTTCTTGGCTTCTGAATGTATTATCATTTAGAACTTTACTTGAAAAAATCTCTCCCTCCCTCCCTCTTACTCTCTCTCACACACATATCTTCCTCTTGGCAAATCCTATTTCCTGAAGTTTTTGTTGGCAAAATTTTGGAATTCTTTGCCATTGCTTGCTTCCTAGAGCTGAGAGAGAGACTGGCCCCCAGCTGGCTTTGTGCCTAAGGCAAAATTATAACTCACAATTTCACAGATTGCAGTCTGATGCATTAACCACTATACCAAAAGGACATTATTATGTCTCTTATCCATACCTTTTTCGCTATTGCAGAGAGCCACTGGCGCTGCCATTCCTAAAGCAGGAAGAACCAAACATCTCAACATCAGTTGAGCAGCATTGCCCATCTTTCCAGTATATTCTGTGTGCTGTTACCTCTCCAGCTGTCAAACAGCATGAGGAAACTCTCACCTATCTCAATCAAGGTAAGATTTTATAAATCAAAGGAGGTGGTGCAGGAGAGAGAGGAAAAGCGACCAAGTTCTTCAAAAGCTGCCCCCTAGTGGTAAACATAATGCATTAGAGGCAATGCCTAAATAACATTGTGACACAAAAATGACTGGATTCACACACACACACAGACACACACACACACACAAACCCCACCCAAAGCCTCTACTGTTGGAAGAGAAAGGTAAATTAGACCTTCCGTGAACTGACAGCTGAACCAGGTAACAATAAGGCTTTCAACCATTTAAATCCTAACACATTGCAAGATTGATTGCCTTTCTAATTAAAAGCTAAAGGTTGCATTTTATCCAGCAGAAGATCTTTTGTTAGAACTATATACTGTGTTTACACAATATGCTTAATCTGATTACTGAATTAACTCATTGTCAAGGCTTGCACAATATATTTTACCAAAAACTGGCCACATGGGTTGGGTCTACACAATGTGTTACTTCTTTTTGGCTGCCTTAACACTAATATAGCGTAGCATTGGTGTAAGAAAGCTTGGTGTGTTTTAGCAACTGAATTTAGATATATAGAACTAGATTCTACTGAACCATATTATTTTCACAAATGTTTTTTTTTAATTTTGTTGCTTTGCTGGGAATATATTCATATAAATCAATGTTTCTCAACCTGAGCAACTTTTAAGATGTGTGAATTTCAACACCCAGAATTCCCTGCTGACTTTGAAGTCCACATCCTAAAATTGCTTAGGTTGAGAAACATTGATATAAGCCTGGGGGGGGGGGGCAAGATCATTTTAAAAGCAAAATTATAGATGATCTGTGGAGGTGTAGTTATGGATTGCTATTGGTTGGATTAAGACTAAGATCAATTTACATTTAAGATTAACAGAAAAATAACTGGAATATTTTTGCTTATATGTGATGTGAACTGTGCCATCATGCTTGGTGAATTTATGTCTTAGCACAGTCATGGCTTATTCAAGTATGATTAAGCAAATCATAGCTTAGCACCATCTTACAGGCCTATCAAACTGGGGTCCTGCGGGCCAGATACGTCACACACAGGCCACGCCCACCCCAGCTCCACAAAGGCAAAAAAATTTCATGTATGTCATGGGATGCGATCTAGTTTGACATCTGTGATCTAAGAACTCAACCCTTAAGAGCTCCTCTACTTCAAAACATACCCAGCAGTTTTAAATTTATAGACATTAAAATATCTTGGTACATCAGTCATAATAAAATGAAGAGAAAATTATACACTAATATTCAGCTATAATGTTTTTAATAGTTCTTTTTTGTATTTTTAAAGGAACAGAAATTTGAGAATTGTTAAAATAATTTCATATATTTTGTACGTTACTGTTAATTTCTCAATGATGTACCGAGCAGTAATTTAGATTCTCAGTACTCCTTCATTCACTTACTTACATATTTCTCTTCTTCATTTGAAAATGTATTAAAAAACAAATATGGAACATTAAAAGATGATTATTTTGGATTTTGAGGCAATGCTTGGCATATTTGGCCAATCTCACATTCCACATACTGTATTATTATTTTCCAGGGCAATCATATGAAATCCGGATGCTGTGTAATCCCAAAATAGGTGAATTTGCTGAGGGACGGAAGCTGCTGAAGGTAAAGCATAGGATAGGAAAACTGATTGGCATTTTTGAAAATTGAGTCCTCATGAAGCTTTATCTTATAACAAACTATGGAACTAACCCACGCAACATATTACAATTTTTCTAAAAGATCCAATTCACTGCCTATGGAATAGTAGAACCCATAATTAATCATTAATTCCCAGAGAAACCATTGTTTTCTTCAGAAACTCTTCAGATCCTGGATATTCCCATCATGGTTTGCTTGCAGAGTTTGTGTGAAGAAAACCTTATTCAATAGATAGCGGGCTGAAAATTAATTAGAACAGAACTTTATACAGTTCAACCCATTCAGTGTCTTTGAGGCAAAAGTCGCAGAGTCCAAAAATTCATTCCCACCAACATCTTTGGCCTGATGAGTGGTGCAACAGTATTTCTCCTATGTGCAGCCTAAGGAACAACCAGTTGTCTATGACTCAATGCAACACTTCGGTGGTAGAAATGGATTAAAAAAATATTGGCTCTCTCTCTTCCTCCCCTCCCTTCTCTCTCTCTTTCTCTCTCTCTCTTGATCAGAGTGTAATCAGGGTGGTCTTTCATGACCGAAGACTGCAATACACAGAACACCAGCAATTAGAGGGATGGAGATGGAACAGGCCAGGTGACCGCATCCTGGATATTGGTAAGGTGTATTTTCAAAGGGGGAGGACTGGTTTTATTTACCTAAGTCTAATTTGGAATGTGCTTTCATAACAATCTTCCAAAGAGATTGTGAGAATGCCTGCTATGAACACCGAGAAATGGATCGATCATTTCAGCTCTGCTGTACAGGTAGCACTTGACTTCTGATTTACAATTGGTACCAGAATTTCCACTGCTAAGTGAGATGGATGTTAAGTGAGGTGAATGTTATTTTTTTTTAAAAAAAAAACCAATGTTGTGTGAATCACTGCAGTTGTTAAGTGAATCATGCAGTTATTAAGCCAATCCAACTTCCTCTTATTTGCTTTTCTCGTTGGAAGAGTTGGCAGGGTTACAGATGGTGATCACATAGGGCCCCAAGATGCCGTAACCATCATAAATACATGCTGGCTGCCAAGCACCCAAATTTTGATCACAGGACTGTGGGGGACGCTGCAAAGGTCATCAGTGCAAGTATTTCATCATAAGTCATTTTTTTTCCAGTGCCTTTATAACTTCAAAAGGCCATTAAATGATCATTTATGTCAAGGACTATGGGTAAAGAAATTGCAGATGTTCATTTAGCAGTATATCTTCTCCATTTAGAAGGGCTGCTCCATGGTCCTTTTTGTTCCTGAAGCCTTAGCCATTACCGCAATACCATTACAAGCTTTTGGGACACAATTCTTGGCTTATCTGCTGTTTCACCAGCATCTAATGCTTTGTCTTTCCCTATTTTCATGCCTGGCCTATGCTTGGCTGGAAGAACCTTTCTATTTTAGTCTATACTTGCCATCCCCTGCATCTGTCACACAGTACAATAAGAGCATTCTAATTAAAAGCGCACACTTGCTGCCCTTACAAACACTTACAACACCCTTTGGCGAGTCAAAAAAGTCAAGATGCAGAAATCTGTCCTTTAGTTTTATTTATATTTGTATTTCTTGGTTTTGCTCTTGAAGCTTTATTTGTAAAACAAGATTTATAAACATTTTTTTTTTAAATGAACCTCTTTCAGATTTGCTCTTTTTTCAGGTTTGTCCTTTATTTTTTCAAGAAAATATGGTCACTGATGCTTTTTTTTAAAAACAAGAGGCAAAGTCTTCAGGAAAAAGTTGTGTCTGCCCTGTTGTCTTTATTGACCCTGCAGACGCCCTCTTCCCCACTTTCCTTGGAAAGAGGGCTGCAGGATTCTCAAGCCAGCCATCCCCATGAAAAAATTGAGAAGAAGAAATTTGGGCGTGGGGGGGGGGGGGGGGAGGGAAGGGAAAGAATAAGAGAAACATTCTTTATTTGACCAAACTGGGATTTCCGTGGCTGATTCCATGCAGCTTCCTCTCCCCACCCGCAAATCCTCTACTCCCTTTTTCATGAGAGAGTTCTGATAGGTTTTTCCTTTTCTGGCCTGTTGTAGATATCCCCATGTCTGTGGGCATTCTGGAGCCCCACATGCCCTCCACTTTGCTCAATACTGTGGAATTCCTGTGGGACCCAACTAAGCGCACTTCAGTCTTTGTGCAGGTGGGTAGCAACCTGCTGGTCAGTAGGCTCGTCTTCGTCCTCTTGCCCTTTCATTTGCTTTTATGAAAACAGTAGTGCACATTTTACAACAGGCTTAAAAGCAATGAAAGCTTCCTTCCCCCCCCCCCCCCATAATCAGGAAAAAAAGAGCCAGTTTGGTGTAGTGGTTAAGGTGCTGGCCCAAAAACCAGAGGACTGAGTTCTAGTCCTGCCATAAGCATGAAAGCTGGCTGGGTGAGGACAGCCAAACTCACCTCACAGGCAGGTTTCCCACAGGACCACACCAATATTGTGATTCAGCTCTTCCTAGTTTTGCTTCCTGCATAATTTTGAAATGGTCACCGCTTTACACAACAAATAAGCCCAAATCTTGTGCCTAGAGCAAGTATATGCTAGATGGATATTAGTACGATAGAAATTTTTAGAATATATATGAAAAAGATATGGAGGAGGGGAATCTGCAACAAAATAGGTCAGCATGGATTGTTCCTCATTTGGGATTTCAGCCATCAATTCTTCTTTGTTCTTCCTCACCAAGTTAGTGAAACACAGTAGATTATATTAGGGGATCCTCCACCAATTATCCCCCTCCCAATTTTTATTATATTTTGACAACCCCGTGACTACCGTACCTGCAGATTTCACTCCCTTGTGTTCAAATGATGTTCTTGCTTCTTAAACAATGACCTTCAAATTGCAAGAATTGATTTGTATAACCCCAGCTTTTATGTACGGTGGAAGCAAAATCGGCTTCGAAAAGAAAGGCTGTAGATCAATACCAAAGTACCTGCTTTCCACACAAAAGGAACGAGGGTGATACATTAAGAAAATGTTATGCCCCAAAACTACGTAGACTCAGTCAAGGTCAACAATACCAGCTACAATACAGCATCGGTACTCTCATTCTAGCTGATCAAAGGAAATTTCACAATATGAGAAAGTAGTTATGAATTTCAAGGCTGCAGAAAATTGATTAGTTATGGTGATTGTATATTACTTCCAGTGCCCCTCCACACTAATTATGGGAAAGCAACGTGTGTGAAGGAAAGCATGGTACCCAGGTCCTTCAGTGGCCACTTGGGCACCATCTGCTGGCTAGATATGCTTGTGGTCTGATCCAGCAGCATTTCTCCCAACTGAGAGAGGCATGTCTGTGTCCTTTCTTTGAAACAGGTCCACTGCATTAGTACTGAGTTCACACTTCGTAAGAATGGTGGGGAAAAAGGGGTCCCCTTTCGCATCCAAGTTGACACCTTCAAGCCCAATGAGAAGGGTGAGCATATGGAGCACTTGCACTCTGCCAGCTGTCTCATCAAAGTCTTCAAGGTAATATGGCCTGCCTCAGTAGGGGCAAACACAGTTGTTGAAAGGAAGGATTCCTACTAGAAGGATACTACAATTCCTATTCCCTGTCCTGGCTACAGTATGATGAAAGCAGGACGGAGTAAAAGAATCATTGCCAAGTTAAGGTGGAGGGTGTCAAAGCTTAGGGGATGCCAATGTCATCCCTCCTTCCGAATCATTCTAAAAATGGAAATCTTCACATTGGACTAAGAGGACCATGTATTCTTCAGCGAGCACTGCTGCCAAGCAAGGCTTCTCTGTTTGGAAATGGAATGAGAGCTGAGTTAAAGGCTGATTCATATGCAGTTTTGCTGGGTGGTAACAGTCTTGGGCAATATTGTTCATGTGGTGAACATTAAGGATCTAAGTAGCAGAAAGAATATTCAGACTGTCTGGAAGACAAAACAATCAGCAGAGGTTGGTCATAGGTTCCTCTGGCCAGTTATCCAACATACATTACTATATGCAGAGAAGTTTCATGAGATGCATGATTTCTTGACATGAATCAAATATTGCTGAATACCTGCTATATTTTAAGTGAGGCTGTTTTTTCCCCCAGCCCAAAGGAGCAGACCGGAAACAGAAAACAGATAGGGAGAAGATTGAAAAACAGTCCCTCCAGGAGCGGGAGAAGTACCAGCCTTCATATGACAGCACAGTATTGACAGAGGTACTTGTGCTTCTTTTCGCATCCTTTTTTGCTGCCTTGCTCCGTGTGATTTAAAAGTTTACTTTCATTAGCAACATCAGAAGTCAGTCCAAGAAGGATAACCTCTAAAATTTATGGGGTTGAAATAAAAGACAAAAAATAACATTTCACAACATTATGTATGTTTATTTCCTAAAACAAGATGGATCAACGACATCAGCAAGTATTGTGGGCCCAATTGGCAAAAGAAAACTTAGGACAGTATAGGTTGGAAACATGCGGAAGAGGCCTTGATCCTGCAATGGATACACAATGGCTAAAATGATGATACACACACACACACACACACACACACAACCTTGGTTTATTTTTAACAATGATTTGAATAAGCTACAATGGCTGAATCCACACATTTCACTAAACCATTCGTTTACACACTATGCAGACTATAATAGCTGGGATTACACGAAGCAAATGATGCAAACTTTGCTAATGAAACATGCAGTAAAATGTCACGTGGGATAGTCAATTCCAGCAGGCCAACCAGCCATGACCTCTCCCACAATGTCCTGCTTCATTTCAGAATGAAAAACTTGCTTTAAATTCGGCAATTGCAGAGTGCAAATTCCAGGATATAACATTTATCTCCTCCCATTTATTTCTTCCTATGCTTTTCCTTAGTGTGCCCCTTGGCCTGAAGTTTCCAGCAATCTCAATAGTCCTCCACCAACTCCTGGCCTTGTCTCTCCACATCCCTTCAAGCTTCAGACCCCTGAAAGGTACACTAGACGGAGCCATCTATAACAGCATTCCTTCTCTATTTTGGTCTTGGGATATCTGTAAGATAAACTGCCTTTGTTGCTCTTTTTGGCAGGGTCTGCTCCTCACCCAGTTATGCCTTGGACAGCTCATCAGAGAGCATGGCAGAGGTAACAAATAGCATCTGTAGGCGGGTGGAACTATTTATGAAGGCCATATTATTAAAATAAAATAAATGAAATTTGTCCAGATCCTGTTTTCCATTAAACTAAATCAAACACTTTAAGGGAAAGTGCATTTTGTGAACCATTATGAGGTGACTATCCTGCCTTCCCTGCTTTAGCGCAGAATATAGTAAGCTACCAGCAGTAGACTAATATGATCAGCAGAAATGGCTGTCTTTACAAAGACACTAGACTGATGAAGCCACACAATCTACCAATAGGTGATGTCAGCTGGGATTGACAAATTTTATTCAGTCTGTGCTTACTTTGCAGTCAAATAAATACAATGTAAGGGTGCCCCCTGGTGGTAAAGTTTTACTTCCAGTTAATTTTTTTAAAAAATGGATGAAATTTAGTTTATGAAAGAACATCCAATATACCCAAAGTTGGCAGCTAACTGATGTTTGGCTCATCAACATTTTAATTAAAATGTTAAGCTAAACAGTGCTGCTGTTTCTAACATTCATTTATTGGGGAGAGGAACAAACTCATAGGATATCTCATCCACTATCTACAGTATATCATCTTAAATTATGAGTGGGTAACACTTGGTGCTCCAGATGGCTTACTGCTCCATGAACCACAACTCCCAGCCTAGGCCTAGCCTAATTGTAAATTATACCCAGAATTTCACATCAGCACACCAGGCAGACCACAGGTTTACTATTTCTGCTTCACATGATACACTGTCTTAGCCAGCTTTTCCTATTACAATAGCCTCCTCATGTGTAAGGGTCACCTGGGAATGTCAGAAGCTGTAGTCCAATACATCTGCAGGTTGGTGGTGGCTGCCTGCTATTTTGCCTACAGCACTGAATTTATTGTAGATGAAGCTGCTAAAGCAGAGATTTTGAGAATCCCTTTTCATTATTTCTGACTTTTCCAATTGTTGCCATAAATGTAGGAAAATTCTGAATATTTACCCATGTAATCTGGAGTCATATTGGTGGAGCAAGATATTAGCAGTGGGCAAAATAGTTCAAATATGAACTATTCTGTATTTGGAAATGCCTATTTTGAGTTTGAAACAGCTGCTGACTGCAAATGAAAGTATTTTTACTGCTTTGGAGGTGTTTTAAGCTAGAAAAAAACAGCATGGGTTCTTTTGCACTCAAAATAACTGTTTCACATTTGAAAGGGGTCTTTAAAATTGAAACATTTGGCAAATCCCTCAAAATGTGAATTACTTAGCTACCTAGTGGATATTGAAGTAAAATACTTTCTACAATTCATGTGACAGCAACACTTATTCTTAATACATGAAACATAATAAAAAGGCATGTTTCTAGCATGTGTTGAAGAATTTCCTAATCCCTGTAAATCAGTAACCAACTATAGTCATCTGGATTAAGGAGAGGTTTTTAATCAGAGAATACGACTTCTTGGTTAATTTGGGGCCAACAATTAAAGATGCATTAGAGTTCTGACACATATATTTCTGTAGAAAGCATTTATTTAAAATTATTGCATTTGTCAGAGGTTTTTAGAATGAGATGGTTTCTAATCCATTATATGAACATGAAATATGGCTATAGGATTCGTAAGGTCTAATTCAGTTACAGAATAAATTTTCTGTGATCCATCCTGGCCCTGAAAAGAAAGCAATAGTCTAAAAGAAGAGCTTCTAGCCTTCCAAAGAATCTGTTATCAGAGAGAGTGTTTCTTCTAACCTGTTTTGGTGGGTTTAATTAAAGATGCCTGTTAAATTTTCTGCCTCTTTTCAGACCCTGAGTCCAAGTGCCTCCATTTTGGAAACTCAACAGTGGTTACTCAAAAACAGGTTCTCCAATTATTCCAGGGTTTTTGCCAGCTACACAGGTGAGACTTCTTTTCTTCTCCAGGGTGAAGATGCCAATAAACTCATCCAAGACTGTATAACCTTACAATTTTGCATTTTTTCCCAAGCCAGTGCCTTTTATGGCCTCCTAAATCAGGCCATTAAAATAAACCACACACACATTTCTTAAATGAGGGAGAAAGCCCCAGTTTTCTCCAGCATTCCTTAAATTAGAATAATCCTACTATTCTGAATAGATTGTAGAGGATAAAGGAAATACCAAAGCTGAATTTAAATTACAACTTTCTTATGATAGATGCTTTTTCTTCTTTTTTCTTAAGTTACTCTGCAAGACACCATATATATTGATTATGCAATAAAAAATAATGAAAAATGGGCTCTGCCAGTCTCTGATATTGCGAATATGAAAAAAAGAATTCTAACTACATTATGGATTGTGATGGGTCAGAATAAATATAGTAAAATAAACATTTATCCAATTTTGCTTTGCTCTCTGAAAATGATCTATTATCAGTAAATTCTAAATTCTTTTCTTCACCCCAGGAACTGATTTGCTCAAACTGTCCCGCAATGATCTTGTACAGATCTGTGGAATGGCGGATGGGATTAGACTTTCAAATGCTCTAAAAGCGAGGTATGGAGTTATGAACAAAGGTAGAGACATTATGGATTTTTTTAAAAAAAAAACACCCTCTATTAAAACATTATTAAAAAGAAAAATAAACATTGGGAAAGAATGAAACTATTGTCCCAGGAGACCAAAGAAAGTTCACAGAACAGTCCATGAAGTCACCAAGGGTCAAGCTTGAACTTTTAATGTAAATATATGCTGAAATGTAAAATCAAATCTAACCCACTCTCAAAATAAGTATTGTGATTCAATGATTACATGAGAACCAGAGCCAGTGGATTAATTATTAGGAAGGATTTCAAATTAGACAAACAAGGAGCTTCCTGGCTATTTGAGCTGCCAGCTAGTGGGACAGGCTACTGTATTTTTCAGTGTATAAGACCCACTCCCCCCCTTAAAGGTGGGTGGAAATGTCTGTGCATCTTATAGAGCAAATGTTGCGGAAGCCCTGCCCACCCCCACCCCACCCCCACCCTTCGGATTCTGCCTCCCAGCAATTTGCCTCCTTGCAGCAAACAGCCTGGTCAGCTTCAGCACAGCCTGATTTAGCATGAGCAGCTGATTAGCAGTTGGATCTGCCTCCTGGAATACCACCTATCAGCTGTTCCAAGCTAGGGGATTGTCACTGCCCATCACCGCCCATCACCACTGCCGCCTATCGCCGCCTCCACGTGCCCCATTTTCAGCCTCTGCACATCCCATTTTTGGCCTGTTCAGATGGTGGTGATCCTTGCCACCTGGAACAGGCCAAAAATGGGGTGCGCGGAGGCTGAAAATGGAGCATGCAGAGGCGGCAGCAGTGGCAATGGGCAGCAGCAATTCCTGCAGCCTGGAACATCTGATAAGCAGTATTCTGGGAGGCACATCCAACCGCCAATCAGCTGCTCATGCTAAATCAGGCTGTGCTGAAGCTGACCAGGCTGATTGCTGCATTGAGGCAAATTGCTGGGAGGCAGAGGCAGAGGCAGATTTTTTTCTTGTTTTCCTCAAAAGCTAGGTGTGTCTTATAGTCCGGAGCGTCTTATAGTCTGAATAATACGGTATATATTTTGGTGAGTTTTTATGCACTAAAGGTCTTCAATGGCTGGATGGCCTCTAGGAAACATGTGCTAGTCTGAGAATCCTGGACTGAGCAATTGGTCTAGATAACCTCCAAGATATCTTCCTATTCTGTCTTTATTAATTATTGTTATTTTAAATATCCCTTCCCATACTGTTTTACATCCTGTTAGCAGTATTCACTGCTTGTCGGAGTATAACAATTGAATTTGAATTAAATTCACTCAATTCCGCCTTCTCCCCAAAGTAATACTTTAAAAAAAATGGTGGTGGATTTTTTTAAAAAAAAATAGGTTAGGGAGAATAGCTAAATATAAAAGAGGATGGGCTCCTTAATCTGAGAACTGAGAAGAGGTTCAAAATTCCTTTTTCTATCAGGCTATTAAACTTCCTTTTTTGTATCTGGGCATCCCAAGCTTGCTGTGAAAATAGGTGATACTTGTGGACTTGAAAGTCTACCTCACCCATACCATTCAGCAACCATGTCACTGAGATGTGGAGGGTGGGATCTGTGGGAGGAGTGACCTAAAAAAGTCACAGCCACAACTATGCAACTGAAGCCCTACCCCTTTTATGATTTAAGTGAAAGGGGCAGGACCTCAGTCACAAAGAACACTTACTGTGTCCTTTGACTGAGACTCTTCCCGTTTTACCTGAATCATAAAAAAGAACAGGACTTCAGTTGCAGAATTGTGGCTGTTTTCTTGATTTTATTTAGGCCATTCCTCCCACAAAGCCCCTATCACCACTGCCACCATCAAGCAAATTCAGAGCTGGTGAGAACTTTGTTGCTAATCCTTGAAATCATTTCATCCTGCCAGATCTTGATACATCAGAGAAAGTGACCTGACTTCCTTCTCTTTTTCCAGGACTGTGCGCCCTCGTCTCATTCTTTATGTGTCCAAGGAACCGGAAGCAAGTGGGAACAATGCTCCTCCAAACCCAGCATCTGGTAAGTCAGAATTATTTCTTAAATATGATTTTGGGGCACCTGCGTGCACCTCTCAGCAAGCAATCCAAACACATCTCCATTGATTGAGGAGGCCTTTTAGCCGCACATTCAGTTATGGTGCTGCTTTGCATTTTTTAAAAGATGCAATATTGCATACTATGTTTATGTTCTGCTTAATGTTCAGCAGCTTTGAAAAGTGGGACCTATGTAAATTTAAGCAAAACAACGGACAGATCTGGCAAAGTACTGAAACAAGAGGCCCTGGAATTTTCTAGCAAGTTACAGCTGTCTTGGAAGACATTTTCCCTAGTCACAAAATGGTTCCCAGGCAGGTGTAGCTAGTTGCAAAAACACTAATTTACCCAGAGCAAAACTGATCAAAGTCAGTACTCATTGTCCCTTCTAAGTTCTCAGCTTTTCTTGCCAGATGGGCATAGCTCTAAACAAAGCACCAAACCATTTTCTAAGAATGCCCAAGGGAGTCATTTAGAACTTTGAGGGAGTCTCGGAAGTAATGAAGATGATGGAGGCTGGTGTTTTACACTGCAGCATGCCAGGTGGTTGGGTTTCTTTTTACTGGTTTTGATGAAAGAGTCTAAAAAATAAATTAAGATGAGGTGGAGTGTGGCAAGCAGCAGGGGAGGAATTTACAGGCACAATGATGCCCAAGGGAGCTACACTGCTCATTTGGGAGATTACAGTCTCTCCTTCACAACTTTTAAGCACCGATAGCATAATTTTGTTGTATAAATTGTTGTAAATCTTTTTTTTTAATTGTATTTCTTAAAACTGCACAATATTTCATGCATTGATGTTCCTTTCCCAAAAGTTATATACCAGGAGTTATATCTGGAGGAACTGACTGCCACAGAGCTGACTAATAAATTGGCAGAACTACTTAGCGTCCCAGCCAATCAGGTCCAGCAAGTTTCCAAACAGGGGCCTACAGGAATTCACATCCTCGTCAATGATCAGGTACGGTGCAAATTTATTTTAAGAATGAGCCTTACTCAGCCTTACCTCTCAGAAACACAGAAGATTGAATCCTTGTCTCCAAAGATTAAAGAATAGAGATTGGAAGATCACAATTATTATTCTTGCAGCATTCTGACCATGCATTTTCAAGGAGGAGAATCTTTGCCTAATGCTACGGGATTCTGGCTGCAACAATGACACCAAAGGTCCTAATGCTCTCATTCACTTCTGCTGATCTTTGTACTGGGAAAGTCCTGGCAGTTCCATAGCATCCCTGACCAATCACTATATATCTATTTCCTTGTTTGCATGTTCAATTTATGTAGCTATCCACCTCACCGAACAAGGAACTCTTATCAGGAAAGTGTCTTTAATGCTGTTTAGTGGTAAATTTAGAAGTGGATAAACTGTTTTCAGCTATCTGTATTGCCATCTTTTTTTTCTTGAAAAACTAAGTAGGATTTAATTAGATGTGTTTTGCTATTTAAATAAACATGGTAAACTGGGGAGAATAGTTTAATCCCAAATAATTCCAAAGATGATTTGGATAAAACCAGCCATCTCTTGCCCTCTTCCGATTTTAATTGTTCAGTCCATACACTAGCATCTTTTCTGAGCTCTGCCAGCATTTAGTTTTGGCTGATACCAATGAATTGGACTCTTTTTCTTCCATAGTCATTTCAGCAGTTGAGAATGGATTATGATTATATGTGCTTGAAAGGACATATTATAAACAGGCATTGCTTGATTGGAAAATCCAGATCAAACTACAGTTTTCCTAGATGGCAGAGTTTCAGATTGTGAAAATTTAGAGCAATATCCATATGGCATGTCCTCCTGATGCTCTGGAATACACCCCCCCCCCCAATAATCTATAGTCAACATATCTGGGGAAAAATAGGTTCAATGACATTCCCATAAAAATAGCACACACAATCCAAATAAAATTTGTTTCAAATGACTTAAGCAAGTGAATTAGCTTGGGACAGAAGCGGGGTGGGGTGGTGGTGGAAAGAAGTGAATTGTAATCTTTCTCAGCCAAACAGCCTTTTCAGATTGTCTTCTCAATAGATAATTAATTTCTGAAAGGGGTTATTGGCCTAATCCTGCCTTCTCCAATTTGGCTTCATGATGGCTTGAAATTCTGGGAACTGCAAACACAACACATATACCTCCTTGCATTAATTCCATCTGGCCTGCATCTTAAAATAGTTAAAAAACTGTAGACTGAAGCTTTTATCATCGTGCATACAGATGTAGATGGAAGAGTTCTGGGTAGCTCAAAATCCATGTGCATGAATAATGAGTCATTAAAAAAAAAGCACCTCAATTTTATTTTGGGGGAAAAAAATCTTATGAACCAAAACAGCTATCAGTGATTTTTATATATTATTTTCAGATAAAAGAATGCCAACAATCCAGAAAGGCAAATCAGTAAAATAACCCTGCTTTGCTGCAGATTTCTGGAGCTGAAAAAAAGTATTTCCTTGCCTAAGGACAGAAATGAGATTCGAGTTGGAGATTTTCTAATTTGCAACCACCGTGGACTATTTTTTACTTAACTACAACATGCTAAATCACAAGAACCAATTTAATGTAACAAGGAAGCCATATTATGACCTAGTGAAACAATCACTTTGCTACTCCCCTTCTTTTTCCTGAACTCTGGAAAATTCTAGTTTGGGGGGGGGGGGTGTTGATGAACACACTTAAGAACATGCAGAGTCTCTCTAAACTGACAGCCATGGAAGTGGCTGTCTGGGAGCAGACAGAGAGGCAGAGTGCTCCTTCATTATAATTGGGGACCCTGCCATTGACGAAGAATATTGTCTTTTTCCACTTTACTCCCAGTACTTTTTTTTTCTATGGAAATAATGCATTCCCAAACAAAGCACTTAGATTGCAATTAATCATTATTTTTATTTGTAAAGAAAATTTATGGGACAAGTTACTTACTTTGGAAAACAGGTTCAAAATTCTGAAGGATCTTGACAGACTTGAGCATTGGGCTCTATCCAACAAGATGCAGGTCAGTAGTAAGAAAAGTAAGGCCCTGTGCTTAGGCAAGAAAAACGAGGTGCACAGGTACAGGATAGGCAGTACCTAGTTCAACAGTAGTAACTGTGAGAGGGATTTAAGTGTTCTGGTGGACCAACACTTAAGTATAAGTCAGGAGTGTGCTGCAGCTGCCAAAAAGTCAATGCATCAAGAGAGGAATAGCATCAAGAACCCAGGAAATGGTAGTACCACTAGTGAGGTCACACTTGAAACACTGCATTCAGTTCTAGTCATCATGATACAACAAAGATGCTGAGGCCCTAGAAAAAGTGCAGTGAAGAGCAACAAAGATGATAAAGAGTCTGGAAGCTAAATCATATGATGAATGCCTAAGGAAACTAGATATATTAGCCTAACAAACAAAAGGCTTATAGGAGACCTGCTAGCAGTTTTCCAATACTTGAAGGGCTGTCACAGGAAAGAGGGGGTTAATTTACGCTCAATAGCACCTGAGGCAGGACAAGACGCAATGGGTAGAAGCTTGTCAGAGGAAGATCTAATCTGGAAATGAGGAGGAATTTCCTGACAATGAGAACGATTAATCAGAGTTGTGAGTGCTCCATCACTGGAGGTTTCAAGGAAAGATTGAACCACCATTTTTTTCTGGAATGATATAAGGATTTCTGCCTTGAGCAGGGGGTTAGTCTAGAGCAGTGATGGCTAACCTTTTTGCCATTGCGTGCCAAAAGCGGGGGGAGCACGGTGGGGTCACACGCATGCATGCCCACATCCATAATTCTATGCACCCCCCACCCCCTATGCTCACCCCACTTTTGGCACATGATGGCACAGTGGGCCCGGTAGGCCTGTTTTTTGCTCTCTCCAGGCTCCAGAGCCTTTCTAGGAGCCTGGGGAGTGCAAAAACGGCCTCCCCCCCCCCAAAGGCCCTCTGGAGGCCAGAAACAGTGTGGTTTCCTGACTTCTGGTGGGCCCAGAAGGCCCGAAAATCAGCTGGCTGGCGCACGCATGCATGCCAGAGCTGAGCTCACGTGCCCACCGATATGGCTCCGCGTGCCACCTGTGGCACCCGTGCCATAGGTTCGCCATCATGGGTCTAGAGACTTCTAATATTCCAGACCTATGATTCTAAGTTTGTGTACCCAAAGTATTTGCGGACAAAATAATGAGGCTGAAGATAGATGTTTTGCTCTGCAACAAACCAGTCTCCTGTATTCTTTTGTAATTAAAATATTACAAAAGATTAAAAAGATAAAAAGGCAAGGTAAACCCCTCCTAGATTCCGAGAGGTAATTATAGATATGCACAGTACTGTAGTAGCCACAGATGCCATGCTGGAGACCTTCAAACCAAACTTGGTATCTTGACTCCAAATTCAAAAATAAAAAATCCAAGTTCTGGTCATTCAGCTGTTCAAAACCACACTTTGCTTAAGCTTAGATTCAGTTACACTTTACACAATCCATTTGGGGGGTTCTTATATTAACAGTTTCAGACAAACTAAATTACATATCTATTAAGTCTCTCACCCCAAGCCTTTTACAGTCCATCTTTTTCTCTGTACACACACACACACACACACACACACACACACACCTCTCATATAGACACCGCCACTGGCTTTTATATGTCTTGACAATCTCACTTTACCATATTGCCACCTGTTGCTGAGCTCTCCCTCTCTGGCAACTCAGAGATAATTTTTTTTTTTTAAAGGAGACAGTTAGGAATCTAGCCAAGAACTAACCTTGCATTGTTCTCTTCTGGTTATCACAGATGGTCAGAAATCTTCCAGATGAATCCTGCTTCATAGCAGCTGTAACAAAAGGTAGGTAGATCTGCCTGTGAAAGGAGCAGAGTTCTGGCTTCTTCAGGACTGATAAGATTTATTGAAGCCTGAGTGTGTGTAGACAAAAAACCCATTATTCAATTTTGGATATACTCTCAGTTGTCAAAATGTCCATTACACAGTGAACTCAAATTTCTACTCCAGGACTTTGTTTGTTTTTTTTTGTTTACAAGAAGACTGAGATAGTGTAGAAGAGGTTCCTTCTTCAGTTCACGGACCCCACTCCCTTCAACTCTGTTCTAGGAGGATCGTGTGGACACGAGGAGGAGGAATTAGTGAAAATTATTACAGGAGGCCCTCGACAGTTCATTTAGTGATCATTCAAAATTCCAACAGCACTGAAAAAAGTGATTTGTGATCGTTTTTCACATTTACGAACATTGCAGCATCCCTAAGGTCATGTGATCAAAATTTAGACATTTGTCAGCTGATTCATATTTATGACAGTGGCAGTGGCCTGGGGGGGGGGGGGTTATGTGATCCCCTTTTGTGACCTTCTGACAAGGGGAAGCTAGATTCACTTAAAAATCATGTTGCTAACCTAACTGTAGTGATTCATTTAATATATGTGTCAAGAAAGATAATAAAAGGGGGCAAACCTCACTTAAAGCCTCACTTAGCAACAGAAATTTTTGCCTCAATTGTGATCCTACATTGAAGACTATCTGTATTTCCCTCAATACACACTGTAATACATCCAACCAGAGGAACCAGAAACCAGGAGGTAGTATTTTTTTTTCTATCAGTGTCACCTGGCACTTCACATTCTTGGGGCTCTGTAATTTTCCCCACTTCCCTCTCCCACTTCCTAACTAACCCCATATTATGGAACAGGATTCAAACAGTGACCAGACTCAAACCTGGTTGGGATTCCTAGGATTTACTGCTGAATTTTCTGTCCTTACTGCTTTGCAATATGTCACTACATAAAACAAGGCATTTGTTTAAGTCAGCAGGAGAATATTGCACATAAAATGGTAGGCAGCGGAGTCCTGAAAAAATATTATATCTATCCAGTTAAGTATACAAGGCACAGCAAATTCATTTAATATTGCAGCATAAATATTCCTTTAGAGGTTTTTGAAGACTACATCTCCCTTTGGAGCAATCACTTTGATTTTTTTCCTAATAAGCTGTAAAAGCAGACTATGATTACCCAATACTGGCCCATCCTAAGAAAGGATGAAAACTCCCTGTTTTTAGGAACAACTATGTAAAAAGTGATTTGGTTTTGTTTTGTCTTATCTGTCACTACAGTACAGAATGCAGAAGGCTACCATTTAGTTCTAAAATAGACTAGGACCTTCTTGACGGTGTGCTGCTGGCCTGCAAGAAGATGGGGAACTGAAAGGTGCAAAAGCAGGCGCAATAAGAATATTAATAGCAATACCCACAAGTTGACTCTACACTAAAGAACTCAAGGCTGACATCAACTGATACGGATTTTAGCAACAGGAATCTGTAGTGCAATAAAACACTGGGATTTTTTCTGTATTATTTTTGCAAAAAGAAAGTGGCAACCATGTCACCTCACTTACATAAGACTCCAAAGAATGATGTATATTATCAACTGATTATCTAATATGTTGCAAGCAAAATAACTATTTGCATAATTATCAGTTTCTAATGATATTATTTCCGCAAGTCCACATTTTCTATTAGGAGGAAGATGTTTTCAGACTTTTATTTGTTGTAGTGATGAAACCTGATAAAAGTACTTTTAAGAAAATGAACATATCGGTAGTTGATCCTTTACAAAGGCAGTAATTCTCCCTTGCAAGAGGGACAGGGGGGCTATCACAGACTGATTTTGCTGTAAGGGAAAGCAAGCTTCAGTCAAGAGTATTTCTGTGTGGGAAATGCTCATCCTCTAGTCAATTTATTTGCAAGGTCAACAGAAAACTAAAAACAAAACAACCATGTTTTTTGGTTGGGCCCTTTCCACAACTAATGGTTGCAGCATCTGTGATGAAGGTGAACAGCCATGCTCATTGAACAGATGGCACACCAGTCAATTACCTGGAATTGTGGAGAATGCTGCAGAGCCATCTACTTTTGCTAATTTCTTTCTCTATAAGAATGCCCAAGCAACGCAGAGCTTTGCTTTTCAAGTGCTCATTAATGGTTAGCTCAATGTGACAACGCCATAAAATATTAGATTGTAAAGGAAACCTCTCAACCAAAAGGCAGATTTGTCTATGCACTCCTTTGTGTTGCAATGTTATCAGTGCAGCTTTCTTTGATTTTGACATTGGATAGTTTCAGTGGGAGAAGTGCCAACTGTTTTTGTTGGATTCTATTGGAAAATACAATTAGATATTGATGATTCTTGGTAGAGAAATTCAAAGAGTTAAGCTAAGGTCATACAAGAGACTATGTAACAATCTTGCATAAATATCAAATTATTATATATTCTAACCACCACCGCAGGGACTTCTTCAAAAATTTGATGAGTTGTTTTTACATTTATTAAATACAGATTATGGTACATTAGTTGCCAGCTTTTGTTAGCATTTTAATTTAAAAGACCAAATATTGAAATGGATGATTGGATGATCCTCAAATAGTTTAGATTGTACTCATTCATTTGCTTATCCACAAATAATCACTAGTGACCTAAACAGTCCTGACTTTTGAGTAAGTATGCACAGAATTTTGCTATTAAATAATCTACCAAAAAAGAAGTGCCTGTAAACCATTAGCTTTTAAGTCTTTTCGTAAGAAACATTTCTGGATTCATATGGCTTAAACCATGACTTCACTTAGTATTAACTACAATCTTTTTTTAAAAATCTATTTTTATTTGGATATTGCTGTTATTTGTCTAAGCCTTTTTAAACATGACTGTATCTTACTGCCATCTGTTACCAGCTGGGTGGGGGGGGGGGTTGTAATGATTTCTAAATCCTGCACAGTAGGAAAGTAGCAGCATAATTATAAAGTAATCAAGAGTGCCTATTTTTATACCAGATAAACATAATGTATTAATGCAAACACATATGAAGTGCTAAGTCAATAGCACAAAGCACACCTATCCCTTTGAATAGTGATCCACTTTGTGATGTACAACTTCTGTGATGTTTAAAAAACTCTTGCCTTTCCTATGTAAAGGAAATCCCATTTAAATTTAAACATTCAGAAACTCGACAGCCTTAATATTTTAATCAATTCCCAGTTATCGATGAAAGCTTTAACCTACATTACAATTTACCAACTCAAAGCTTTCTTCATATACCATACTCCTAAAGTCTCTGTTTTGTTGCACAGGATATGAGGAAAACACTTGTTTCAGGTAGGTATTGATTGGTAAATTTACTGTTGCTGACAAATCTTGCTAGCAATATTGTACAATACAGTAAATCTAGGTCTGCCCTTTGTAAAGTGAGGGGAAAAAATCTAAAATTACTCCAGGGGAATTATTTGAAACATGTAATCTTATTACCTTTTAATTAAGGTATGTTGATTTTCCATCTTCATACACTGACTATTTTTGGTCTGTTCCTTTTATGTTGTAATAAGATGGATTTGTTATGGAAATTTGATGTGCCACAGAGCTAGTATTAATTTCCAGAAAGAGTTAATACTTATAATAAAGTAAACCATTGATTTTATAATTTCAGTTAAATAGATTATGCTCCTGTTCGGAGCACAAGAATTCCTTGTCCATTAACTGTGCACCCAAATCTAAATTAATTATGGAAGACAATTTGAAGAACAAATTACTCAATCTGTTCCTCTAAATCTCTTCTTGGAAAGCTTTTTTCTCATGGTGACAGAATGCCAAATATTTGGAACTAGATTTTTTTTGCAACACGTTTCCTACACTATGACCTTGATCAAGGTTATATTATTATAAAATAAAAAGAAACTCATTAATCCATGTGCATATTTTGGTTGTAGTAAATAGTTTTCAGGAGCAGTAAATAAGAGATTCCATGTTTTTGAAATATACAGATTTTTCTATAGCCTATACTTAGGGGACAAAATGGCAAGATTTCAACATGCATGTCTAATATATTTGTTAAAGAGGAGAATTATGCTCCATATATTCAAAGTACTGTGTTTCCCTGAAAATAAGACCCTGTCTTATATTTTTTTGAACCCCGAAGTAAGTGCCTGGCCTTATTTTCGGGGAAGTATTATTTTGGGGCACGTGGAGGAAACCAGAGGAAATAGTGGGGACCGGCTGTGCATGCGTTTAAATATTTTCAGGGAAGGCTTATTTTCAGGGGGAAACAGGGTAGCTTTTTCACACTAAGCAAAGTATCAATAGTGGTATAAATGCAATTTTAAAATTTAAAAACAGATACTCTATAGTTCCAGAGTGAAATGTTCAATAAAACTTTTATTTAACTAAAAAGTGCTTATGTGAGTGCTTTGACACCAGTTTCCTAAAGGAATTCATTGAACTGCATTATATTATGTTACGATTCTAAATATATTTTGTATGTAAACTTCAAATACCCAACCCTTGGACAATCCCCAGGGACTTATGCATGGGTCCTTTTTGCAGATTTCAATACCATTATTCCAGTAATTCTTCATTCTAAACTGATTCAACTAATTGTTCCTGTCCATACTTGTAGGTAGATTGTAAGCTTTCTCACAGTTAAAAAGCAATAGGTGATGGTTGGGGAAATCACATCAAATACCCAAATAATTAGCATCCCCCCCCAAGCCCAGGGCCATGTGCTTTCTCCATTTATTACTCTTTTCTCTATATACCAATGACTGCACCTCTAAATAGCCTTCTGTTAAAATATGTAAATTTGCAGATGATACAACAGTCATTGGTCTCATTCGAGATGATGAATCTGTTCAATGGGAGGTTGAACAACTGACCCTATGTTGCAGCTCAAAAAATCTGGAGCTGAAAATGCTTAAAACTAGAGATAAGAGTGGATTTCAGGAAGAGCACTCCTTCTCTACCACCTCTATATCAGACAACACAGTATCAACAGTAGAGTTCTTCAAGTTTTTAGGTTCTATGGTTTCCCAGGATTTGAAATAGACATTAACATTAGAACCATCATTAAAAAGGCAAAACAAAGAATGTTCTTCCTGTGTCAACTCAGAAAGTTCAACTGTCCAAGGAGCTGCTGATACAGTTCTACAGAGGAATTACTGAATATGTCATTTATACCTGTGTAAGTGTCTGGTTTGGCACAGCAACCAAACAGGACAGGTTTAGACTTCAACGGATAATAAGGTTTGTAGAAAAAATAATTGCAACCAGCCTGCCTTCCATTGAGGACCTGTATATTGCTTTCCACAGTTCTGTCTTATGTCTAAGTGTATTACCCATGTAGTATGACTTACAGTATTACATTTATCCTTCTGATCTGTTGCATTACCTTCTCAATTGGTATCATGATTATCTTTTGTTATTATGATTATTCCTTTCTTCTTTTGCGTGTACACTGGGAGCTTGTGTACTGGAGACAAATTCCTTGTATTTCTAATCACACTTGGTCAATATTATATTTTGTTCTGTTCTGTTCTACTCTAATTAGCAGCCACCGCCACCACCTGACAAATAGAGAAGTCATGAATTGCAGTTCACCAAATGTGCTCCAATTGGAGAAAATAATCATTTGTCTTCTAATTTGATAACTAGTAGGTTAAATCCAAAAATTGAAATGATCTCTTCCAAATCTATGGTTTTATTTCTGCCTTCCAGGGACAAATATAAGCCAAGTGAACTGATTATACTTAAAAGTAATAAAACTTGGTCTATGGACCTTTCTCCTGAAAACGTAGCATTTTAAGATACCACATCTACCACTTTCAAATAAAACTAAATAAAATAACTTTAAAAGTTATTTTTTTCTATCTTCAGGAATAACTGCTTTAAAATTGTGAAATATCACTGTGTTAGCATGCCTTGAGCATTAGATTTATTGACTCAGCAGAGCTGGAGGTTCTTCAGATCACTCGTTGAAGAGATATTGTCATTTCCAGCACATTCACTATGTTTATAAGGCAAATGGATTATGTGTAGTTCCGCTGATATGCAAGAATTATTGTTTCCCACAATATGTAACAATATGTCTTCAGTTGTGTGCAATTTTTGCTGAGGCATTTGTTATTACTGTTTAGGTACAGGCATATCCCATGGCAATAATATTATTTTGACAACTCAGGTTATTGTGACTTCTAATTAAATAAAGATTAATGAACGTTAATAATAATAATAATAATGGCCTTCCAACTAGAGTTTTCAATATAGTCAGCATTCTACAGTGGGAAATCTCCCCCACCATTGCTCATGTCTGAGGCAGGACAAAAGATTCAGATGGTATTCTTCTGGGGGGTGGGGGGGGAAGAGATGCCACCCCCCTTTCAGAATTTATTATGGGAGAGCTCAGTTGATATGTACAATTGATTAAACCTGACTGGGAACTCTTTTGTGACTTTGGTTTTTGGTTAGTAACTGGGTGGGCTTGACTCTAACGTAAGTGCGATATATATAATGTTTTTCTATTACAGAGCAGGATGACTTTGTGGATGGGATCTTATAGCTGAATGCCCCAGACCCATATGCTAAGAGACTTTGATTGAGGCATATAAATTAAGCTTATTTTACAAAATAGGACACCAGAAAAGTATGCATCACATATATCTTTGGAGGCATTTGTGTCAATTTTTAACACTGTAAATAGCCCAGAGTCACCTCACAGCAAGATAGCAGCAAACACATTTAATAAATAAAATATGGGTAAGGTGGCTATGCTTCTAACGGAGTGTGCATACTTGGGGTTTTCTAGGCTACTTTGATATAGGAAATAACCAATGAAGCTCTGCAACCTAAATGGGTCTGTTGAAGGAGATGAGAAGGTTGAAGTTCTGAATTCCTCTGGTCAAACAAAACTTAACAGACATCTGACATCTAAGTTTTTGTCAAATACCCTCTAATTACACATTCGGGTTGAGATAGGAGGGGAGAATCAGTTGCTGAATCTGGGTGAAGGCTGAATTCATCTCAGTTACAAAGGTTGGATACAAGTATAGTAATGGGGTATAGCTGCATTATATAGAATGCATTAAGAGATTAGTGGGAATGTAAAAGCATAAATAATAGATTTTTGATCTAATTCATACATTTGTTGCCTATACTCCTTAGTTTGGGACATCTGAGATTAATTTCTCAGGTTTGTAGATCATACATGTTCTTAGATCAGTTGTCAACCTCCTGAAGATTAACAGGATTTATTCAAGCATTCCAGAATTAAGCTATATTTTCAAGACATGTCTTTCAATTGAGCTAATCTATCAGTTATAGTTGGACACATTCATTTTTGGCAGTTGTCTTGTTTGTGGGTAGGGATTGGTTCACTCCCTTTGGTGTTGCGAATGGCACTGAAGTGCTATGAACCTGATGCTAGTGAGTTCTTTTTAAATTTTATTTTTCTAAAGACCAGATCTTTCATAGTCTATTGAACATTTTCCTGTTCAATCTAGGGTGGCTGAACCAGTATATCCTATAGGCAGGAGCCTCATACTTGGGGTATGAGATTGGCTATACTGATTACCATCAATACGTCAAGAGCTGTTGAATGGAAGACAGTGGATGCCTGGGGAATGTCTAAATAAAAGTCTCGTCTTTCTTGAGACATATATATTGAATGTTTCCATCCCAAACTTTTAATATTTGATATAGCAATTTATGCATTACACATCCAAGATTAATGTGTAATTCTTTTTTTTCAAGAATGAAGAATGTGAAATACAGTATCTTCAAAGATCTTGATTTTCTGTATTGAGACAAGAACCTGGATGAGATGTTTTGACGTTTTGCCTTATGAGACTTATGGGATAGCATATAGTAACTTAGTGTTTATGCACTGATGAACTCTACCATGACATTTGTGACACTGTCTTTAGATTATATGTAGTTATGTAGGTTCATTATGTCGATAAATTCCATTAGCCTTCCACCAGAGGTGTCAAACTCAAGGCCTGAGGGCCAGATCTGGCCACAGGGTGCTTAGATCTGGCCCGCGGGGTTGCCCTAGAAACAGCAAAGGACTGGCCCGTGGTGCCTTTGCCAGCAAAATCTGAACTTGGGAAGGCCATGTGCGGCCCTCCCAGGCGCCATTTTCAGCTGCGACGGCCTCCTGCCACCCTCTGCCAATGAAAATGGAGCTCAGGGGGGCATGGGTGGCAGTGGGTGGGAGGAGGCTGTCGCAGCTGAAAATGGAGCTCTGGAGCCCTTTTTCACTGGCAGAGTGCTTGGCCACCACAGATGTCCCCGACACGAGTGATGTCAAACTGGCCACGCCCACCACGCCCCCAAGGTCAAACATAACCCTGATGCAGCCCTCAATGAAATAGTTTGACACCCCTGACCTACAAAGTTTTTGCCACTCCTCACGATCCTGATGGTTTCCACATTCAATCCTAAATGGTTTTGTTGCATGCTTCAGGCAAGGGGGGGCACAAAGTAGGCATGTGAGCTGCAAAGAAAATATCCACTATTTGTACATGCATAGGAATTTTTTAATTGGAAAATCCTGATTCCTTGTGTTGGGATTTTACAGAATTTATTAACCTGGGTAAATTTGCATGTGTAAATTCTATTGGTGGCCCATAGGCGGTTTCCCTCCTTCCTCTATGTTCTTTAATGAAATTATCTAATCGCTTCCATTCAGCTCTTTCCCATCTGATGGCAACATCTGCAGTAAGGATACACCTATGAGGAATGGAATATGGGGATTGCTGCAGAACCTCTTCTCACACCTTGAGTTGATTCAACTGGAAAGACTCTAGGACATTTCCCATCATTTTCATCTCTTATAATACAGGCTGGATATTGAGATCATGGCCTTCACTAGTAATCTCTGGGAATAAATGCTGAGAGAGATTGGAATGGGTGGTTCCTCTAAAACAGATGAGGAGAAACAGTACCTAGCATTATTATTATTTTTGCCCTCCACTGCTTAGGCTACCTGACTACCCAGAGATGGCAACAGGTTATGTATCAGCTCTGCTGTAATTCAGGACTTATGGTGTTGACTAATGTCTCTTGAAGAGACTGTGGAAATGAAGTGAATCAAGTGCATTAGCATGCAAATACATACTGGTTTTATGGCCCAGACCCAGCTTTGAAGGAATTCTGACATATCTTCAAACATCAACAGTTCCTGCTGATATGCTTTGTGGCCATATTGGTCTGTAAGAGGAGAAAAATTAGGGGAAGGAGCTGTCTGGGGAAGAAGGTGTCTGAAAACCAAGAGTGTCTTGGACAGATCTGATGGGCATAAATGCTCTTCGGAAAATAGCAGAGCCAGAACTAGGGATGGTGCTTTTAGAAATATTATTAGTATTTTCTCACCCTGCCTTGGAGAAAGGGAGATATCCTACTGTAGAATGCCTTGACTCCACTTCATAAAAAAATATTTTAACACATCAATTTAGAATCATGAAACTGTTGAAGTCTATTATCTTCACTCTGATCTTTTTTTGTGCAGCAGTTTAGTAATACATCTTCATCTAACCCAGCTCCTAATAACCTACATTGTCATAGCTAGCAAACACAAACTGAGTTTGGACAACCCATAGTTTTAGAGAATGGGAAATTTTCATCACATAATATACTCAGATCAAACCCTGACATTTGTCAAAGCCAAGATTTTTTCTAACATTAATAATTAGTACTAAGACTCATCTGCTCTTTGAAGCTACATCCAGGTAAATAACACCCTTGCTTATCTTCTGGGTTTTAACTCCAGAAAACGCAGTCCATTATTGGCAATCACGGCAAATCTTTATTGTCATGAATGCAAGTAAAATGCATGTTATGATGCTGGATCTTAAAAATCCACAGAAAAAACCTAGAAATTAACCTATCAATTTGCCCAAAGACTTTCCTTCAACCCCAGATGTGACATAAGTAGAGCTATTTCTATCTTACCCTGAACAAGTAGCCCTATATTACTATTAGATAGAATGGAACATTTAAGAGAACCATTTAAACTGAAAATACACGATATGTAATGCAGCAAATATTTTCATTCATCTCAAGGGGGTTTTGCACATGAATAACACCTGACATTTATCCCCACATTTTCATTCATAAACAAAAAATCCAAAACACTCTGGGGTTATCTTCAAAGCTTTGCTAACCATTGACAAGGTGATAACACACACAAGTTTCTAATTTGTTCTGGATAATAATCACCGCCATGGTGTTTGGGATTCAAATAGAGTGAATTTACACTGTAACAGTAGATCAATAGTATACATTGGAGTTAATAATCGTTTATAATATTTCTCTACTGGAGCCAGATTATCGTTTCTTAAAACTATAAATTAGAAGAGATTGTAGGGAAGAGAAAAATGACATTTCAAAAAAATATATTTTTAAAAATATTTTGGAACAGTTCAAATTGTTTTAAAGCCCTTTAAAAACTATATATTGGTGAGTTGAGAAAATTCATTGTAAATGTTTGTGTAAGAAAGCAAGTATTTGTGCAAAAGAAATTGTGAATATTGAGATCACAGCACAAATTCAAATATTTCATATGGAGCAAAGGGAAAACATTTTCTGATCTCAAAATAAATGCTGCTGATTTAAAAAAATGAAAGAACCTGTCACAAAACATTTAATAAAACAGTGGAATTCTACCCCATCTTAGTCTTTCTAGTACAATTAAGGTATAATTAAGAAAGTTTATTTTAACATCTATAAGCTTGGCAAGAGAAAAATAAATTAATGTAAATTGTGGGAAGTTGTCTGGATAGGACTCTGCAATCTGTGCTGCACTTTTGCTTCCAGAAGTGGGTGAAGATCCCTTTAAAATCTGTAACTTTCATGATATAGAGAATACTTAATGTCTCCTGCCTTGCTTGTCTTTCTGCCTCACTGATCTTGTTTTCAACTGAACATTCTGAAATATTGCCATTTTTATGGTAGGTTTCAATTTCCTGTATCAACGTAATGTATTGAGATGATACTATAATCACCATGATTGTTTATAAAACAATCTTCAAATCTGAAGGCTGAGATAAGTGTGATTATAATGGAAGTTTGCAATCCAAACAACCAAAGAGCCTCATTGGGAAAGGTCTAAATTCCAGGTTAAATTTTGCAGCTAACTGTCCTGCGAGAGAGAAAAAACCCTGTAATGTAAACCATACTGTGTCAAATACTAGCACAGAAGGAAAAAAAGCAACACATCTAGTAGTTTGAATGGCAAAAGCAAATGATAAACATTCACTAACAAGAAGTATTCATAAAAGCAGGATATTGGATATCGGGGAAAGTGTTTGGTGACCTTTGGCATGTGTTTTGGGGCTCCATTTGCATTATTTGTGAAGAGAACGTTGGAATGTTGCTGTATCATCCCCACAGCCCTTTTAAACCATGTCTGATACCAAAAATGGCTTCCAAAAAAGCACCATAAGATGATTCCAGTGTTTTTTTGAAACAGCAACTTTGAGTAAATCAAACCAAGTTCAGTAAATATAATCCTTCAGTGTTGAACTGGATGGATCTGAATTTTCCCATCATGAGTTCTACTTACTTCTAAATAAAATGAAAACATCTGATGTAGTTTCCATAAATGTCCAGGTATCTGAAAAGGAATTTTCCAAGTTCATCTAATAATGGAAAAGGGCATTTGTCACTGAAATTAGAATAATCTTTGTTTGTATACCATTTCTGATTTATGAGGCACCCATTTCTTTGGAAGTAATACATTATAATAGACAGAACTTCTCTTTTCTCCCCAGATTGCATTACTTGTTTAAAAAATGTAGAATAACCTTTACAAAAGAGCTTTGCTTTTATAACTTCAACCCATTTCACAGCTGTGTTTTCAAAGCTTTATCTCCTAGTGATATAAAGATGCCTTTTGAAAAGAAATATTAACTTGGCATATGTATTATATGTTCAGTCATTTTATACAGTTTCAGAATTAGACATCTAGTTTATATATAAAAAAAGATACTGAGGAGATTGGGGGGGAAAAGATATCAGGCCTGACATTACAGATTTCTAGCTTTATCATCACAACAATCTAGGAAGCCTCTGAGCCAAATATTATAAAAGAAGAGAAACTGCTGAACCTCCAAGATGAGCATGCTCAGTGTATGTGCCGGCACAGAAAACAAGGAAGTACAGAAGCGCAGGAATCTACATCTCACAATGGCTGCTGTTTTAACATTCCTTAACACACATATGATTTTCTTTTTAAATAAAAAATATACCCAAGGGCATTGTGTTTTCTTTTTGCTTTGTACATTTTCCTCCCACCTGAACAGTATCTTCAAGGTTCAGTGCTCATGTTTGTTCCTCCTCAGTTATAAACCTCTCCTTCAATCCCAACATCATTTTTTTTTGCTGCTTTCAGTGTCAAAAGAACAACTTTTCCCTCTCTTGGAAGCAACAGCAGTTCTTCTGATGTGCGAAGTGATTCAACCAACAACTCCTTTCTCCCACCCGCCACCCCATGATTTCTTCTGAGCAGGCTCTGTAGGAATGGTTTACAATTATAGCAATCCACCCACGGGGCAATGGGGTGGGGGGAGAGGAGAAAGTTCCCATAGATTTAGGTCCTCAGTTGCAGAGACCTTCAGTCTATTGGAATAAGTAAGTATGTATATACTAGTGTGTGTGTGTGTGTGTGTGTGTGTGTGTGTGTGTGTGTATTTTTACATAGGGTAAAAAAGGGGAACAATGTTTTGCACCAGCTTCCCCTGCTTTGTTTTCCAAAGGCCCTGGTGAAGGAGCACTGGCATCATTTTGTTGGCAGAGATACTGGTGTCCACTGTAACTTCTAGAAGGGTAATTTAAATACTCAGTTTGTTTTTCACAAGGTAGACTGGCTCTCACGTCATAGGATGATGCAACATCTGCAGAAACGCTGTCTGCTGCCCCCCACAGATGGTGGTGGAGTTACAGGTGCAAAGTAGGCGTGGACTTTTATATTGGGTAAGTGGGTCTGAAAAGACAAA
The DNA here is from genome assembly GCA_012654045.1 of Ptyas mucosa. Lineage (NCBI taxonomy): Eukaryota > Metazoa > Chordata > Lepidosauria > Squamata > Colubridae > Ptyas > Ptyas mucosa. The sequence continues at coordinate 5,982,818 of WNWU01013599.1, forward strand.
CACATTTTTCCCATTTAGAAAAATTTAAAAATACCAAAAACATGAACAAAGATTTTAAACTTAAAAAGTTGAACATGAAGTAATATTGGACCCTTTTTATGCAGAAAAAAATATTCTGCATAAAAGATTTTTAGGGAAAATCAATGTTTTTTTTTTCAATCTTCCCCAGTTTAGTTTTGTGCATATATAATTTTTTTAACTTCACTATTTCCTTTATTATCTGGTTGTTTCAGTGAAGAGAACTTCCCTTAATCTCACTTTCTATAGATTTGTAAAATACTGCTTCACAATTGGAAAAGAAATTGAAGTACAGGAACACAAACATGCATGACTGAAGGCTATTTCATCAACAGGCCAAGAAGTAACATTTGGGGCAGGCAATTAAATTATTAAGAAGTTTGAACTGTGTAAATGATTATCTTATTTTGAGCTCTTTTTAATAATGAACTGTGCAAGTACTTTTCTGCACTGAGAAGGATCTTACTAGTATGCATGAATATCAACATTCTCTCAAGAAAGCAGGACAGGCCCACAAATAGATTTAAGTGTCTCAGAAGGAGGGAGTTAATGGGATAAATTCAATTTTAGCTATCTGTTTGAAGGATATTTTTAATAGAAAGTTACCAATAGTCTCTGGGTTCTATGAATTCTTTGTAAAGTTGGAAACTAATTTCCATCTCATTCTTAACCTACCCAGGCAACAAGTCTTCGATTTTGATTTACTGTTTATTTGTCACATTTATGTCCTGTCTTTATCCCAACAGTTTACATGGAAGTCTGCTCTAATTTTATCCCATAATGACAGCCCTGTGAGAAAGACTGGACTGAGAATGACTGACCCCCAATTTCCAGTGCATTCTGTGGTTGAATGGAGGCTTGAATCTATAACTTCCCAATTCAAATTGAATACTAAGTCTAATATGCTGATATTATGTCACATACTCTTTACTTTCAGTTTGAAGAATATGTTCTAAGTTTTTGCAGCTATTGTTAGGATGAGAAAAGAATTAAACAAGTACAGGAGATAGAACTATCTGCACATCAAACTATTAAACAATGTAAATGTATTCTTACCCTGAGTCTCTTAATTCCAGCTCGGGTAATCTGTTGGCAGTCATATAGTTCTATCCTTTCCAGGCTGTGGCAACTCTTGAGGTGTTCCAAGGAGGCATCTGTGATCAAGGGGCAGTTATCCAGCTCAATCACCTCCAAGCGATCATGGGCACAGGCACCATTGCCTAAATGGCGAATACCATCATCGGTGATCAGCTCACAGTGTGATAAACTCTGCCATTAAAAGGGAAAACAAAGCAACAGGTGATAATCAAGGCTTGGTATGCAGATTTTTTTCAATCTAATTTACCAGGCCCATGCCTCAATTATCCTCTACAATCTGTTCTGCTGAAATCCTGCACAATATTTTAAATCCTTCAGGTGAAAATACACAGGCCCCATGGATCCTCTTTTTTTCAATAAAACCCCCAATTCCATAAATATTTTGGGTAGCATGCCAATTCCTCTCTCTGCAATTTTTTCATTTGAATCATTAGTAAGCAATCTTAATAATCTCCGAAGTGATTGTGGAGGGCTTACAAAAGTTAAAACCATCACCACTAGAGTTTAATAAAACTGAATGCTTCATGTCATACACAATCTAATTCATAAATATATCGTATCTACATTGACCAGCAGCACAAGACTCAGAAAGACACCTGGGGAAACAGCTAGGTCTATAACACCTTAATAATCTCTAGAAGGATGTTTTGTAGGGTGCATGTTGCCTTCCCTTTTCTCCTCTTCAGATTTCTGCAGTGCCTAGTTGTTGTTTTTTTTCAAGTCATTGCATACTTGGCTCTTTTATAATATATAAAAGTTTCTTAAATTGACATTTAACAGGGCTACAGTCCTGTTCAGAGCATTTAGGGAATATCAAATTTTATCTGGTTGTATGTAAAGTATATATGTTCAGTTATATAACTCAGCCTCTTAAAGGTGCACTTCACCTAAGATATATAATAAAATATTCTCTTGGCCCTTCTGACTCATATTCTAAAATTCTAGAGTGCAGATGAAAAAATGGATTGGATAAAATTTTAGCCTGCAAGAAAAATGTAACTCACCAAAACTTGGAGCAGTGGACAGTGTATGGAAAGTTGGATTAATGTGCTGTCTGTTATCTGGAAGAAAAGACATATTTGAAACTAAAGTTGTATATTGTACTGGTAAGAAGTTTCATATGCATCATTTCACTTATTTTGTGTTACTGTTCTTTCAGGAACAACATAAAGCTTGAAGAGAAAAGTTGCTAAGAGAGGTACTGATTCTTCTCTGGTCATTTCCACAATGAGAATTTTGGATGGGGCCAAAAGCCAAAATGTGAATTTCTTAATATAGAAAGTACTGTATTTCTAAGCCAGTAATAATGCTAAGGTATCCATAAAATAGGGAAAATTTGTCTTTCTAATTCAGATTACATTCAATAGGATTTAAAATGTGGGTTTCTTTACAATTAATAACTAGGAAAAAAATAATCTGAAGACCACCTGTAAACTCACTTAATCACAAATTAATTATTGCTGACAATAACGGAGACATCTGATTAAAAATAAAAAAGAAGCACAAGACCATGCAGCATTGAAATCAATCCTCTATACTTTAAAAATCTTTTCCTCCACTTTGTTCTTCTTATTCCCAGGCTGATACTAAGGATACTGATAGATGACATACCAGTTGTTTGTTTCCCATCATGTAATCTAATGATTTTCCTATTTATTATGCGTGTGAATCTTCATAATATAATTGTATGCAACTAAACAGATTAATCTCTGTGATATATTCTCAACTCTCTGGTAATGTGTAATAAAGAAGAGACACATGATATCAGAAAACTGCCTAGACATTCTCCATTTTTTGCTTAAAGCAGCCAATGAAGCAGAGTGAAGAAGCTTTCTGCCTAATGTATTGCACACTTTGAAAGATGTTTATTGGGCCAAAAAGAGAAAGTGGATCAGCTGCTTCTCACTAGAGCAAGCATGTCCAATCAGCGGCCCAAGGGCTGAACGGGGTCCTAGACAGCTAATAATGCAGTCCTTTTAACATTATGTGCATTTTTATACACTAACTATATTATATATTTTATATGCAGCCCAAGATATTTCTCTTCACTCAATGCAGTCCAGGCAAGCCAAAAGATTGGATAGGATATGCCTGCACTTGTTTCAATTCTGAATTTCATTATAAAGTCAATAAATGTGACTCAGAGACTTATTTCAATCTTGTGGCATTATAATCATGATGCCTTTGTCTATGTCTTTATTATTAGACATAATAAAGGCCTATGAAAATAACTCATTATGTATTAGTAATATCCTATCTTCATCATTACAGAGTGGTCTCACAGTCAAATTATCACTCAAAAATATTTCTTGCTTCAGTGCTTGCTGTGATGCTTAAAAGCAAAATCAAGTAGATTCTTGATGAATTGTAATTTATTTTTCATTAGATAACTTTTAACTAAATAATCTAGAAAATAGGTTGAAAATAGTACAATTACCTGAACACATTCCTCCAAGTCCATTTTTTCAAGTTCGTGACAATTCTGGAGAACATACATACAAATTAAAGATTAATTTGTTTTTAGAAACATGTCCTGGTATTGCAGAATAGTTTCATTTGTTATTAGGAAATAATTTCAGTGGTAAGCAATTGGACAACCTTTACTTAAGGATAAAAAAACCAACTTTGCTAGAGAACTCAATTGCATGTAATGTATTAAAATTATTTTAGGGTAAGCTAATTTTGTTCAGGAATAAATATGGACGTACACAACCCCCTCTTTCTGACTTAATTCTAAAAAAATATCAAGGTTTGCAATCACAACAGATTATATAATTTAATGGAAATGTCTAATTATCAAAGTAATTTGTTCTTATTCCATGAAATGATTTTATTTTTAGCACTAGATAGTATCAAACTAATTAAATGTACTTCAAATGGATTACATTAATAAGGCACAGTTACCTGTGCATTATGGGCTTAGACTAGCCACTGCTCTCCATGTTATTACATTTCAATTCCTATCATATTGAACCACTGTGACCAATGGTCAAGTATGGGCATGGTATTCCAAGAATAATGGGGCCCAAGACTGGAGAAAGCTACTTGTAAAATGCAAAGAGGAAAAATAAAAAAGAGGAAAAGGTTTTTGAATGTTTGCACTAAACTTAGACTGGTGGATAATGTACAACCATTAAAAATATTAACTTGCTGTATCTTCTGTTCAATCACACCAAGCACCTGTGACACTATCAAACTACAATAATCTTAAAAATGTTTGGAATCACGTATTCTGTTAAGCTCAGAATTCTGGATCTTTTCAGATCTTTCATGTTTGTACAAAAAAGCAGGCATTAAGATATATCGTTTGAAAAAATATGGATTGGAAATGACCACTGAGCTCTCAGAGCTTGGCATAAGCTAGTTTTTTTCCTGCACCCTGGACTCTAGATTCAAAAAGGGAAAGCTGACTAGATCCAATTACTGTGCTTTCCAGAAATTAAGACCTATTCAGAAAATAAGCCATAGCTTGATTTGAATGTGTGCCAAACCTCTACCCCCCCCCCCCCCCAAATACGCCTTAGTTAAGTCTCTGTCCACTCCGTCCTACCATCTGGTTGTACAAGGTAGGGCAAGGCACATGCATAAAAATCAAGCTGGAGTGTGTGGGGGGGGGGTGGTGGAGTGGCCCCACATGCACCACACCTGTTTACTTTAGGACCGCCACAGCAAGGGCTCTCCCATGCCCCGATACCTGTTGTGCTGCTACCCAGCTTCTTCTGCGGCTGCTTACAGCCACTTGTGAACAGATGCCACATGACTCATTTCGGTGCTGCAGCTTGAGGCAGGAGGCAGCACGGCTCATCATGCTGGTGCCGCTACTTGCGGCCAGACACCATGTGGCACGTTGCACCGGTACTGCTGCTCATGGCAGGAAGCCACATGGCTTGTTGTACCAGTGCTGCTGCTTATGGTAGGATGTCACATGCCGCTGCTGCTCGTGGTGCGCCATGAGCCAGGTGGCGTCCTGCCGCAAGTAGCGGACACTGGTGTGATGTGCCACATGACATCTGGCCGCAAGCAGCTGTAGAAGTCAGGCAGTGGCATGACACGTGTTGGGACGTGGGAAATCTGGCTGCAGTGGCCCTAACATAAGCAGGTAAGACGTCCCCCAGAAATAAGACCTGGTGCCTCTTTTGGAGGGGAAAAAAATATAACACCAAGTCTTATTTTCGGGAAAACACAGTAATCTTTGGTGATAAAGCATGAATGGGAAAATCTCTATGTTCATTCATTCTCATGATCTTTTTTTATTCTGAGACTTCATATCCTGCTTTTTATATATTTCAGGAAAGGCAAAAAGAATGCCATTCTTTTTATATCAAGTGTGATCCTTAATTTGTTTCCCTTTCTTCTTTGTTATTAGGACTAATCCTACCCGTTTTGGCTCAAGACCTACTAGCATTACTGATTTGGGTATGTGAGACTCTGTATCTGCTTTTTTTCTCCCATTTTTAAAGCTCCTGAGCAGCATTAAAGGGGAGCATAATGGCTCCCAAGGAAATACTAAACAGAAGACGTTCACTTATAAAGTACAGGCATAAACAGCAAATAACAGCATTTACATGTAGTCCTCAACGTATGACTACAATTGAGCCCAAAATTTGTGTTGCTAAGTGAAACATTTGTCAAATAAGTTTTGCTCCATTTTCTTGCCACCACTAAATGAATTACTGCAGTTATTAAGTTAGTAACACGGCTGTTAAGTGAATCTGTCTTCCCTATTGACTTTGCTTATCAAGTTACAAAAGGTGATCACATGACCTCTGGACACTGCAATTGTCATAAATATGAGTCAGTTGCCAAGCATCTGAATTTTGATCATGTGATTATAGAGGTGATGCACTGGTTGTAAGTGTGAAAAATGGATATAATTCACTATTTTCAGTGCTATTGTAACTTTGAATAGTCATTAAATGAATTGTTGTAAATCAAGGACCAGCTATATTGGAAAAGGCAACCTTGACATCAAATGCTTACCCGAGCCAGAGTTGTAAAGCCCACATCTGTAAGCTGGGAACAACGAGCTACCTCCAATATCCTGCATGGAAAATAAATAGATGTACCAACAAACAGTTTTAATATTTAAAACCCCTTCTGAAATCTCAGAAAGCCAGTATGAACTAAGGAATACTTTTTAAACCCCTTATTCCAAAATAGGGGAGAAGTTGAATTCTTTCTACTCCCATTTCATGGGATTTTAGATACCAACAATTCTATCAAGAAAATAGAACACTAACAGAAGAAATAAATACGACAGTATAAATTTCAGAAAGAACTAGTTTTTTTTAACGACTTATTTCTAAATTTTAATATTTTTACTACATTTCCTAGCCCTGGTACTAAAGATTTTTCACAAACAAAAATCTCCATTCCTGCTTGCTTGCCTTTCTTAGCTAAAGGAACACCTTTTAGCCAAGTCCTTTTGTCATCTATCCCCTCATTTCTCCAATATATATCACTGTCCTGTTTTCATTTGATTCTCAACAATGCTTCATAAACCTGCTTTAGGGCAAGTTAATTTTGTTCAGGTTCTCAAACCGATCTAATCAAAATTATCTTAATTTATGGAAGAATCACACTTGTTTCTGAATGATAAACTAGCTTCAGAAAGGGGGGGGGACACAGTTCATAATAGTATAATGAAACTCTATTTTATGTAGTGATGTTTTATGCTTTCCCCTCAAAGATATGGGATATATTCTAAACATATAACATGCTTACATGCTCCTATATTGTCCTGATATTGTCCTATATTGACGAAGAACTGGTTACTTACCTGCAACTGTTGTTCTTCAAATACTCTGTGATTTGACACACATAGTTTGTGTGTCTCCACCTAGCCCCATTCAGCGCCTTCCAGAGCTTACAAATTTGAAAGGAGCCCCATCCTCACATGTACTATATGACTATGCACTGTTCTCACTGAACCCTCTCAGTTCCTAAGACTGATACAAAAGACTTGGAGAAACATTAAGGTCATTTGAGATGAAACAAGGTAACATGGTGCATTGCGTAAATTTGCAGATGACTATTGTACAAATTACCTGTACCTGCAATTACAGGTAAGTAAGCAGTGTTTTATTATTATGATTTCTCTCATTCACATTTAGGCATATAAAAGCTTCTTATATGGAACAGAGTCTGAATGATAAAGATTACCAAAGCAAGGAAAGCCTTTCCAAGGACTGCATCTCACTCTAAGCTCGAATCCATTTTTATGTTGAGTAAAGGTGGAGGCCTGAGATTAAGTGGCTGCCCACATAGCTTCAGTAAGGTAGTGCTCTAGTCTAGGGAAATGTTGCTAGTTCCGCTGTCACTCTTGATAAGACTACAGACTGCAAGAGGCAAAGCTGGTAACTCATAACAAGCCTACATAATTGCTACCATGTATTAGGAGAATTCTGTGAGGAAAGCTCTTCCCTTTAGATAGGCAATAGAAGTCCAGGAATGAACTTTTTTACATAGTAAAACAGACATTTGGTTCAGGTAAAAGATTAGATTAGAAGATTAGAATTCTTTATTGGCCAAGTGTGATTGGACACACAAGAAATTTGTCTTTGGTGCAAATACTCTCAGTGTACATAAAAAGAAAAGATTCATTCATCAAGAATCATAAGGTACAACACTTAATGATAGTCATAGGGTACAAATAAGCAATCAAATCATACTAGGAAATAATTGATATAAATTGTAAGAATACAAGCAACAATGTTACAGTCATACAGACTAAGTGGGAGGAGATGGGTGATAGGAACGATGAGAAGATTAATAGTAATGCAGACTTAGTGAATAGTTTTACAGTGTTGAGATAATTATTTGTTTAGCAGGGTGATGGCGTTCTTGTGTCTAGTTGTTCTGGTGTGCAGTGCTCTATAGTGTCGTTTTGAGGGTAGGAGTTGAGGTAGGAACCCTAAAAAGTACAAGTGTCATGGAAAGAACAAAGCAGCGTTTCTAGTGGTATTTAGAGGTTGGGGGGGGGGGGAAGACAGCAATAAAAATTCCAGTGTTAAGTGAAACACTGAGGCTGATTTTGAAAGAAAAGAAAAATAACAGAAAAAGGAACATACAATTCTATTCTTGATAATCCAATGCCTCAGCAATAAAAAAGCTACTTTCAAGATGAAATTAACTGGAAGAGTAATAATGGGTTCAAAGAATATAACATAGAGAGAAGAAAGCAGAAAAATGACAGACTGATTAGGCTTTCCATGAAATGCTTTGTAAGTAGGCTAGAAAATACCATGTTTCCCTGAAAATAGGACATTTCCCAAAAATAAGGCCAAGTCTGATTTTTGGGGTGGCCGTAAATATACGACCACCCCCAAAAATAAGTCCTTGTGACAGGATGGGCGTGGTCAGCACAGGAGGCAGCCCTTCCCTTTCCCGGTCACCTCAGGGCTTCTCGGCCCCTTAATCGGATCAGCTGAGCCACTCAGGCCGCCATTCACTGCTGATTCGCGGGTGCCGCTCAGGCTGCTGCCTCCAACAAGCGTGGCCGTAAGCCGGAGGCCAAGTGACGCACTCCACACGCCTCACATCCTCCTTACCTAATAGTGACAGTCACAGCAGGCAATTCTGTCCATGGAACAGCTGCCTCATGGGTGCCGCTCCAGCCAGCGCCTCCAGCAAGCACGTTTTTGCCATGGATTGTGGCTATTTCTGCAGCAGGAGGCCAAGCGATGCATCCCATGTGCCTTGTGCCAGCCTTCCAAAGGTTACTGTAGCAGCAGCTATCCACAATTTTTTTACCCTTATTTTGTCCTGACCGTACTGGGCCACGTGGGTCGGGACGAAATAAGGGTTAAAAAATTGTGGATAGCTGCTGCTATGGTACCCTTTGGAAGGCTGGTGTGAGGTGCAAGTCTCCTGCTGCAGAAGTGGCTGCACCCAAGGAGCACTTTTGGGAGAGAAGGCAAAGGGGAAGTGATCGCTTGCAAACTCCTGTCCAGACACCCAAAGCCCGTGCCCGCCTGGCTCCCTTTTCCACAGTGCCCGGCTCTTTATCGATGGAAGTGGGGGAGAAGCGAGACGCATGGAGCGAGACAGGGTTCACTCCTCTTGCCGTCTCTTCTACCCCTCTCACTGGGCACGGCAGGGCTTCCTGCCCCTGCCCAAATTGGATGCAATTTGGGGGTGGCAGGTGGGGAAGGGTGGGGCTGGGGAGACATGAGATGTGTCTTGTAGCTCCATTCCGCGTATCGCTATTGTCTGCAGGCAAACACATTGTAGGGTAAAAAAACCCTCATGAGTTCAAACTTCTCGAACTCGCGAGAAGTTTGGTTTTACCTTACGTGTTTGCCTGCAAACAACAGCGAGACACTCAACAGAGCTGCAAAGCAAGTAAGTTGCACGTCTCGCGTCTCCCTGGCCCCACCCCTCCCCAACTGCATCCCTGCAGCCTGGAACAGCTGATAGGCAGTATTCCGGGAGGCCGATCCAACCATCAATCAGCTGCTTGTGTTAAATCAGGTTGTGCTGAAGCTGACCAGGTTGTTTGCTGCAAGGAGGTAAATTGCTGGGAGGCAAAGGCAGACTTCTCCCCCTTGTTTTCCTCCCCAAAAGCTAGGTGTGTCTTATACTTCGGAGCGTTTTATAATCTGCAAAATACGGTATTTTCCAATAAAGAGAAAAAAGAAGGAGATAGCCACAAGATATACTGTCACTGAACAGAGAAGCAAGCCTCATTGCTTTAAATGAAGGGAAAAGGTTGAAACATTATGAATCTGATACTGCCAGACAATGAATTGCTGTTTTTCAGCAGAGGATTTCCATTTAGCTGTAAAGGAAGTCTATTTGTGTGGGCTGTTTGGTGTTGGTGTCTGAGAAAGCTACAGGAAGGGGGTAGGGGAGACTGTAAAACTTTCTCCCTTTACTATTTCATCTGTACCTCAATTGCCTATCAATTAGCACAAAATGTTGGAACAATTCTTCCTAATTCTCTGGTTGCCCTGTCTCATGAACAATTTTCTCAGTTCATCCTTTTCAAATTAGTTTTTTAAATTAAATTAAAATTTATTATTATTATTATTATAGCCCTGTGGTAAGCATGGCCGTGGGCTGTATCTTTCACTTCCTATTAACACCAATTTCGATCAGCCTTGAATAAAAAAGCACAACCAATACAATACTATGCTGCTCAGCTCCAATCCTGTAGCTGGCCCAAAAGGATACCCATGCTGATGGTATTGGATACCACTGAGAGATCAAAGAGAGAAAAGATGGTTGCATTATCCCATCCTGCTCTTGCCAGAGATTATCAACAAGCACAACCAATGCCATTTTTGTACCATAACCAGACCTAAATCCTGACTGAAAGGGGTCCAGATAATCTGTTCCATCCAGAACCCTCTGAAGCTACCAGACAACCACCTTTTCCATTAATTTCCCTAAGAAGGGAAATTTGGAAACAGGATGAAAATTATTCAAGAAGATGGGATCAAATGATGTTTTTTCTAAGGATTCATTATATACAAGGACTGCAATTGATTCAAAACGACTGACCTATTCTGACAGTTGTGGTAACTAGTCACATATTACACCATTTGAAGTTTAAACATGGTAATTAAATTAAAGTTTAAACAAGGTAGCTTATTGGAAAAAACTATTTACCTTTCTCATGATTTATGTTAGGAGACAATTGGTAGTTGTGTATTTAATATGCCTGTCCTGGGAAACTCTAGCTTGTTTTGAGCTCAAAATGTTCCCAAAATACTTGAAATAGCTAGCTATACACTTAAAACCCATGTTTTGCACTCAAAACTAGGTGTGTGTGTGTGTGTGTGTGTGTTCAAAGCTGAAATGGTTAAATTTAAAAACATTTTGTACACTCTTAATCCTGATATTTCTAATTGATGAATCCTAAGGAGTCTTGAGATTTGAGATTAAAGAAAATGTAAATAAAAGGTAAAGTATTTCAGTAATTGTAAAATATGATTGGCTCAAAGAAGAACATGCAATACAGTGATAGTCAAAGCTGAAGGGATTCAGCAGAGCTGTGCCTAGTTACAAAGTTAGACATGAGGACAGAGTATCCGTCAAACAGTTCTGTAAACATTAAAGGATTCCAAACAGGCACATAGTCCATATGTGTGAATCTTAAGAGACCAGAAAGAAAAAAAATCTACTTACCTAAGTTTTGGACAATTTTGCCCTAACGCATTCAAGATGGCATCAGTGATATTGGAACAGCCAGAAGCACATAGAGATTGCAACTTGTGGCATCCTCTACATATTGTAATGAGGCCGTCATCTGTTATTTGCTAGAAAAGGAAAGAAAGTCAGTCATTTATAGCGAGAAGAACAAAAATTGTGCTCAGTTTTCTCTGCAAATTCTAAAATTAAATGTTAAAAACTATTTGCTGGTGAAACAATTGGCTGAGTGACTATTTGGCAACTACCTTATTAAAAACCAAAATGCCAACTGCATACAATCACCCCAAATCAGTTCTTTTTTTGGATAAATATTCCATTTTTGGCATCACCACAAACTGGTTCATGGTAATTTCTTGGGGAAAAAATGTACTTCCTCTTTCAGCTCTTTTTATACACACATAAAAACAGACTATATTTTTAACACATGTTGAAAACAAAAAGGAGACAAAACCAACGAAGCATGATAGTTCAAAATAAAGGGTTTTTTTCCATCCTTTTCTACAAGCAAACTTTGAAAAAAAGTTCATATATAAGGCAAATGAAAGCCTGATAAATTTACCAGATTAAATGCTAATATAACAATGGTTTTGGAAGATTTTTCAAGATATTAGATATTCATTATATAGAAATGTGAAGAAATAGTTGCCAATTTGAGAATTTAGAAATATTTAGTCATTGAATGGAGTCAAACAAAGTCTTCAGTCTGGGCATGGAAAAATGACTTTTGCTTTGTCATTATAGTGACATAGTGAATATAGTGATTTTTGGATTGATTGGTAAGAGATCAGAAACTAGGTCATAAAAGCATTTGTGTCAAAAGAGTATTTTAAAATCCCCCAATTCAAAATTCAAACTATGCTAGGAAAAATGACAGCTGATAGAAAGGATTAGGCATGGAGTACCCATTTATGATTTTAAAACAAAAAGTGCCAGAAAACAAGTTTTACAACTAAAACTACAAGGAAATGCTTATTATTATATTTAAAAAAATCAATTTCAAAATTCCACAAACCTACGTGTGTGTGGACACATGCACAAACATACACACTTATTAATCACTAGATTGCTGTGGAAGCCTTGCTACCCAATAATTCTACTTAGATGTTGTTTCCACACTTGTTTTCTTGTGTAAATAAAAAAAGCAGGTGAAGCACCAAGGGATTCAGAAAGTGCAGCAAATTTGATTGGCTTGTTTGAAATTTGGGGAACACATAGGAATTGCGAAAAATGGCTTCTAGAAGAATTTGTCCATTCACAAAGTAGCTGCCCTAAAGAATTTAATCAATTAAAAAAGATAAAAGTTATCAGTCAGATACCTGTACCTCCTTTTTATTTCACAATCTTTCTTTATTCTTTTTTCTGGTTAATAGATACATTTGGAAGCAAACTAATAGACTGCAACCATCTGTTATATTTATGAGGGCCACTGATGGCTCAAAAGTAATCTTGGAACCACTATAATGTTTTTATCTGCCATTCTCCCTTACCCCCTTATACATACATATGTACACACACACACGCAAGTATATATAAAATAGTCATATGGGACAGAAAACTATAAGGGTGTCATAGGAAAAATAGAAATCGAGAGATGATGCCAGTGTTAACTAGGCTTCAGTGGTAGGTTGCTCCCGGTTCTGTCCGGTTCTATAGAACCGGCAGTAAATCCGGCGGGAGGCTCCACCCACATGCCACGACGTCATCATGGGTGATCTGCGCATGCGCAGAAGCGCACGCGGGCGCTCCTATTGAGAACCGGTAGTAAAGGGAAGTAGAACCCATCCCTGCTAGCTTCCTAACCATGCAGAAGATTGGCCAATTTAAGTAATCCTATGTTTTGTTCCTAAATCTACTGTGTTTAAGGCTTGATCCATTTTTTCCTTAGTGATCCTCATAATTCAGAATATGAAGGCACAAAGTCCAAAACAAAAAAAAAGTTGCAAAAAAAAAAATACATCTAACTATGGTAAGAAAATCAACTGCCTGATTCATGAAAATACTAGTTGAACTAGGATAATATAATGTACAGATTTTGACTAACCTATTTCCTCTGGCTCATGTTATTGCTCACATTTTAAACATGTTCTTATACCCCATATTTTTCTACTATAAAATAATCACTCTGCTGAGCCCATACTGATAACATAAAACACGGAATATGATATGGAATAGGTAATTTACAAAGCTGCCATAGGAGAAAAGACTGGGTTTATAAAGGCCAACCTCTTACCAAGCATGTTTGCAAATTCAGAGTCACTAATTCGGGACAGTTTGCACCAATGTATTTAAGAGCTTCATCTTCCAGCTAAGAGAAAGACAGAAATAGAGAAAATAGACAATTTCCTAGGTCTTTTCATTGTATTTCTTGCTTTTAGCATGAGTTGGCAATATTCAGTCAATCATGCTTTTCTTACTCTTGCTGCCTCACTAAGATAATGATGTTGCAATTCACAACAAAACCCAGAAATTTGGTGATATATTTCAACACAACATAAAATAATTTTTCTTTCACCACCCTCCTTTAAAAAAAAAGAAAAGCAACTGATCCCATAAGAAACTGCAAATGTTATATGATTAACCAATTGTTATGCCTCCTGCAGCTTTTGAATTTTGATTATATGTTGCTGTAAATAAATATGGGTAAATCTCACTCACTTGTGCATCAACTTGTCAAAAATTACAGCAATGTTGAAAAAATAACTTTGTGAAGATACAACTTTTACAGCGTCTCTCTATAACATGTTCACTATTTTGGGGAATACATATTGAAAGAAATGTCTAGTACTGGAAATCCTGAGTGTGTTTGACAGATAACTGGTGCTACCATATATAGAATAGAATAGAATTCTTTATTGGCCAAGTGTGATTGTATACACAAGGAATTTGTCTTTGGTGCATGTGCTCTCAGTGTACATTAAAAATTTCCACTATGTGCCCATTTCATTTCCCATTGTATGCCTGTTTACTCTCTTGTACAGATAGTCCTCTATTAGTTGAGCCCAAAATTACCACTGCTAAACAAGAGAGTTGTTAAATTAGTTTTGCCCCATTTTATGACTTTTCTTGCCACAGTTGTTAAGTGAACCACTGCAGCTGTTAAGTTAGTAACATAATTGTTAAATGAATTTGGCTTCCCCACTGACTTTGTCAGAAGGTTGCAAAAGATGATCACATGATCCCGGGTCACTGCGACTATCATAAATACCAGCTGTGAAGCATCTGAATTTTGATCATGTGACCAAGTCAGATACTGAAATGGTTGTAAGTGTGAAAAATGATCAAAAGTCAAAGTATCCAGCGTTGTTTTAACTTCTAACGGTAATTAAACAAATGGTTTTATGACTATCTGTAATCACTTCCTCTTCAATGACTATAAATACAAATATTAATTTCCTTTTGCAGATTATCTGAGTGCCAGAGTGAGTATTTCAAAAGGCAGGGAATGGGTAAAAAGGAAACCTATAGTAAAATAGTAAGAACCAAACACAATCATATGATTTTCCACTTACTAACAATATTATCTAGTGATTGAGTTGCCAGTCTTAATTATGATCACCGAATAAAGATCATCAATATTACATAAACACCAAATGTGTATGATCTCTGGCTGCAATCAAATTTCCTTTCTCTGCCATATGGATGTTTTCCACAAAGCAAAAAATACACACATTATTTTTGCAATAGTATATTTTTTGAGTTATTCAGCAGCAATTCAAAAATATGATGGCACTGAACAAAGGGGGATGGGGAAACTTACAGCTGATCTGCAAAGTTGCAGCGGTCAGTATCCCTGCAGTCACATGATCAAGAGAGTTTGGCAACTGGATTGTAATTACAATAGTTCCAATGTCCTGCACTCTCTATTTATGCCCTCCCCTGCCTGCTTCTCACAAGGCAAAGTAAATGGGGAAGCCATTAGCAGGGGAATGTTGCAAGCTGCTCCTGCCACTTTTTCTTTGAGAGCCTGTTATAGAATATGAGATCCTGAGGCTCACCTACTGCATAACACATGCATGCAGCACCAACTCTCTTTGCACTCCTTTGCACCAGCTTGCAATGGGCTCAGCATCTGCCCCTACCCATGCTACAGGAGCCAGAATGAGATAACTTGCCATGGCCAACTCACCACGGAACTTGCTGTGGGACAATTCAACAATTCAATGTAACTATTTAAAATAATTAAATTAATTTTTGTCATTTATATTTCATTTTGTCCCTCCTTTGGCATCCTTTCTGTGACAATTCTATTCCATTATTTATTTGATATTAGTGTAACTCTTATGCTGTGGTGAGCTGTCCTGCAACGAGTTGGGCATGGTCAGTTGTCCCGTGGCAAGTTGTCCAAGGCAAGTTGGCTGCAGCGAGTTAGCCATGGCAAGTTGGCCGTGGTGAGTTGATGGCATTGAGTTGTCATAGACCCTGCAGTACCTGCCTTTGCACCTGGGTGCAGTCTGCAGCACCCCCCACCTGCCCAAACTCATATCCCATCACAGCACTGCCCCACCCAACTATAATTGTCCCACAAAACCCATCTCTGCCTGGTCACACTCCATAATATTTCTCTGCCCTCTGCCCTCTTTCTGGACTGTCTGAGGAAAGGCTTGTGGTGACTGGGACTGTAAGTTCCTGCTGATGTCCCTGATTTTGCATGTTGGAAGCTGGTAGGAAATTGCATGTTCAATCATATAAGGTCCCTGCTTAATGATATGCAATCCTTGCTTAAAGATGGCAATAGGGAATGCTGGGATTGCTGTTAAACAAATGCAGTCACATGATATTGCGCTTTAGGTCCATATCACTTGGTCCCAATTAGTGTTGCAACCCAAGGACTACCTCTAATGTTCCGATTTAAAGAACAAATTGTGCAAACAATATTGTAACACTTTTGGATAGTCTGAGATGACAGAACAAAAAAATAAATAGATGAATAATCTTGTTTTTTTAGAATTATTCTTTATCCAATTTTCAATGTCTCATATGTGAGTCATGAGACACTGCATGAAACAAATCCAGCTTTCCAAACTATTGAACTTTCTGAACAAATCCAGCCAATCCAAATTCAGCTTTCTAGACTACTGAACTTTCCGTGGAGACTTGTACAGTACCTGTGTACAGCCTTTAAGAAACAGAGCTTTGAGTCCACCACAGCCTCTCACCAAATTTTGGATGCCATCTTTTGTCACTTGGTCACACCACGAGATATTGAGTTGCTCTAGTAGAGGGCACCCCTCACTGAAGGGGAAAAGGGATGAACACAGAAAGAAAATGCAGGTATATATATTTTAACTCTAAAGATAAACATCTTGCTTCAGGAACCAAGGTAGGTTAACCCTTGTTTATGCTTATTGTTCTAAACTGTTAACAGTTTTCTTCTCTGATGCAGCCTTAATAGACAATCCATTGAAAGCTATAGCTGGAACAAACAGAAGAGCTATAGAAATAGGGCTGAAAAAAGGGATTGGTCTGTTTTTGCATCCTTATTAGGGATTTGAGATAGGAGAGCATCTCTGTTTGCATATTTCTTGTAACATTTCCAATGTAAATCTGGTTGATCATGGCTGCTGAAAGATTTATCAAAAATCCAAAACTTATGGACTGTTCTAGGATTAGAAAGCCATTTACTGGCATACAGAAAGTCATCCTGTGCCCCGCTTATCTGAGTTTCACGACCTACATTAACTACAAAAGAACTACATATGTATTCCTTCAAGTTATATTAGTTTGGACAGGGAAGAGAATAAATACATTGCAAAGGCATCTGACATATTTAAATCAGAGACAATCACTATGGGTCTACTTTTATTAACCTAGTTTAGGTGGTTAGTTTTATGAACAATCTGAACACTCACCTCAGTGCTTTCAGTGACAGGTTGGTTATTGATGTGCAGGAAGCTAGATCAAGATGCCGTAACTTTGAGCAAAATTTACTAAGGCTAGTACATGTACTGGAAAAAAATAGAATACCCACAGGTTCATTTTATTTTAAAAAGTAGGAAAAAGCATTGGAGACATTTTTAGATGGATGACAACAGCTAATTCTAGCACTTAAGATATTGTGCCGCTATTTCATCTTACCTTCTTAAATGATTTTCTTGTGATAAGAAATAAAAATAGAAATGGTTGAAAACGCTGGAAATTTACAAATGGGAGATGACACTAAACTGAGTTGAGATATAAAGAGATGAAGATGGCAGTAATGTGTATGCAAATTTGTTGATGGTGCACTGGAGGAGTTTGGCAGAAGGAATTTTTTGGAAGGTTTTTGGATGTTGAGAATGGTTTGTGGAAGTGGAGAACTGTATCAATAGGAAGGCAGGCATGATAGGCTTGATGAGAGACTTGAGAATTGGTAGAGAAGTAGAAATGTGGAGAGATTGGAAAAGAAAGAAAGAAAGAATGAATGGATAGAATGGATGAATGAGGTTACCGGTAAAGAGATTAAGATGAGCCCCATCACTAATCTATTCTAATCCCATTCCAACATTTTTTTAAAATCATGAAATAAGAAATATAGCAATTACATGAAAATACCATATTTAAGCAAATTAACAAAACAAAACAAAAAGACCAGGGGAGGAGGACAGGGAAGACCATTGGAGAGAGGAATCATAGTGCAATCTTATATGTGTCTCCTCAGAAGACCAGACTAATTTCCAATGAAGTTTACTCTCAGTTAAGTGCTATAAGATTGACATTTTAAAGAGCTAATGCAATATTTCAGAACTCCAAAACAAAGATCACTTACGCATCTGTAATCTTGGTGCAGCCATTTAGATTCAACACTTCAATATTTCTGCAGTTTTGTGCAAATGTCCTTCATGCAAAGAAATATACATTCTTTCAGACTTTTAATGAAAGGTTTTATCACAATGATTTGACTTTTTAAAAATCTCGTATGCACTGAAAAGTAAAGCTAGCAACATAAACTTTAAGTAGTATTTTGATAATATTTAGGGAGAAAACCCAGTTTTTAAGAAGCAAACCCCCCCCCCCCATGAAACACAATTCTATTGAAAATTTCTATCAATGTTGAGCCCCTATTTTTATATGTCACAAATATAGGAATTCAGAGGTTATGTATCATATAACCTCTGAATAATATGTTTGCCAGCCTCTAATGCAAAGGTGGGGAATAATGGCTCCTTTATGACTTGTGAACTTCAACTCCCAGAATATCTGGGCCAGCATAGGCCATCATTTCCCACCCCTGCTCTACTGCGATAAGCATCACTGGACTGATAGGTATTTATTTTAGTTACTTAAGCAATATAATAGATATTATATATCTTACCAGGAGTGACTTGAGGACGCATCAGACAGAAACTGTACAGGTAGTCCTCAATTTATAACAGTTCCTTAGTGACCGTTCAAAGTTACAACGGCACTAAAAAAAGTGACATCACCATTTTTCACTTATGACCATTACAGCACCCTCATGATCACATGATTTACATTTGGATGCTTGACAACTGACTCACATTTATGACAGCTACAATGTCCCAGAGTCATGTGATCCCCTTTTGGGACCTTCTGACAAGCAAAACCAATGGGGAAACCAGATTCACCTAACAACCTTGTTACTAATTTAACAACTGCAGTGATTCACTTAACAAATGTGGCAAGAAAAGTCATAAAATGGGGCAAAACTCACTTAACAAATTTCTCACTTAGTAACATAAATGTTGGGCTCAATTGTGATTGTAAATTAAGGACTACTGTAATGCTATACCTGACAGCCTATGACTTAATCTGAATTTAACATTTCTCAATCTAAGATGAGAATTCTATGCTCATTCAATCATAAGCATATCTATAGGCAGGCCATGAAAATAAGTATTTCAGTATGCTCCAAATTCATTTTTCTAGATAAAAGCTGAAGCCAGTCTGTATTTTTGTGCCGAACGTAGTTCATTCTCCCATAATTTTGGTTTTAGATTTATATCTAATTGTTCTCAATATTTCTTTAGATTTGTTTTTAACTGTTTTGTTTGCATTACTCAGACTTCTACAAGTTTCATTACATTACTGCATAGTACTGTGTGGAAGTAAATCTTCTGCTTAGAGTTGTGTGGAGATTGGAAACATCTAGAACAGGCTTACAAACAGCTTTGTGTAGCCTACCAATATTTCTTTAGAAGTGCTGCCCCCCAAAAACATGTTACCAACTACCTCCAAGGTTTACTGGTATTGTTGCTGCTACTAGTACCAGCCTATCCACTAATCCACTAATCATGGAACAGTTGATTGGCACTCTTAGTATTTCTTTGGGGCCCATGAGGAGTTTTAATTTATCAATCCAAGCCTTTCCCCTCAGTGAGTTGGGCAGGACTGATCTGGAAATAGGAGTGAGAAATAATGCTTCCCTTCTATAAATAACATCAAAGTTACACTTTAGTTTGATGTTACAGATAATTATGGTAACGCAGAAATCAAATATTTCAGGATTCTGCAGCCTCAATTTTTGTACCCAAAATTAGCTACCTGCCCTATCATCTCATGCCTAGTCCTCAGATAGGTGTTAAATAATTTGTGTTGACCTCTCTACCTCAATGCGTTGTCTCCCACACCTAGGCATCCACGTAGACTCAGCTTTCGAAGGAATCCTCCACATCTTTTAGAAATATTCTCTACTACACGCCCCTGTAAGAAGAAGACGAAGAAGAGAATCTTCTAAATTAATTCCCTTGCTTAATTTTACATGCAGCAAACAACTTTTTTTTCTTTAAACCATCTTTTCCTATTTGATATATTTTTATCACATCTTGTTATCCCCCTTCATCTCTGGGCATTTATTCTATACTTAAATTATATTTGGAATGATATGTTTTGTGGAATGCCTGCATTTATTTAGTTCATAAATAGGGGTCTTTAGAATCAATTCACAGAAGCTGGAGCTTATATTGTAGTGCTATATTTTTGGCACTAAGATGCTTTTCTGTGGCAAACTGATCAGCTGAATATTTTCAAGCGTAAATACAAAGTATAATTTAGTATGCTGTCATCCAACTCATATGTTGTTTATTGTGCTATATTCTTTCTCAGTTTGTGCCTGCAAAAGACCATGCAGCTAACTTAGCCACATAATTATACATTCCACAGTCATATGATTATATAGAGGGGTCTCTGTCTCTCTCTCTCTCTCTCTCTCTCTCTCTCTCTCTCTCTCTCTCTGTGTGTGTGTGTGTGTGTAGAGCTAGTTCTCTTAGAGAAAGCTGACTTTGGCTATGCTGTTACAGTTTGTGATGGAAACAACAGAGGGATTTTGTTCAGTAGCATACACTTGGGTGCTAAATAGGCAGAAATTAGTTAATTTAGCTATAGAAACTGATAAAAATGGTGAGGTGTATTTATAAAGGGCAAAGAATCACAACTACTTTTAAAGTCCATGCAACCTCTGTATTTTTTTTTCCCTACTGAGGTTTATCTTTACAGAACTGGCTATCACATAAAGAACGGCATAAGGAGAAATGCCTGGCGACTATTTAAAACAAGCAAACAAACAAACAAGCCCTCAAGTGGCCTCCTTACTACTTTTCATTCTAAAAATCTAAACCCAACATCTTTTAATATGGTGACTTTTAATAATTCTCTAAACCTCTATAGTTGATGCGTAACCTCATGCTGTTCAATGCTAGTAATACCTCAAAGATATATTCATAGAATTATAAGGCACAATGTTGAAATCGAGAGGATTATTACATCCCTCAGATAATTTATTCTTTTTTTAATATTTTCAGGTTAGGGACATAAATCTTTGTGCACAGATGATACTGAATAAATTCATACAGAGATAAGCACTCACAGTATAAATCAATGTCGTTTTCTATTAAAAACATACTATAGCTTTAAACGCTCTTTGGAATGAGGAGTAAAAATTTGCAATTTGTCTCTGAAGATCTGAAAGATGACATGGCTTGTTACTAATCTGAGATAGTACAGTAGTTAGTTTATCTAGAGACAATCTTTTGCATGTCACTTAATTATACCTCAATGTCCCTTTGGAAATCAAACAGGTCAATGCGTTGCCAATTGCTACCATCCAAAGCTAGGACATTCCATGCCTGTAATGAAATTGGCAGAAAGTTGAAAAAAGATTGTCAGATATATACCTCTAAATATAGAAAAACTGAAGGCAGATATAGCCACTCTATTCATTTGAGCCACTCCAAAGCTTCTGTCCTCTAGTAATACTATCACCAAGTTACTTCTTCATGAGAACCAGTATATTCAAGCACAAACAGTCTAAGCATGCATCAGTTTAAACAATGCAGATTTGAGTTAAATATTTCTGTAACTACCCATTTTAAATCTTATATTCAGAAATTACAGAGAATGCATACATGCATGAACAACTCACAAGTGACTCCTGCACACTTCCATTTCCCAAATAATAATAATGCCTCATTATGTTTCAGGAGTGAAGGCTCTGTGTAATGAATATAATAATACAATATACAACAGTTGCCTGGACTACCTTAATTCAGATGTTAATATCACTTAAAGCCCAGATGTTTAAAGCAGCAGAAAGGCTTCCTTATGAAACATGAGGAGCTGCAAAGAATCTTTAATTTAATCGGTGAGCAGATTATATATCTGCTTCCCCCCTTTTTAAAAAGATGTCTATGTTGTTTGATCACGCTGTTCCTATATTTGATTCTTTGAGAAATCCTTTAAATGCCTTTGTGTTTGCAATAATGCTTCTAATCAATTTATTTTTCACAATTATGTCTCCCAGTGCAGATTTTATTGATTCCAACAAGGTTATGCAAATCCTTCAGAAGAGTTGTGATATATAAAAGCCGTTGGGCCTTTTCTCAAACTTGTGCAGCTGTTTTAGAAGCTGCTCCAACTGGCCTCTGCATGCATGCACCAGGTACTGCAGACTACAAATTCTAAAGGATATGCAGAGCCCTAGACTGTAATATTCCAACCTTTTGACTAATTTGACTTCTTTTTTGGCCTTTTTTTAAAAAATTGGGCAATCAGAGCAATAAGCCCCTAAAAGTTCAGATAACTTCTTAACACAGTATTGTATCCACATTCAGCATTTTGTAATCTCATTGGGAATTATGGGAAATGAGGTCTAATACTTCTGGAGGGTAGTTTGGAAATTTGGAAAACTTGTAATAGACATGTAATAAGAATGTGCTACGGAATAAACCAGGATTATTAAATCACATTATCCAATTCACAATGTGAATTATAATAACTGTGCTATTCTGCTCATGGTCTAGTCCGTTCACCATTAAAAAAAATTTCCTCTGAGGAAAAAGATTTCCTCTGAGGTATACCATGTGCATTCATATGAAACAAATGAACCATATCGGAATATAGGAAAATGTTCTCAGTAATGATCTTCAGTTTTAAAATTCTATTCCTGATGATGTTTAGCAAAATATGAATCTGAGCATCTTAAGACATTTTCCCCCAGACAAGCATTTAATTATTGAGCCAAGTATAGCTCACATAGATTTCACTGTATTCTCTATGAATAGTTGACTTACAATCGTTCATTTAATGATCAAAATTATGATGTGCTAAAAAAAAGTTAGTCCTCATACTTTTGACTTAGCATCCACACATCACATGATCAGAATCTGGGTGCTTGGCAACTGGCCTGTATTTACAATGATTGCAGCATCCTGGGGTTACTCGGTCAAGGGAAGGCAATGGAGAAGCTGGATTTGCTTAATAGTCATGGTAATTCACTTAAGGACCATCAGAAAACATATTATAAAACTGGGCTTGACTTACTTAATGACTACATCACTTAATGATGACAATTCTGGCCCCAATTTTGGTTTTAAATTGAGGATCGCCTATATAAAATCCATTTTGTTAGCCCTCTCCCACCCATGCCCTCAAAAACTGTTGCTACCAAGGACCTACAAATATGAAGAGAATGCATTAGCTGCAGTCCCACCATTTTCCAGCAACATAAGACTCTGCATGTTAGACTAACAAAATGAACGGACATTTTTGATACAAAGACTGTGGAGAGGGTTGGAGAAAATGGGCTCACATTGAATATTACTTAAGGCTGACACATTCCTGGGTTTCATATGCTGATCTATAATCATATTAAAGATTTGATTTGATCTGATTTCTGGGTTTCAAGAGATAACCTAGATACACCCAATAGAGAAAGCCTTACCAGTACTAGTATTCAAATATTCTTACCCTGGAGACCTGCGCACAGCGGCATAGAGTGACCACATCCAGAAAGGAGAATATTCTGTTAAAACACACACACAAACAAATAACTAAATGTATATGTATAAATGTACTGCAAAATGACTTAAGCAAGAGCTACCAAGAGTTTTGTTTGGAAACCTGGTTTCAACATCCAGGCTTCAGTTCTGAAGAACTAAAAGTAGAATGTGACATTTAATCAGTAAAAAAAATTAGTCAAGTGAGTGGTCACTTATGTAGTTACAATTGAGCAGTATTATTGTTTATTACAACAATAATTTATAGTTTATTCTGTATATTATCTCAAGGCATATTATTAATTTATTTATAATTGAATAATTGAGGTATAGTGGAGAAAAAAATTACAATTATATATTTCATTGCTTAAGGCAGGGGTGAAATGCTCCCGGTTCGATGGCGGTGGGTGGTTTGGAGAACCGGTAGCAAAAATTCCTATGTCGCCCCCCCCCCCCCCCCCCCCCCCCCCCCCCGCGCCCCCCCCCCCACC
>WNWU01013599.1:6006888-6063148 GCA_012654045.1 Ptyas mucosa
CCTCGGCCAAAGAGGTTGTAGAAAAAATGCTTTTAAAAGTAAAAAAAAAAAGTTGGCCATGCCCACCAGTCACATTACCCCCCATCCACCAAGCCACGCCCACAGAACTGGTAGTAATAAATTTTAGATTTCACTCCTGGCTTAAGGTAATGCAACTGGATCATGTGTCTAATTTTTGGTTAGCTGGAGAATTACATCTTCTGCTTCTGCATTCTTTGCAATTTAAATCCACAAACCAAAATTAGTAATTATTAAAATTAATTAAATTAGTGAAATTAGTTAAATGAAGTGCTGGAGACAAGATTAAAACTACTGAAAGAAGCAATCTAAATTACAATGTCTGCATTATAAATGTGACATCTATCAGTTCAAAAAGTTGTATTATTTGGAATCTCAAAACAAAAACTACCATATTACTAAAAACAAAATTGAATTAACCAAAGATTAAATCACAAAACTCCTAATACATCACAAAATATTGTTTTAAAATATGATGGCAAGTAAAAATTATAATTCTATCCTCACTCTTGATATCGTTTCATTATGATGCAATTATGATGCAATTAAAAGATAGCTTTTCAAAAAGATCTTGATTTTGAGGAATATTTGATAATTAGTAAGGTATTCTTTAGGACACTGAAGTCCATATTCAGCCATTGAGAATCTTAATTCAACATAGTTCTAACATCTGAGATTTTCAACTGACATTTGCTATTGAATGGAAGATAGAATGTACTAGACCAAGTATATAGATATAGGTCTAGATCTATATAGGACCGTGATGGCAAACCTATGGCACACATGCCCCAGGTGGCACGCAGAGCCCTTTCTGTGGGCATGCCAGCCGTCGCCCCAGTCCAACTCCACCGCACATGCACGCACCTCCCATTGGCCAGCTGATCTTCGGGTCTCTGCCGCGTATGCACGGGGGCAGGGCCTTCCCCGATCTCTGCAGGTTCCACCCTCTGCAGATGCCTCTCCATGGCAGGAAAGCAGGAGAAAGCTAGGATGCAATGGGGGGAGAAACTGCACAGATTGGAGGAGGCATGGAAGGCAGGAGGCACTCAGTGGGGGGAGAAACTTTGGAGATCACGGAAGGCAGGAGACAACTAGGATTCGATGGGGGGAGAAACTTGGGAGATCGTGGAAGGCAGGAGGCAGCTAGGATTAGATGGGGGAGAAACTTTGGAGATTGTGGAAGGCAGGAGGCAGTTAGGATTCGATGGGGGAGAAACTGCAAAGATTGGAGAATGCAGGAAGGCAGGAATGCAGGAGAAAGCTAGGACACGATCTCCAGTTTCTCCCTCATCGAGTCCTAGCTGCCTCCCGCCTCCCGTGTCTTCTCCAATCTTTGCAGTTTCTACCCCCATCAAGTCCTAGCTACCTCTCCCCTCCCCTATTTTGGGCCTGAAAAGCCTCCTGCACAAATTTGGAAACCAAAACGGGGGCCCAGGGCACATGCGCAGGGAAGGTGCATGCATGCGCAGGGTGCATGCGCGGGGGGCATTCACATTGAATTTTGGGGGTTGTGGCACATGCACATGCATTCATGCGTGTGAGTGCGTGCTTTGGGCACTCGGCACCAAAAAGGTTAACCATCACTGATATAGGATATATAAATCTGGATATAGATCTATGTTTTATACTGGTAGTTAAAGAAGGGTTAGTTTAGTTTAGGTTTTTGCTGAAGAGTCAGATTTTATTCGATGAATGTTATAAATTAAAGACCACACTCTCCCTTTTGCTCCTCTATAATTGTTTAAATTGAGAGCACACTATTAAAATAGTTACACTGTTAAGTTCAGACAGAGTAACACAGGACTAATTTAAACCATTTCTCCCTCACGATAGAAGGGTTGTAGGACAACTCGCCATGGACAAGAGTTACACTAATAGCAAAAACAATAACACTTAGACTTATATAATGCTTCATAGTGTTGAAGAAATGGTGGAATAGAATAATTAAAGAAAGGATTTCAAAGGAGGAACAAAATGAAATGTGAATGACAAAAATTAAAACAATGTTTTAATTTAAATAATTAAATTGAATTATTGAATTGTTCCGCAGCAATTTATCCCGTGGTAAATTGGCTAAATTGGTGAGTTGATCACAGGCTGTGGCAAGTTGGTTGCGGTGAGTGGTCCCATTCTACAACAGACGCTTCCTCTCCATTACTAAGCCATAGGTTCACACTTCACACAAAGCCACAGCTTAACTTGATTTACTGAAGTTTAGTTTGCTTAACATAACAAAATGATGGCATATAAAACACAACGTTTTATGAATCCACAGTAAACCACAGTGAAATAAGCCACATTAAGGGTTAAAACAAAGTGAATTCAACCACCAAATAATTCTGGACAAAATGTTCAGACGTGGAACCCAAATCATATTCTTTGCAAAAGGTTGACAGCTATTGTCATGGACCCAAAGAATATCTTGCTTTCCTTATGGGCAGACTGATCACTATCACTAAGAAATGTCAGCAACCTTATCTTAAAACAAATCTGAACAACGAAGTTGCTTAATAGTGAAATGGGCTACATATAAGTTTAATTAATAAATAAACTATTTGGACATCTTCATAGTCTCCAGGTATTTAGCCAATGTATCTATGCTACCATATCTTTGTATCAGACTCACTGGTGGAATATATATTGCTGGAAATTTGAGGGCAAATAGAAAACCCAAAGAAGAAAGAGATATCATATACAATTTAGTGAATTTGGATAATAACTTTCTGAACAAAACTTTATTCCCTGTCAGGAAGAATTGCCCACTCAATACCAACAAGAGATATCACAAATATCTACTGTGATCTTAGTACAGAAGGAGAGTATTTTTGAAGATGAGTAAGGGAAAAATCTTAATGTATAAGGGAAAAAAGTTTTTAAATCTTATAGCATATTTCTTTCCAAATCTAATGCTTCCTTCAGAAATAATCTGTAGTTAGATTCACACGTTGTTTTAAGCTTTAATGTAGTTTGTTTCACTTTGGCTTACTGTGGATTCATAAACTACTGTGGTTTATATTCATCATTCATGATTCCACACAAGGCATTCATTTTCATCATACAATAGAAATCTTTCAAGAACATTTCTAATTTAGGTTGCCACAATTTCATTCTACAATTAATTTTGGAATCCTTATTACATCTCTAGAATTATTAAAATGCCAGTTCCCATCTCTATGCTTCAGTACTTGGCCTAAGACTCTGGGACCAGATAGTTATAGAATGCCTTGGAATGCAGTTGCTAGTGAAGGAAATGTCAGGAAATTCTGTGTCTAAATTAAAGACTGATCATGGTGATAGAAGTATTTATGTACAGTAAATATAAAATACAACTATGTCTTCAGAGAAAATAAAGTTTCAAAAGAACTATAATAATTTTCACCAAGTTCAGTGCATTTTAATTTTTTTTTCTTCTCAGAAGAAAATAGGAAGGTGATGTCCTGGGAAAGAAAAAAAATTATTATTTTCTAGTTAATGTTTGGCATGTCATAGTGTAAAAATCTTAGCTTTTACTACAAGTACATTAGTCTTCTGGGAGAACTGGAGAAGCAAACAATAGCAGATAATTTTCTATGGTCATTAATTGGTCAGTAACTTGGTAGTTCTTCTTAAAATATCCCTTGAAAGAAATGTTTTATCAAGATTCTAATGTTAAGCAACAAATTCTATTGTCATACAGCAATATCTATACTGCTGAGATTGTAAAATACAAGATTATCTGCAGATAGTAAAATGGTGATTTGAACATAAAGTTCTATTAACTCTATGTTGGTTCCTTTAAATCTTCTATTCTAGTAGCAGCTATGACACTAGTTACTCTGCTTTTAGAAGGAAGGCGTCTGGACAGATTCCTATTGCTAGGTTGTTTGCATTGCAGCAGAAGGCTTAGTTCAGGAAAAGCACCAAGAAAGCTAACATCTTTAGAGAACTTTCAGTTTTTAACTACTTTTGCCTCCTATTTTCCAGTGGAGCATAAAACCAAATCAGAATTATCTAAAATATTGTTTTTGGATATATGGAATTATAAACATTAGTTAGCTTTTAACTAACTGTAGTTTGTTCCCGGAAAATCAACTACAATATCTTTACAGAATGGATTTAGATATCATGACCAAAGTTTTATAAGGCACAATCTGATTTAATGTTATATAATGCATATGACACCACAACATATCAGTGAGATTCTAGTTATACTCTAGAATAGTACCAATTCACTGCTAGTACTATTATTCATATTTTCTCATATCTATCAGAAGTATGTATTTGCCACTAATGTGTAAAAGAGGCAGACAAGCTTTCAGTGTCAGGCCCAGGGAAAGATTCCTAATTATTAAAACCAAAATCATCAAAAGATTCCTAAGTCATCAAAATTGGAAATTACCTACTGAACACCTATTGCAAATGAATAGAGAAAAATATAATGCTTTTTGCTTGACACCCCAATACATGAAATGCCAAGACATTCTTTGCTATTAAAAAAAATCCAGAAACAACTACTTATGCAATAATTCTGTATGAAAACACACCAGTCTTTGTCTTGTAGAAACTGAAGCTTACTTATAAGGCAATCAATCCTCTGGATAAAGCTCTCTTTCAAAATCTCATGTGCTAATTTGCATTAATAAATTTTCACAGCTTGCATGCAAGAAGCTTCCAATACTCAAAGCTATTTATGCTTCATGTAAGTTCTCAAAAACAAAGAATCCAGAAGGCATACCATTAAGTTTGTCAAGGAGTATTCCCAAAGTCAAAGTTGATTTGATCTGCAGAAAAGTTTTGCAGTACTGTACTTTCCAAACTAACTACTTTGTTAGGGAAAATATTTTCATGACTTATAGCTTGCTTCATAATTTTAAAATGAAGAGGTTTGAGAGCCAGTCTTCATTTTATTTCCATAAGAGATGCATTTCTGAAAATATTCTCTACTGTAGTATCAAATGTATAGCTTTAAACCCCCAAAAAAAGAATAAAAAAAAAAAACAAACCCCACTCCAAAAGGCAAAGGTTCTACAGTAGGTTGCTACACACCATACTATTGAGGCCCAGGTTCTAAATCCTTTTCTAAATCCTCCACCTATTGTAGAAATGTGGTGATAAAATGGGCTGACATCAGGGAGAATAGATTTAAGGGTAACTGGATTAATTATAAAAATAATTAATTAATTTTTGGACAGAAGAAAAATGAAGACTTTCATAAGACTATAAAATCTTATAAAATCAAATACTCAACATCTAACCTAGGTAGCATAGCACTATCTAGGCTGCTTTTCAAAAAAAAATCTATAGGCCAGTAGTTTGTTGGTGTTAAAACTCAGAAATGCTTGCATAAGGAACAGGCCTATATTCAGATGCAAAATGTAACTCAAAGAATACACTAAATCAGAAGAATACACTAATTATCTTTTAGAGACCGGGTGCCCAAACTGCAACCCAAAACCCACTTATTTATCGCAAAGTGCCAACACGCAATTTAACCTGAATACTGAGGTTTTACTACATAAAATAATGATAAACAAGGCAGAATTCAGCTAATTGTTCTAAGAAAAACGTGATAAATGCACTTTTATGCCCCTTCATTTTTTTTCTGGTTTTGAAATATTATGTTTAGCTACAATAAAAAAGAAAAACTTTTGTAATATCATTTCTTGGTTTTTCTCTTCATTTTCTTATCCCAATTTTCTCTGTATATTTTTACTTCTTTTCTTGTTAAAATAAAATAGCTTTAATTTCTATTATTGAAAGAGATATCGCCTTCCTCATAACTAAATACCCATTAATTATTTATCTGGAAGAAAACTATATCACCATAAAATGTCCTATCCGGGACAGAAGTAGGGACAGTCTAAGTCTAGATACCTTTGGTTACAAGCCAAAAAAATCCTTTGGACAGGAAATTCAAAACAAGAAAGGGGGGAGGGCAAAGCTATTGGCACATGGCCTGTATCTTGCAAGAAAAGACAAGGTAAGGGATGCTTTGAATCCATTGTATGGAAACCGGATAGCTTTTTTTCTTCTGCTTCGTCTGATGAGTGGTTCCAATAAAGAAATATGCTTATTCTGCCGCCCCCCCCTCCCCAATATCTTTCTCCCAAGGACTCTGCAAATATATGATTGTCTAGGACTGAAAAGTACAACATGGGTAGTTACCAATTTATACTCTTCGCTTCTCCGCCCTACGCTCTGCTGCGGTCACCACCATGGCTGCTGCTTGTGAGGGTGGCCTTGGCTATAGCAGGCGGTTTCGTTGTTTTTTTGTCTACCGCAATCCGTGAGGGAAAGTTGAAGGAAAGGCCACACACGGCTGAGCACCCTTGGCGGCAGGAGGAGGCGTTTTGTTCACCGTCGACGGAGCCACTGACTGACCTGATCAAAGCTGAGCCAAATGTAGGGGAGACTGCGGGGTTAGTTTGGCCAGGCAAATTATCTCCCCCTCCCCCAGCCCCCCACTATCAAAGTGGATCCTGGGCACTGCAATGTAGAAACAGGAAATGGAGCAGCCAGCACAAGGGAAGGAGGAGGAGCAGGGAGAAGAGAGGGAAAGCAGCTTCCTTACGTCGTACCGGCTGCTCCGTTGCCGTTTTGCCATTGCAGCGCCAACGGAGCTTTCCCCACCCATCTCTGCCACCCAGATGCCCTCATTTTCCCCAAGCAGGAGAAGCAGCAGGTAGAAGAGAGGCCCGCTCCGTTACTTGTTTTGCCATTGCAGCGCCGCAGAGCTTGCCCCACCCAGCCCTCGCTTCCCCCAATAATTTCTTTGCCTACCTGATTTCCAGCTTCGTTGCATTTCTCTGTCACATTTCTCGCCATCGTGTTCAGGAAAACAAAAGTTTGAGTTCACTCAATCAATTCCAATTTCACAAGATCTTTTTCTTTCATGAGAAGTTAGAATTGATTGAGTGAACTTTTTTTTTAGTCCCACAATCTTTTGTTTCCCTGCAAACGACAGCGAAAAATGCGATGGAGATAGGCTGAGGCGATGGTGCGGGTGCCCACAGAGAGGATTCTGTGTGCCATCTCTGGCACGCGTGCCATAGGTTCGCCACCACTACACTAAATGCTTAGTTATTTTCAGAACTGACAGTAAGATACAGTATGTTATCCTCCTTCCAAGTCCTATGACATACAGAAAAAATTGCTAAATGTAAAAAATCTCTAAGGCTACTATAATTATTATTATTTTAAAGAACATTTCTTTATTGCTTCACAGAAACATCTGGTTGTCTTATGGGGAAGCAAAGTACTAGACTAGATGGATAAAGGGAATAAACATGTCTATAGCAAAACATGTGTTACTGCAATACTTTTCTGTGAGAAATTCTTCATTTTCTGGAAAAATTTCAGGGGTGCCAACATTTATGGCCATGATTGTATGTAATCCTAAAAGCACCTCTCTAGAGCACGGATGTAAAGCTCGCAATGTCACATTGCCATCACGTGACGTTTTCCTCCTTTGCGGAGCTGGGGCAGGTGTGGCCTGTGTGTGACACATCTGGCCCGTGGGCTGGCAGTTTGACACCCCTTGCTCTAGAGGATTAAGCTCTAAGTGTTTGATTTGCATCATGGCTATTTTATTTTCCACATCTCAAACAAATGAACTCTATCAATTTAACAATATGTTCTAGAAAGCAGAGTCGTATTAATACATATTTTTAATATTCATACCATAATACTAAGAAAATGGGACATTTCAAAACACTAAGAAAAGCACATTTCAAAAGCCAGAAACAATGACATATAATAGAAATACATATGTTATGATAGTCAATAAGCAAGCTAGTTTTAAATACTAAATATTCTGCTCTATAGCAAGTAAAGGCAATCTAAGTGCTGCTCTTTAAGTAGCCAAGGCACAGTGACAAATCAGTTTAAATTAGTTCCTTAATTCCATAATGTGAAATAGACTTTTGCTGACTACCTTATCAAGAGCCAGAGCTAATGGATTTGTAACATTTTGCTAATCAGCTCCTAGATCTCACATTAGAAACTATTGCTCACATTTTAAAAAATGAAAACTGCTACTCTCTATTATTCACCGTAAAGAAACTGCCTATGCTGAGTAATTAATGAGAATGTAAAACTGGTATAACCAGAAAGTCTGCAGTAACATTACTAGACTGGAATCACAAAAAATTATAGCCTGATCAGTAGAATGTATGCTATCTAATTTGCTATTCTGCTTTTGTGTTAAACTAGATATGGTCATCTACTATAGATTTGTGAGAATCTTATCTGAGGTTGAAAAAATGGATTTTAAAGGGATAGTCTTAAAGAGACATGTGATCCTGATTATTTCAAGTCTGGATGAATGAAAATGAATGAAAGCATGAAATTTACTAAAACTATTATTATCTTTACATTAATAAATCAGTATCTTACAGACTGATTAACATTTTTCTGACATATTTTGTATGTATTTTTTAAAAAATAATAATATGGAAGCTAATCAGAATGGACATGAGTAAATATGTGATAATTATTAGAAACAGGCTGTTGATCCCTAGTTCTAATGAACAGACCTGGGCTTACAACAGTACTGTAAACTTAACAATAGAAATGAGTGTGATTCAAACTATGGGCTACACAGATGTCTCTGCTAATCAGGTCTGACCATGTTCAACTTTTCTGAGACCAGCAAAGTTCGCTAGGTGCTGCCATCTGCTGAGGATGAGCTATCGTTAGTCTAGCTAAATCTCTGCTGATCTCCTTATCCAGTCCAGAAGAGGGGATTGTTCTTCTGGAGATTCTACGGGATTTAAAGTGTTGGAAATTGCTTAGAATTACTCTCAACCTGGCCTAACCCCTTGGGTTATCATATCTCACTATTCCACTGGCAGATCTTGGCATCAGACAGCAAAAAAATTTATGTGACAGAACTGATTTGGATGATTTCCTTTTGCCATACAGTGCAATTTTTAGTATGGTCCTTTAGACTGAGATTTTTCAAACTGTATTCTATGATTATAAGCAAACGGCCAATTTTCTAGCGCTACAGCTTTGGCTCTGGATCAGGATTTCCAGGAATTTATTTTTAACCAACAGATTCTGTAGTTTGATTTTTTTTTGAAAATCCCTTCTTTTGTTCTGACTACACAAAACTCTTTGTCAGGTAGTATATGGGAGATGAAAATGATTACACATTGTAAGTGCCTTGAAGATCCATAAGATTTCTAAAAATTATGATTTTCTCTTCTAAAGACAAATATCTTTGGACATAAATATGAAGTTATAACAAAAATAATCAATTTTATATAAACAAGTGAAGTCAAGAGGCTGTTCCAGTGCCTGAAAGCTGTTTGGGTTTGGATGAGGAATAATATATTTAGGCCCAATCCTAGAATGATAGAGGGTCTGGCTTTGGAAGCCATCCAATTACAGGAAAATCCCACTTCTAATTCTGGATGGATGCATGGTCCTATACCAAATTGGTTTATAATGTGTGGGCCCTTTTGACTCAAATTTCTTGCTCAGTACTGATGTGACTAAAAGAGCCTTTGCAAATTCCACCCTGTGTGCCAGTTATGATCCTACTAACAAACATTCATGCCTTGGTCACTGTTTGGACTACTACATAGATGGGGTTGCCTTTTGAAATGATTCAGAAGCTCATCCAGAACAAAGCACTTTGAGAAGTTTTAGGCATATCCTTTCACCCATATAACAGCATTACATTTAATTGTGCTGACCAGTTACCAGCTGATTTCTGAGTGCAATTTAATGTTCTGATTTTCATCTTCAAAATTCTATACAGCTCAAGACCCAGGTATCGACTACCTACGCCCAATTGTAACTGCTACCTAATAAGATCAGGAAGAGTTATTCTCAACTGATGCCTACAATTCTTTGGAACAACACTTTGCCTGTATTCCATGTAGCTCTACCCCACTGGGATTTAGAAAAACTCATAAATTGGTTCTTTTAGGAAGCCCTGGGAAGTTAATGAAAGGAAGGAGTAAGACATCAGAATAATGACTTTTACCTTGGAATTATTTGTCAGGAAGAAACAAGAATTTGATTGAAAGTATTGTTAGGATAAGGAGCAATAAAATAAATGAGTATATAAAGGCAGCAAAGGGAATGATTTAAATACAAACTAATATGGAGAAAAAGTAAGCTGACAGAGAGGAAACTGAGAGAAAAATTATGGGAATGGGAACAAAGTAAATCACAAAAAAGCAGAAGCTGGGTTCATGGTAAAACAGAAAAAAGTTCATCTTAGAAGCAAGAAAAAGTACTAGGTGTAGAAGCAAGAAGTAGAAAAAATATATAATAATGCAAAAACCAAAAGGACCTGGTCTAATTTCCTGATATGAATGCAATGAAATAGCTCCTTAGCTTATTTTTTAATCAAGAGGGCAAATCCAGAGAGAGGTGACAAAGTCTTCCTTTCTGAAAGGAAATCCTTGCCTGAAATATCTTAAAACCTAGATTTACTTCTTGTATTCTTCCACTCAAAGCTTAATAATTAAAATACCCAAACATTTTTTTACTTGAAGGTTTTTACTGAGTACTGATTTAAAGTGACATTCAGAAACAAAATAAAAAAAAATGCTACTTCTTTCTTTCTGTCTTAAATGATAAACATTATATTTTTAAGGCAAATTTTACCTTCCCTTTCCTTATTTAGATTACCATAATGCTGGAGTTTGAAAGCATGAGAATGGATGAACAGTTAACAGGCTAACAAAAACAAAAACTAAGACCAAACATTTCCTTCCACAAAGCTTAAACTGGAATGCTAAAATCAACCTAAACGCTTTCCTCTAGGATGAGATCTACAATGTGTTTTCCTCTAGGATGAGATCTACAATGCTGCAATTGTGAACAGAGAGAAGTATCAAGATTATATCCTCAATAGTAGCTTTCTACACCCTTTCCAAATATGGAACACTTTCTCTTTTCTCTAAACAGTAGAAAAGGCTAATATAATCTATTGGGAGCAAATTTGAATCTGGACATAGAAAGCTGAGCATGTTAAAGAATAGCTTGAAGATCATTGCTTGTCTATATGGCTTTTTTTGGAATCTGAAACAAACCTAGCAATTTCCAATCTTGTTTTAGAAATACTTCCATTTCAATACACTGCTTTGATATTTGTAAATAGGTTTAAAAGGTATCATAATGTTGCTCCTTCAGTTATGACTCCTTATGAAGGAGCTGGGACACCAAGTTTTAACTGTGCCAAACCACATTGAAAGCAGCCCTTTTCTAAATCTGTTGAAAGGCTGCACTGCATATAGCGGAACTAATTTGATACGATTCAAGAGGTTTGGGAATGTAGCTTTCCAGATTGCAGCATCTAGGCTTTGGAGTTGTTTGCAGTCAACTAGTATCTTGTTTTATTCTTATGTTAGTTAAACCTGTACTCAATCTTTGAACAAGACAGAAGACATCTTACCGAAGAAGCAACTCTTTGGGAAGCTTTTTGTTGATCACAGCCTCATCATTGTTTGAGAACATCTATAAAATAAAAGCAAAACACACATTAAGTCTTCTGCATTTTCATCATAGATCATATCTTTATAACAAAACCAATATGGCACTTTTGCACAAAAAAGTTATTTTTAAATCAGATTGGATTGACAGCTTTTAGATATTATGTTTGTACATTTATTTTGAAAAGTAATTTGAAAATATGCTGCAATCATTGAACTGCTGGGACTATGTATAATTTTAAATTATACTATACTTATTTTTAAATCTCTGTAGTAGCACTTGAATCAAGAACACTATGCCCCCCTCATCTCAGGCTTTTCATTTTTTTCCTGCCAGACCACATGGATATGTGCATGTTAGACACAGGTTACTGAGTCTAAGTAACATTTCTTTTGTATCATACCAGCTGAATAGGCTCTGTTTTCCTTAAAAGATAGAACTATTCTTTTTGGGCAGACAGATTATGATCATGAAGCAATGGTGCATTCCCAGAGATCAAACATCTGTCCAAATAATCTTGAAAATACTTAGTCACGTGATTTGTTAATTCTAACATTGCATTCAAAGTTGATCTCTTTGAGTGTTTCATGTCCCCAAATGTTGTCTGAATGCATACAATTCAGCAAACAACCTAAATTTAAGTAGAGATGAATCTGGCTACTAGCCGGAATCTCCACACAACATGTCTATGTCAGCAGATAAGTAAGATTTCCAGTGGATATGCAGTAGAACTATATATGGTTTTGGTGGCTGATATAACAGAAAGCAAATTTAAAATGTCCATGATAAGTCTAAAAATGGAAACAAATTTCTGGAAAATAAAATAACAAGAAATTAAAAAATCACTATAAAACAAAATAAAAGATGACTCAGGCAGGTTGAAATGCTCTCTTCAGAACATTTCTTTCTTCAAGATCTTCCTATATACACTCAGTGATGGTGCCAGTATGATCTCCATGGTAAGACCGTTCTAGAGGACTGGCACTGCTACTAAATCCTTCTTTATTTTCTAAATATTAAGAAAACCAAAATAAATGTTAAGCCATATAAGCAAATCCATGTATAATTTATAACAAAACTTAAGAATGTTTTTTTATTATTTTTAAAGCATACATAAGATAAAGACCAGCATGTTCAATACTGATGTTTTAGTTTTGCAAAGCAAAAGCTCCAATAAATTAGAAATGTGCTGGTTTTGGAGGAGTAACTGGACTCCAGTCAGACTATAGCAAACATGATATATATACATTAGTAGGGTAAACGAAGATTAATGTAACACTTTCAACGTATTAACTTTTCTATATTAAGAACATAACTTTTATTTCGATGTACATCTTCAGTGGATTCCATCTAACAATCATGTTATTTCTTCAATGATAATTATTTGTTAAACTATTACATATGCCAAAAGTAAATAATGACAAACCACCTCCACATTGTTGCCAAGGAAACTATGTGGACATGTTAATGAAATCACCAGGAAATGACTACAGGTCAGATTGAGAAGTATTGATCTTGCATGTGTTTTTAATTTGCACAGCAAGAAATGTTCAAGTATTTTAAAATTAACAACAACAAAAAATTAAAGCAACTATTTTTTTAAACAATCATAATGGTTATTCTTATTGTCTTCATCAGATTTAAAGAGGAGAATATAAAAAAAATTAACTTGGATTACAGCATGACATTCCCTTAAAAGCATTGGAATCTTCAGCTGGATCAGAATGCTAAACAAATTTCTGACTGAGACCAATTTTATGCAGCATATGATTTCTATCTTATGACTGACTCTTGGGTTACTGGTCATTTTCAAATTCCAATTATATTCCATTAAAAAAAAAACAAGATTCAGTGAGAAAAATTAAATGTAAACATGTGTAGACTACCAATATATGGAAATCAAAGTTACTTAATAATGGTCCTTACACAATTGTCAATAATAAAGCAGATTAGTTAATACAGTCATAATGTTAGCTACATACAAAATAGGTGTATTACAAATACATTATGTCTGAACTTAATAGGTCTGAACAATGGAGATCCTTTGATCCACCTATTTTGTTATATGTTATACGAAATACTGAATAACTGATGTTCAGTAGAGTACAGATAGTCCTCAATTTACAACTACTCATTTAGGGACAGTTTGAAGTGATTTATAGCTGGTTTTCACACTTAAAACATTGTATCATTGCCATGGTCAATTGGGGCACTAAATAAGTGGTATTTATTTCAGGGACAGGTGACACCATTTGTAACCTTCCCAACTGGCTTCCAACAAGCAAAGTCAGTGGAGGAAATCAGATTTGCTTAATAATCACATGATTCAATTAACTGCAGTGATTTGCTTAACAACCGTGGCAAAAAGGTTTAAAATGGGGCAAAACTCACAACTGCCTTGCTTAGCAATAGAAATTTTAGGTTCAATTCTACTCGTGTTAAGGATTACGTATAAATTATTACTTTTAATTATTTAGCTCTTTTCATTTGTCTATATTTTACATTTATAACTGTTACATCAAATTAAAACTATAACTGATGATGGCTTTATAAAGGGCCCTGACATTTACTGTAAGAAAAGCTATGGTAGATACAGAACTCTACAGGACAAAACATTGTTACATTGGCTGCAAATTACTTTAAGACATTCTTTTTTCATTTCCTTATGCTTTCTATTATGTTCTCCTGATGGATATATACAATGCTGATTCATTGTTTGTAAGTGTATTATTATGATTTTGAAAAACAAAGTTTGATAAACATAAATTAGCTAAAACGATTTTAAAATTTTCATCTCATTAACAAAAAGTACTCCCAAAACGCTTACAAATTCTACTACTTTAGTAAAGTCCATTTTACTATCTGTAATTTTTTTAAACAGAATACATGAGCAGCTGAAATGCTATTTGCATAATGCTACCAGATAAATATGTTTAGATATTTAAGTATTTTCAGCAGTAGTGCATTTTGGTCCTTTGGATGTTGCTGGGCTATAACTCCCATAATCTTTGACCAATGGTCAGGTTGATTGGGGCTGACAGGAACTAGAATGTCACCTGGAAAATCAAAGCCCTGGTTTACGTACAAAATGCATGTGAATTTTCTATTAATTGCTTATGGATTTTTTAAAGCTGGGATTATGCTTTATACATCAAACAAATATGAATGGATAACTTAGAAATAAAATATTACATATTATGTTAAACCATGTTTATTTGGCCAATTTACTTAATAAGCTCAAGCTTGCTTTTTTTATAATATTATAAAGCCATACTTTCTCACCTTGGCAACTTTAACACCTGTGGATTTCAACTCCCAGAGTTCCCCAGACATCATTCAGATCTTAAAATTTGCCAAGATTGAGAAACACTGCTCTAAGTCACTAATAGTGTTTAAATATCTCAAATGTTTTGTTCATAGAAAACAACATCACAACGAAGCAATCATGGCTTAATGCAACACGGTACTATCCTGAGACTATTGAGCAAGTATATATAATAGTAAGCTATTGTTGACATTTACAAATCACAATTAGCTATAATGTGGCTTGTTTTGGGAGTGTAATGTTATGAGTCTACAATTACAGCTTACTATAACAATGATATGCTCAACAAACTACAGTTGCATTAATGCAGCTACAGTATTCAAAATCAGATAGAAAAAATATGTCGCTATTTTTTAAAAAGTCATAATTCATTTTGATTAACAAATATGTATCATGTCTTTCAGATTTCTGTTAAATCTTTTTCATTAACTTTAAGAAATAAGTATTATGAAGAATATTAAGTGTTGAAGATACACAAAAGTGAATGGGATTTTCCTAAAATTAAGTACAGGAGATTTTTTGTATGTTCACAACTTGGCAAGTCACTGCAATTTCTTTTGAAGTAAAGCTTTTTTTCTTACTTAGTTTGTTCAACAGACATGGTTTGTACCAAAGAATAGTAAATTTAGTGATTCTGGCCATTTCTTTTTCATTGATCCAGCATGGATTCCAAAAGTGCCACAATCACTTTTCCTTGTGCTCCCTGCAGCAGGGACAAAGGACAAACATGGAGTGAACTGCATAGTGCTGTTACTATATTGTAAAATAAAAAAATAAAACAGTTCCATGTCTTGGAAATTAAATAAATAAAATATAATTTTGTTGCAACGGCTAATGACAGATACAGCCCAAATGTATTTGCAAAATATTAAGGTAGAGAAGGCTGATTTATATAAAACAATATGGATTAGCTCTTAAACTTCATTAAAACCAAAGGGACCCTACTAATAATTATTTTACAATTCATTAATTTCAGATGGTTTACTCACATCATTCCATAACATATTTTACACAACAAGCAATGTCAGAAAATAGCTTAACAGAAAACTGGCAAAAAAATAACTTTGGGTATTATTATGTGACCATAACTCAATATACAATCAGAGCAGAATGGATCGTAATCCACTTGGGACTTGGAAACATCTGCAACTATATTTATTTAGTATTTGCCATATTTATAAATTGCTGAATCTCTAAGGACTCTCAGCAGTTTACAAGATAAAACATATAAAAATCAATATATATTAAACAACAGGTATAAAAGATACAATAGGTTTATAAAATAATGGAAACATAAAATTGGATTAATTAAACCAAACAATATTCAAATGAAATAGATCTGGCCTGGGATAATGTATGATGACATCAAACTTCAAATCTTCAGATGGCCATTCTCAACTAGTTGAACTCTTAACTAGGAAAGGAGCAGAACAACAATATAGTGCCCCAATCCCAACAATTTCTACTCACGACAGAGTAGTCCTGAAAACAAGAACATACTTGTGTTGGATCAGATACACTTTACTTTCTTCACCGATGTTCTAGACATCACTTATTTGTCAAATTGATATGCTGTCCATGAAGTAACTGTGTGTAAAACGAAATTAGCATTCTATAAAGCTAGTTAAAAATAATGAACATAAATAAAACAAGATCACGAGAATTAAGATATTATGTATGATATAACACCATATATATGCAGGCTCCCTTTTATCAGGAGATTCCCAGACTTCCTGAAAAAGGCACATTTTAAGGGCTTTCTGGAAAGCCACAACAATTGGAGCTAATCTCATGTAAGGAGGAAGGATGTCACTTCATCTCCTGCAACTTCTTGGTAAACCAAGGAACCATCCAGGATTAGCCAGCAAAAAGGCTATTCGAAGGTCATTTTGTCAAGAACTTGGTCACCCCATGATCATATGAAGAGGGGAGTAAACCTATTTTCCAAAAAACTTAAAGGCAGAACCAGAAGCAATGGATGGAAACTATCAAGGAGAGAACCAATCTAGAACTAAGGAGAAATTTCCTGGTAGTTAGAACAATTTATCAGTGGAATGACATGACTTCAGAAGTTGTGAATGCTCCAACACTGAAGATTTGTAAGAAGAGATTGGACAACAATTTGTCTGAAATGGTATAAGACCATGATGGCGAACCTATGGCACGGGTGCCACAGGTGGCACGCGGAGCCATATTGGTGGGCACGTGAGTGTTGCCCTAGCTCAGCTCCAGCGCGCATGCACACACCAGCCAACTGATTTTCAGGCCTTCCGGTCCCACCGGAAGTCAGGAAACTGGATGTTTCCGGCCTACAGATGGCCTCCGGGTGGGATGGGGAAGGCAGTTTTTGCCCTCCCCAGGCTCCTAGAAAGCCTCTGGAGCCTGGGAAGGGGGAAAAACGGGCCTACCGGGCTCACTGTGCCATCACGTGCCAAAAGCAGGGGGAAGTGAGGGGTCACATGTGGGAGGGCAGGGTGCATTGAATATGGATGTGGGCACCTGCACCCGCGACCCCCCACGCTCCCCCCACTTTTGGCACGCGACGGCAAAAAGGTTAGCCATCACTGGTATAGGATCTCCTGCATGGGCAGAGGGTTGGACTAGAAGACCTTCAAGGTCCCTTCCAAGTTTGTTATTCTGTTTTGTTAACCCAGGTCCTCAATAGGTTAATATGTTAAAATTATCAGGAAATCCCCCAAATACTCATCAGAACCCATGAGGAGCCTGAGGCAGTCTTGCTCTATGGAACTCTGTTGTAACAGTCAATCATGTTCAAACTGGGAAATGATCTGATCATGGCAAATGTTTG
This sequence comes from Ptyas mucosa, assembly GCA_012654045.1. Classification (NCBI taxonomy): domain Eukaryota; kingdom Metazoa; phylum Chordata; class Lepidosauria; order Squamata; family Colubridae; genus Ptyas; species Ptyas mucosa. Next base: position 6,024,471 of record WNWU01013599.1, read on the forward strand.
ATGGTAATGTTAATTACATAGCAACTAATCTAACACAAAAGCAAGGTTCAAAGTCTATCCATATGTTTGTTATGCTTCAGATCACCTGAGACAAGCTGAGTTACCATAGTGACCATGAACCTCTGGGCCTTTCAATGTGGTGCTCATAACATGGAAATTGAATTGTCCTGACACGAAATGAAAGGAGGTTTCTACCACCAGAGGAACAATCAAATCTACAAGTTTAGAGAGAGAACCTGCTCGTAATAGAATGACTGATGATCCATTAGTATTCTCAGTTTGTCTTTACAGCCCAAATTCAGGGTAGATATTCATTTTTATTAATTGTTGCAGGAATTTTTATTTTGACCAAGTTCAACTCTCTTTGAAGAGATCAAAGCTAAAACATCGAGAATTCAGTGTAAATATGGGTAAATTGTTTATCATTTGAAATCAATGAAATAATATAATTTCTGAAATGAGGGGTCTTTGGTGCTCTCTGAGCTTGCTTGTTTTCTTGCAGACATTTCATTACCCTAACTAGGTAACATCATCAGTGCTAGTAAGGAGAGCTGTTTGCTGTCTGTTTATATTCTGCCTGTGTAAGTGGGGGCGGTCATAGAGATTCTTTGGTTGGGCTGTTTACTGATGGATCTGTAGCAGTTTATTGATTGGGGTATTGCTTACTTGATTGTTGGTCTGAAGTTAATCTTCTGAATTTCTGAAATATTAACAAATTAAGCATCCAAATTATAATATTGAATAATTATAATTATAATGGATTGAGACTTTTGTCTCAATCCATCCATTATAATTATAATTATTCAATATTATAATTTGGATGCTGGATGAATTGCATGCGATGGATAGTTTTTTATGAGTGTGGCATTAAATCATTACCGCAAAAATGTCTTAAAAGAACCACTGAAATCAGAAAAGATATTGAAGTCCAATTGATGAAAAATGGGACAGCCTCTAAACTAAATGGTATACATTTCTTATAGATTTATTGGCTCCAGTGTTGTTAGAAATAATTAATCATTTAAATGTGGCAAGTTGCCTTTATCTTTTTATAACATTTATACAATATTATTTTAAAATCAGGTAAAAGTTCCTAAACAGATCACATTAATAAATATAGATATCTAGATATTTTGATTAAGGGATTCTAAGACTCTAGGTGAAGAGTCTAATTTACCCATCTCAATAACAGACATTGGAAATTTATGTTCATTAATAGACATTACAGATATGTCTCAAATATAGATTGAATTCTATTGAACTAATTACCTGTGGATGTTCAAAAAAACTTTTTGCAAAGTTGAGATTTATTTTCAAAAGCAAATTTTGTCTAGATATGGCCTCCAATTTTATTAAATGGATTCAAATTTACTTCTTGCAACCAATACAACCAAGTAACCATTTATTTTGGATCAAATGAATTTTATCATGACATCTGCCAATATTGTCCATTTTCTCCATTGCTTTTTGGCTTTATTTTTGAACTGTGTGCATGATCACTGGTGTTACAGTGGTGGATTCAGAGTATAGGATGCAGGTAGTCCTCAGTTAATGATGGTAATTGGGATCAGAAGGTATTTTATTCAAATCAATAAGACTCCTAAGGAATTGTATATGACAAGCCAGTCATTGATTAAGCTGAGATTTTCTGCTGAAGGAGATTTTAATTTACCGTATTTTCAAAAATATGGATAAAACAAATGACCAATGATATCGACAGTAGTGGCCCACTTTTGGGGAGGGGGGGAGAAAAGAGGAGCAGGAGAAGAAGCCTGGCTTCTATTGAAAAAGCCATGGACTGGCTTGATCACCTTCCTCTTGAAGAGCCTTCAGGGCAAATAGGAGATCTGGGGTTTGGGTGAGTGGCAGAATTCTTGCTTCTCCACCTCCCCACCTGCCACTCCCCCTCGTGGGCCGAGATCGGCAAGCCTGATTCGGGGAGCTGAACATGCTGCTGCTGCCCAGGAGGAGGAGAACATCAGAAATGGGGTCTCTCGCAGTGCCTCCTCTCTCTCTTCTCGAGTGGCAACAGTGCGTCCGGCTCACCGAATCTGGCCTGCTGATCTTGGGCGCCAGCAGCAGCGGCTCTGACCTGATCCTCTCTGGCAATGTTGCAGGCAAGAACCAGCCACGCCGATCCCGATTCATAGCTGCACAGACAGCCCACATCAGCCATTGCTTGGAGCTCCAGCACTTGTACCCCTCCCCCCAGGTCAACAGGGCTAGGGCTGGCAAGAGTTTGTTTGCAGCCACTCTTTGCGGTCGCCACTAAGAGAAGGGGCGCACAAGCTACGGTTTGCAGGAGCAGCCTCCGCGAGGCCATTCTGGGTGGATGGCAGGTGTGTGTGGGGCATGTTCCCCCACCGTTCGCACCCCCACCTTGCCTCCTCGCTTCATGCTGTTTGCACGGCAGCTGCACATGCGTATAAGTATTTGGGGGGGGCTTATTTTTGGGGGGGGCTTATTATAGCGCATGCCCTCGAAAGCCCAATTGGGCTTATTATCCGGACTTGTCTTATTTTCGGGGGGAAACGGTACTCCAACAAAAGTGGTGTTATTAGCCATCAAACCTCAAAAATACTTTCCCCAAAAGGTTTCCACAATTTTGGCCACTACTGTATATGGAATGGTAATTTAATTGAATATCAGCCCTTATGGGCTTTATTGGAAATTTATCTTCATTAAGATCTTAACAATTAGGCAGATCAACATATAGCAAAATGAGTCATTCTTTAGCAGCACATGCTAAGTACTGAAGACTGCTACCTCTTTCATAGTTGATTGCTGGCTTCTTTGGTTGGTTGGAAGAAAGCCAAGACAATCCTCTTAGTTAAAAAAAAAAGTCCATCTGCCGCATACAAAAAACTAGATCCTAGCTGTGATCAATGCTACCAGGCATTTGGTTTGGTTTATGAGGTACACAGTTCACAATGTCATTGCCTTTCTTTTAAGATGAGGTCCCTTATAGCAAAAAAGCAAAACAAAACAAAACAAAAATCTTATAATCTTTTCCCTCTTAATTCTAGATTTAACAGACACTATAAACAAAATATCAGACATTTTGCTACAGCGTAACTGCTTTTTGCTTTATGAAACCAATTATATATCACAATTTATATTTACAAGGTTAACTTTCACTGTCAAAATAATTTCCTTCAAACGTTTTCTGCACAATCTCTAAACATATCTACACACGTTATTTTTATTAGAAACTAAATAAGTCGTGCCCTGTTGGGTCATCATTTCAGGAATATTTCAATACCTAAACACAGAAACAGAATGACTAAGGGAGCAGGGCTGATTTCCTGCTGGCTTTCTCATTGAGTTTTGTCTGTGGGAATCTTGCTGGGACTATCAGAAATCTCAGTTCCCTTCTCAGCAGGCAGGTAAATGACTGTTGCCGGGGAGGAGAGGGAGGGAGTGATTGGAAGATTGGCTGGGAAACTGTTAAAGAACATTGAAAATGAAGATCATGTGACTTACAGCAGCAACATAACAGCAGCCAATAGTACTGAAGCAGCAGCAACTTTCACAAATTTCATTCCCTTGGGAGTCATGGGTCCTGTAAGTTAACCCACTTGAAGTATCACACTTCAAAGGTTCAAAAATTGTTGCTATACAATGCACCATTTTGCCAGCATATTACCTTACTAAATACTACCAAAAGATAAAAATGTAAGATAAAACCCCCAATTTATTTAATTATTTATTCAATAATGCTTCCCACAATTTCTGGGGTATAAGCATTATGTAGGATACTATTACTGTTCACCGCAATTTATAAATCATATAAAGTTATTTTTCTTGTTCAGTTTCTACTTATTTCCTACTTTTCTCTTCTACACTTCACTTAATATTGATTATAATGATTATAAATCACTTCTGATAATACCATCTCTAGACTAATAGCGTCTGGTCTGTTGAAATCTATCAATATTAAACTCATTGCTTTGTAGCTTATGTTGTATCAAAAACCTAAGAAACAGGAACTGATAAATCTGATATAACTGGTCATTATGTTTGTAAGCACATGGTCCTCATTTCCATAACTTTCTTGGAATTATGGAGTCTGCTGGATGAGAAACTCAGCTAAGTTTATAAAAATTCAGAGGAAAGCATAAAATAAGCTCATTGCTATTTATATTTTTTATAAGATTTATATCCTGTTTATTTTGGGCAACTCAAGGTGCTGTATATAATGCTCCCTTATATTTTCCCCACACAACAACTCTTGAGGGTGGATTGGACTGAGAATTGCTCAATTCTACAACTTATTAATTTCCTAAGATCACCAACCTATTAAAACATATTATTAATAAACTTGATGGAATGAATGTACTTTAACCAGAGAGAACAAGATCCAATTCTTTGGTTTACTGCAATTTAGGCTTCAGACAGGAAGACTGTGTGAAAGGGACCATCTGCAATATTTGGAGCTTTTTAGAACAGGACAGAACTGTAATCAGTAACTCAAAGAAATAAAATTAATAGAGTGTTTTGTAAAGGGAAACCAGTAAGTACTGTGTACTTTGCTTCTAAATTGCCTGAATAGAAAAGAAATACTCTGGAGGCAAGTTGTATTTTGGAGCTCAACTAATATCTTGAAATGCTCTGCTACTAATTAAAAAAAATAACTTATTCTTTAATTAACTAACAATCATTCCTAAATATCTGAAACAACAAGCAGAGAATTATGCAGCAGATATATGCATATTTCACACACTTGGCACAGTCTTTAATTGACTATTCAAAACATTTCCAAGAACTAGCAGGCTCAACTTGACCATGGCATTGTGCTTGATAAGAGATTCCAAAAGGACGGTGCCTGAAGGACGATGCCAGACCAAGTTTGTTTCATACTCAAACTTATTTTTCAAGCAGAATATATTAAATATAAACTTTAATGGAGGTCAAGCAAATATATTCACACGAAGAGAATAAAGGAGAATCTAACCACAAAACAAATTTAAGAAGGAGGGGGGCTTAAAAGATATGGGTAAACCAAGAATGTCATGATTAAATAAAGCTGATGAGATCCTCAAAAAAAGAAAAGAAATTTAAACAAAGAAAATAAATGCATGGAGCAGTATAAATACTGGATAGAAACAGAGATGGTTTGCAAAAAGAGAAAAGTAAGGAGTGTTGATGTAAACTAAATTTAGCTACCTTTCCTTTGCTTTTTTAATCTCATGCTCCAATTACTTTGGCTTACTATTCTACTCCTTTTGTCCACCTTCTTTAATGTTTTAGGGAAAAGCATGATGGGAATTTATATGTGTGAGGATTTAGTTACTGAGTTACACTCTGTCCTACTTGTTTTGCTGTAGCCAAAGTCACTTTTCCCACTGAAACTACATCATCTGGACAGACAGCATTCAGGTACAGAAACCAACTTGCTCATTTCTGCACAAAAAAAGGAGAGGTTTATCTTTACTGTAATGAGTTTACTACTCCAAACAAAGTTATTAAGATACTATCAACAAAGTGATTGTAACAATGTTAATATAAAAATATTTTAGAACTCAACAATAACTGATTTTATCACTATTTAAATTCCAAGTGATTAGGGACACGAAAAGATTTGTGTTAATTATAAGGGGCTAGCATAGCTAATGTCATAACTTTAAAAACAAAGAAGGCATTAGGTGGGGAAAAATCACAGTACCCAAATATCAAAAAGGATATTTAAAAAGGGGTCTATGATTCTATTATCTCCCTTTGCAGAATTACCAAGTTGTAGACACATCAAACTACACTAAACCTTAACAAGAAAGAATATAGCAGAAACAGGCAATTCGTTGCAATTGCTTTTGACTATATGCAGTGGAAACAAGTTATAAAAAAAGAGCCCCAAACTAAAATGAATGGGTGTAGTGACAAGCATTGCAAGTTGTGACGTTACAATAGTGAGAACATCTTTAAAACATATAATCAAAAGAATTATCTAAACCAACTGAAATATATTAAATAATACCAAACAATTTTGTAATCAATGTAGCAGTATTACTATTACAGAAATAGCAGATGCCATTACTCTAGTCTAGACTAAGGATGAATGACTATTTGGTGTCTGATGACGGTAGTGTATTTTTTTAAGGGAGCTGATAATTGCAGGACTTTCTAAATATTCTGCTCAATTTAAAGAAAAACTTTCTAGGTATACTATATTTAGAAAAAAGTTATATGTAATATCTGAATTTGCAATAATATGCTAAATCTAAACCAAACCAAACTAATGCTTCAAGTTATACTGAATACAGAATAGATGTTTTTGTTGTCACTGAAAACTGATGAGAATTAGTCTGATTATTGTTTGGCAGTTTGCCAACAATTTTTGCTAGTATGACTTCTGCAAAAATGGATCACATGTGGTTTGAAGGTTACTCCCCACCCTTATCAGTTTTAAGCATTTCTAGTTTTAAATGTTTGGTCTGAATCTTGTATATTTCAGTTAAAAATGGAACCAAGACAATATTGGTAAGATACTATGACCATTTTTCAAAAGCCAAATTACTATTTCCACGAGATCTTGACAGAATCTGTATTGACAAAAAGAAAAACTAAGAAACATGAAAAAAATGGGTACAAGGAAGTGAAAATTAAACTTCAAGAGAAAATACCTAGACTATTCAGCCCTTTAAAACAATATTTTTACCACTGAGTTTGTCTATATATAATTTCAGGAAGCTAAAGTACATTGGTCAGGATTATATTATGCAAACATTATAAATCTTCAAGACAGGGAATAATTTGAAGCAACAAATTCAGAATCCAAGGCAAGATCCAATGTTCTGTTTTAGTTCTTCAGAAATCGACTGTTAGCTTCTCAAACCCTGTAATTCTCTGGGTTTTTTCAATCAAGAGAAGAGGAAAAATTATAAACAGTATCTTTCATAGTTTATTATTGAAAAAGTGCTTTCCTGCCAAAATATTTCTTTGAATACTCAGAAACAACTCAGCCCTTCAAGTTTTGCAGGCAAATTTAAATACTATAAAGTAACTATGAGAACTTATATAAAAACACTATCATATTTTAGTTTTATACTACATTCTTTTATCAGAAACAGTAGCTCAATACCCCAACTTATTCATACTATAACATTTTAAATAAATATCTTAATATGTATCAAGTATAGTGATTTACCTTCCCATTATATTGCTGATTTGGGCCATTTAATTTTTAATATTCGATTTATGAGATGCTGAACATGAAAAAACATTTCAGGGTATATATTTTTCATAATAACTATATAAAATTGTCTTTGCCATCTTTGTCTCTTTTAAGGGTCAAAGAATAAAATTCCTCAAAAATATCTATTACTACTGTATCTTGCAAACACTTAATTTCAGGGAACATATATAAATACCTTTTTCCTTGATGAAAGTCTAGTTGTTACAGGCCAAAGTCTTCTGAAGTTCAGTCAAGAATCTGGAAATATATCAAGTTTCTACTAGCACTATGAAATGTTTCAATTTAGCACCTATGCCTGAAAATCTGTATAACTCTGAAGTTATTAGATGCAAGCAACAAGAGTCACTTGTGAATAAGTAAAGTCACTAACTATACTATCTACCTCTTCTGCTAGAAGAATCTCATCAGACTGCTTACCTTGCTCTGGGAACAACAAGATAAGGCTCCATCTTGGAGGAGGTCACACTTGTGATGTTTATGACTGCGCAGACTCCAAGCTAGACCCCTCCTTGCAGCCTGGCTGAGAGTTTCCCAAGAGAAGTTCACACAGGATCACTTAAGTTAGTTCTGCCCCCCCTCCCCCCATCAAATAATATTTTGTATGCTCGTCAATAATTTTGAAATGTATTAAACTTGTTTCTATGATAATCTACCAGTATTTTACCTTTTTTCCCCCGGTCCCTCTATACTCAAATTTCTTTCTATTTAGCCATAACGTGGAATTCTATATGTTTATTATTATAAATAATTAATAATTCTCCTAAAGACTTATTGGTTTTGTTTTGTTTTTGAAGAATTATCCTTACATCGTTTTATTACTGAATTAATGCAGTTGCTTTTAGGTTGCCTTTTACTGGAATTGAGAATTTTGATCATTATAATGGTATGCAACACTTTTTTAGTTAGATTGGAGATGTATGATCACATTTGTGATCAGACTGCCAATAGTCTCCATATATTATAGAAAATTCCAAAATATTTTCTGCAATTCTAAACTGATAGAGACTATTTCATATGCAGTGTATGTATGGTATCTTATATATTTCCCCCCAACATTTAAACTGCTTAAATGTAATTTTGATCTGAGAAGGCAATTAGAATCAGTGCATTAAGTATGGCTTAATGTGAAAATCATACATATTCAAAGATTTATTTAGAAATTATTTACAATGAAATGCTTGCAAAAATTGAATGGTATAGATTTAATATATACAGAATTAAAAAAAAAAGAATTGGCAGCATAACCTGTTGTCATACTGATGTTAGCATCATACTGATGTTAGCATGCTTAAAGAATTGTATGCACAACTGCTTTCTCCAGAAATACAACTAAATTACTTCTAATTTTTCTTCCCATTTCTAGTTTCTACTCATCAAAAGTAAATTACTTTATCTCTTGATATTATCCAATTTGTATTGTGCATATTCTCTAAATGTATCTTCCTTTCTATTTCTAACCATCTTTATCTAAGGAAGTACTGTATTCTATTTTGTAAAACTTCAATGGCCCTAATGAACAGCTGTCTCAAGATGGATTCTAGAAGAAAGCATGTTACAACTCTGATTTGATTAGTACAGGTAGTCCTTGACTTACGAACAAAATTGAACCAAACATTTCTGTTGCTAAGTGAGACAATTGTTAAGGGAGTTTTGTCCCATTTTATGATTTTTCTTGCCAGTTGTTAAGTAAATTACTGCAGTTGTTAAATTAGTAACCCGGCTAAATGAATCTGGCTTCTCCACTGTCAGGTCACCAAAGGTGATCAGATGACCCTGGGACACTGCAACTCTCAAAAATGAGTCAGTTGCCAAGCATCTGAATTTTGATGTGACTATGGGGATGCTGCAATGGTCGTAAGTGTGAAAAATTGTCATAAATCACTATTTTTAGTGCTATTGTAACTTTGAATGGTCACTAAACAAACTGTTGTAAATCGAGGATTATCTGTATTATATCCATTCCAGGTTCCCATTTTAGCCTACCCAGTGTTTATTTATATTATCACTAGGTAATTTAATGATAAAAGATATTCCTGAGAATAAAAAACTTTCTATGGAAAAACACAGTATTAGAAATGTTTTCAAGATAATTTTCTATTTTTTCAACTTAATTATTCAACTCAAGTACTTTCTGCATAAAAGCTTATTTTTATACAGAGACAAAATAAATATATTGTATTTTTAATAATGTATTTTTCCCTTAGAAAGTTTTTTTGATTTATGGTAATATCTCCAGTTTCCTTTTGTAATAAGATGAATTCATTTCGCAAACTATACTGTACATATCCCTTTTTGAAATAAGAATACTGTATTACATGCAAAGCAAAATTAAGACCAACAGATTTGAATATATTTGATTTCCAAAACACTTAGGACAGAGGTGGGGAACTATAGCTGTTTTATGACTTGTGGACTTCAACTCCCAGAATTCCTGAGCCAGCATAACTTTCTTCTCTAATTCATTTCAAATTTAAAAATGCTCATGGAACAATTTAAACAGCTAAATTCTCTGTCAAAGATTGGTAGTCCTGCACACTTTCTTCTTTCAGGGAAGGTGACTGAAACTGAACAAAATATTAAATGTGTGGGGGTGGGGTGGAGGTGGAAGCTTATTCTATGCTAAGCACAAGGTTCTATCTTTTGAATTGGAATTTGAACCTAGTGACATCATACTATGCAATTTGTGACTTTTAATTCAATGAATATACCATCTCTTCTTTTTATCTGTTCCTTGCATCAACATGCAGTTTAATATTTGTATAAAGTAGGAAAATAAAAGCAAAACACAGTATTACCTGTCTTAATCCAACAGCCAATTTCTGGACGAAGATATTCTTTTTCATGTTTGGATGTTTATCATCTGGTGCTAAATACTTTTTATAACACTTGAGTTTTTTTTTCCTTTCTAAACTACAAAATGAAGAAGCAATAATGTTCAGAGTTGTAGTTTCTAAGCAAGACTACTATTATTGCACTTAAATTATTCCTGCTTTATATTCATGAGAGGTAATGCATAAGGAAGAAAAATAAGGAAGAAATGAAACTTGTGACTCCCATGTTGTTTCCCTGATACCATCATAAATTCAGAAAGGAGCCAAATTGGAGTAAAGACATTTGTCACAATAATGCACTGGCAGTAACTCTGGTTAATAATCTGGCTTTTATGTAGTCCCAGATTATTCTGATTACATGCCATATTTTCCTGAATAGTTTGTTGTTTATTCTTGAATTGTTCCCCTTCCAAAATCTCTCTCCTTCAGCTTCCAAGTATTCAACTCCTTCCTTTTTCACCACCTCATGATCCGAAAAGCAACAATAATACTAGATTGTTCTGTTTTTTGACCAATCTGATATTAGACACTAGCCATTTGGTCTCTTATTGTAAAATAGCTGTTCGGCATTTGCTTTGCACAATTTCAAACTGACACGATCAACTATACATCCTGAAAACAGCTGCACTTCCTGTTAAGAGTTGTAAGCACCACAATCTCCTTAAAATCATAATCACTTATCTGTATAACAAGATGCCAATACATTTATTAATACTTGTAATGGATACATCCATGTCCTCTAGGATATCATTCAAAGTACTAGCTGCTCTCATTTCATTAACCTATACAGTAATTACATAAGCTTCATATACTATGCTTGTTCATCTACATAACCCCAACATTAACATTAGACATAACTTCAATCTCCGGTTGTTTTCCTAATACAAATAGTTTTTGCCCCTTCCCCCCCCCCAAAAAAAACCCCGTACACCATACATTATACGGTTCCTCAATATGGCTTTGCTCTATCACCGCACGTCCCCTCCCTTTACCCTGATTGGGGGAAAAAAAATATGTGGTAGACGAGGATATGGCGAAGGCAGAAGCAGCGGTTTTATAATCAGGCAGGCAGGCCCCTGCTTAAGTATCCGACTGCCACCACCTATCATAAACCACAGGAGAAACAACCTGCATGCTCCGTGCTATCATCCCCTTCTTGTTCTTGTGACGTATTCACAACCTATTTCTTCTGAACTCATCCCTACCCCACCCCGCAAACCCTCCATCCACCACACCCTCCTAAAACAATATTTTTTTTTCTACCAAAGGGGAATCCCGCAATCGAACACGACGGCCCTACCCTGGGACTTCCACTTCACACAAACCTAGCGCTCAGACTCCGCCCCGTCCACCGCCTCTCCTTCCTCTGCTGGCTCCTCCTTTCTGCCCGGAGTTGCGGGGAAGAGGGCGGGCGAATGGGAAGGAAAACTCGGTGCGAAGTAGTACCCTTCCTCCCCCCCCTCCCTCCTCCCCGCCCCCCTCAACTCCAGACACTTCCTAGCAGTTCCTGCGGCCCCGATACGCACGGACGAACCCCCCCCCTCAGCAGCCTCTTCCTTCCAACCAGGGCCGATGCATCGGCGGTAGAAAATAATAATAATAATAATAATAATTTTTTTTTAAAAAAAAGCAGCCGCACCGGCACCTCCCTCTGGGTAATCGAGCTACCTCGACTCACAATCGGGAGGCGTTTACTTGACGATCGTTTGGTTTGGTAGTTGTGTTTGCATAGAGGAGGAGAGAGAGGCAGGCAAGGCCGTAGGATCTCTTCCGAAGGAATGAATGCCTTCTCTGCCCAGAGAGGAAAGACTCCCTACTTCCCCTCTTAAGATCTACTTAGGAAAGGAAAAAAGGAAACACACACACACACACCAACAACCACCACCGTACTCCCTTCCTTTGGCCGGTCAAGCAGGGAGGGAGGAAGGAAGAGGGCAGCCTTCGACCCAGGGAAAATCTCCTCCACCCGTGTATGCTCTCTCCATTCCCCCACCACCACCACCACATCCTCGCCCCAACTCGTTCAAGGAAACGCACGGCCCTTGCTCCTCCTCCGCCGCCCTTCATCGGGAAGCTGAGACAGAGAAAAGGCAACATCTCCAGGAAGGAGATCCCTTCCCTTCCAACCGCACGTTAAACAAAGCCTCCCCCCACCACCACCACCCCAAGAAAACTTCCAAGGAGCCAACCAACCGGTCATCTACTCACCTCAAACCGGCCCTTAGTGACCCCGTTCATTTCCCTCCTCATGGCTGAGGCACGGCGGGGGTCAGCTCGGGCGAGACCAAGCCAAGCCGGGCCAGGCCGAGCCAGACCTGGCCCCCCACCTCCTTGTCGAGGCGGCTTCGGTCGCTTGCTTGGCCGTCGTCCTCCCTCTTCGCCGCGGGAGGGGGATGGCGAGAGAGGAGGAGCCGTATTCCTTTCCACCACCACCCCTCCCTCCCTCCCTCCCGAGGCAAGCGGCGGGGACAGGCTCTCGGTGCCCGTGAGGCTGCTGGTCAGCGAGAGTCCCTTCCCGGCACGCGCGGCTCCGAAAAGGCGAAAAAAATAAGGAATCTTGGCCTTCCTCAACTACAACTAATTCTTCTACCCAAAACAAAAACACGCCGCACCTGCCAGCAACAGTGCCGCTCATTGGCCGAGGACGGCGCAGACGAAGGAGGGAATATTGGCGGCGCGCGCTCCCGAGGCCTGGCGCGAGCTGCCGTGGGCGCGCGCCTGCTACGGGGAGGAGGGCGGAGGTGTCTGCCTGTCTTCCCCCCCCCTTCCTTCCTTCCCCCTTCGCTTCTGATCTTTGCAGCTGATGCAGCAGAAGCTACAGCCCCATCTGAGCTAGATGCAGATTTCCTCCCACCCTCTACAGAGTTCAGATATTGGGGATGCTCACCGACTCTTTACGTGCTCACTAAGTTATGTACGTGTTTCCTTCGGTGCTTACGTGCATTAGGCATTTTCTCTGTACAGTACTTTTAATATGTACTATATCTCGGTTTCACTCCGCGGAGATGGAAGTGGAAGAGGACTGAAACCTGAGATCTGGCTTTCTGATTAATTGTGTTCTAAATAAAGCCACTAGTTTATTCATGAATATTAATTCACAGATCAATAAAGAATGTAGTACCGATTGGTGATTGAGCATACTAAAATTTTAAATTTTCCCTGGATTGTACATGATCCTAGTGTAAATTTATGGAACCCACATAAAATCACCATTAAAACACAGAGCACAGCTGTATGCATACAAGGACCCCTCCCCTCCCCAATAATTATGGTTCTGACTATTGTACTAGAGTGTTACATGAATCAGAGCAGTGATGGGTTCCCCCCCCCCCCCCCCGGTTCGCACCGGTTCTACAGAACCGGTAGTAAAACCGGCAGGAGGCATCACCCACCAACCCCAATGTCACCAAAATGCTTGTGCGCATGTGCAGAAGAGCACGCACACGAGTGAAGCGTGCGCGCGCACACAGCCCCATTGCAAACTGGTAGTAAAGGTAAGTAGAACCCGCCCCTGAATCAAGGCATAGGTCAGTTTGCATGGAATTTATATGAAGCCATGTTTTCATTGCAGATTCTCTTTGCTGGCATGCAGTGAGCATTGCAACAATGTATCTGACAATTTAGGATATTTATGAGTCATTAAACGATCATAAATAGCCATAATTGTTATTTGTATCCTTATGAAAGTACTATCACAAAACACTTCTATCTACCCATAATGAAATTATCACAATAATGGATTCAGCACTTTTTGCTGCTCCGTAGTGCAAAAAGAAATTTCTACATGTGATCCATACCAAACCATAACATTATAGATCACATCTTTCTGCATATATTAAATTCTCACAATCATGGGTCTGACAATTTTTCATATTACTTTACTCAAAGACATGGATCAAGTTAGTGAGCATCTTGACTTCACATGATTTTTAAATGGAAGTTGTTTTAAAAACCAACATCAAATCACAGAGGCCGTTGACCTGCATACTGTGAGTGATCAGAATTAGAAATCTAATCATTCTTAGCAGCCCCATAGTATAAAAATATGAATCCAAACAAAAATCCTATTGCGTGCATACAGTGAGCCATCAATATTACAGATTTGACCATTTTGGCACCGTAGTTGTACAAACTAAATTTGCACTAGATAAGAATTAGCAGAATTCAGATGTAATTTTGTTAATTCTTTTTAGCACTAATTTAGTGCTGACCTTAGTTGCCAATAAAAGAGAATATACGTAACTCAGGGTTCTTAGTGCTCTCTAAGCTTGGTTGTTTTCTTGCAGACATTCCATGGGCTACTCTTTGTATATTGTATGTTACTATCAATTATCTTGATGCTGTTATTTTTTAAGAAATCCATTTTTCCTTATATTACTGTTTGACTAAATTCTGATTTCTGTGTGCTGTTGAGTGCAATGTGCATTAAAGTTGTGATATTGACATTACTGGTGGGATACTGTTGAAGGCAGATGTGATGCATGTAAACATTCAAACAAAGCAATTTTCTCTCCGTCTTCCCAAATTGTTTAGAAACTAGTAATATGACATGCTCTAATTAGAGATCCAGTTATGAATCTGATGTTCATTTTCAAGTGTATCTAAGAAACAGGCATCCTTGGGGAAAATCCATAACTTCCTGCATTTGGAAGGGGGTGGAAAAGACAGTATTTGATGGCAGCTTGATTACTATTGTTAAAAATATTTCTTAATAGTAGATTGATTTATCTTCCTCCATGATCACAGCTTTTTCTGCCAATTACGTATCAAACCAGATTTGAGGTTTGGTTATGACATATAAAGCCCTAGGCAACTTTGAACTGGAATACTTGTCAGTTTGCTTTTGCTAATTTAGATCTGGTAAGTGACTTGATATCATCCAGGAAGGCCTTTCTACGTATATGAAGATTAGTAAAAGCAATCTACTCACAGGTGGGCCTTCTTTGTGGCGATACTCTGGAATATTCTTACCATAAAACTAGGATGTTTACTAAAATGCTCTTTTCACTTTTAACATATTTATAGAAGACCAACAGTTTGTGGTATTATCTGATTACAAAGAGAAAGCTGTCCCCTGTTCCAGTACAGGGGCCAATACAGAGAAGTACATCATCCTAACCTCAGCCTCCTGATCTTAGAGTAGTGGAAAATTATAAGAATTATTTTTTGTGATACTTATTGGATCTAGTTCAATTCTAATTGAAAAAAGGAGACCTGAAGGTATATAGAACTTTTTCAACCAAGTTACCAAATTAGTGCTTAAACTCCACCTGAACACCTACTGGCAACCAATGCAGAATCAGCAACATCGGCATAATGTGTCTGATGTATCTAATGCTGTTGAATTTTGTGTCAGCTGCAGTTTCTGGGTTACTTTAAATGCAACTGCATGTAGAGCACATTGCTAAGTGGTGAGATCAATGGAGTGTTTGTCCTATGTCAAGCCTGAACCTGGACTGTAAAAGGTCTAGATAATCCACTTCCTCTAGGGTGCTTAGTATTTGCACTCTCACTTCAGTTTTATATTTTTTTCCTAAAAAGGGAAGGTTAGGAACAGGACAATTAAGGAATCTAGGAAGGGTCTCTTAAAGAGGCGCTACTATATAACTCCATCAAGATCTCAGAGAAATTAAGTTTAGGCATAGAGATCATCCCAAAGATGCTTTTTTTCAAAGACATTTAGGCATAGATCACCTCCCAGGTCTTGCTAACCTGACACTCCCATATTTGCAAGGACTGATAAGGCATGGATCCAGCCAAATGTGGCAGGGGACACATCAACACACTTTATTGACTTTGATGGATTCACAGGCCAAAAGGAATTCCAAATTAATATGATAAGGCATTGCCCTAATCTCTAATATGGATTCTGTCCATGAAGAGAAGATATTGGTAAATCTGAATGAATGACTTTGATTGCAGGCATCATTTCTATCTCAACATTTCCTGGAGCTCCAAAATACCCAGAATTAGGTTGTTGAAATATTCACCAAATGGCTAGCAGAATCTTTCTAATTTATAAAACCTTAAAGCAGGTAATTGTAATCAGCCTAATTACCTTGTGAAGGTCTTGGGAGCCAATCTTATCTGGACCAGAAACAGATCTGGGTAGATCACTAAATAACTGCTTGAGGGAAGCACATTACTAAATATGGGAACATCAGTATATAGTGGACCTGACATTACCTGGGACAAGCCTAGGTTGCCATATAGGCCATGAAAACTAGCACTTCTTAGCCCCAGAGATTGAAATCATCTGCACCAATCATGTGTTGCTACCGGTTCACCCCGGATCGGGTGAACCAGTGGTGGCGGTGGGAGGCTCCGCCCACCCACCCAGACATCTGCATGCACAGAAGCATCGTGCATAAGTACAAATGTGTCAACAAGCAAACCGGTAGTGACGGGATTTGAAACCCACTACTGAACTGCTCTAATATCAGCAGGTGAGGTAATTCTAATACTAATCCTGAGATTAAACCCAGGGCCTCAGAAAGGGATTTTCCCGTGTCCCTCCCACTCCTCCTGTTGAAATTGATGACAAGGGCCTGAAAGTTGGGAAGACAGATTTTTGTGAAAGTGATATTAACACTCTCATGAAATCAAGCTTCAGTATTATGATAGGTGAGACTGTTCATCTTCTACCAGATCAATTATAAGGGGACATAATAATATACCACCATCAATTCTAGACTGAGGTCATTAGTCACTGGGGCATTGGAGAGGAATGGGACTGCTCTGCAGGAAATAGCAAAAAGATAGCTGTATCCTGCCGGTATTTAGGGTTTCTTAATAAACATGTGCCACTTCTCCCACTATCATTGTGTTGCCATGATTCTGAGACTAACAAAGTCTACTCATTCCACTGATAATCTGTGGAAGACAGAAATCTGGCAGTGCCATTCACATTGGTTCTTCTGCAATTTTTTTTTTACTGTTACACAACCCTATAAAATCCTAGAGAGTCTTTACATCATAGCACATTCCTACAATGCTCTAGGTTAGGAAGTCCTGTCTTCTTAATCAGTCACTCTGATGAGGTTCCTACTTTAAATACAGCCACTGCTCCCGGAAGTCCAGCTCTGCAAATGATGTAAGCCCTAATTACTTCCCAGACTGGCTCTATTACTGCTTCTCATACAAGTGAAATGAAGAGTAATGGCGATTGCTGTGTTGTACATTATGCTTGTAAATCCCTCTGTACTGTTAGTTCAATTATTTGTTGCTCCAAACCCAACACCAATTCTCCTGGGTCAAGTCTCATATCCTATCAATATCCTATCAATATTAGTTTAAGATCCCCTAAACCTTTGATGGCAAGCCTATGGCACACGTGCCATAGGTGGCACACAGAGCCCTCTCTGTGGGCATGCGAGCCATTGTCCCAGTTCAGTTCTGCTGTGTATGCATGCGTGCCTAAAATGGCCTGAAAACAGCGCGGAAAATGGCCTGAAAAGACCCCAAAAACAGGCATGCGTGCGCCGGCTAGCTGGTCTTCAGGTTTCTGGTGCTGCAGCATGCATGAAGAACATCTGGCCGGCGTGCATATGTGTGCCGGAAACCCAAAGACCAGCTGGCTGGCATGCGCATATGCACATACATTCCTGTTTGGGCACTTGGTGCCAAAAAGGTTCACCATCACTGCCCTAAACTAATATTGTAGAAACTTGCAAATCATAATGTGAATTTATCAGTCTCATTTATATAAAGTTAATTAAGGCAGTGTCTCTTTGAAACACCTTTTTCCACCCTTCTCTTAGCAGCTGAACTGAGTTTCATTTTCTGAAATTAGCATTCAACTTAATCTCCCCTGGCTTTCCCATAATCTACCATATCCTGCAATATAAAGCAAATCCTTGAAGGAATCTTATAGCCTCTATTACACAGGTAAATATTCTATAAATTACCTATTATACAGGTAACTGTCCTACATTATTATCCATGTAATGGATAATAATTATCCAATTATCTGTAAAGCCTTAAATGGTTTGGGACCTGGTTATCTTTGAGACCACCTGTTCTCTGAGTAGAGGTTGTGTAGTCATTTTCACTTTTTCCTGAGAAAAAGATGTTGAAACACCACAACTTCAGAACATATAGAGATTCCTCCCTAATCTAGAAAAAAGCTTCATTTCCTATATGAAAGTGTGCTTACCAAAAAATAAAAAAACTCTGCTTTAGCAAACTCACATATGAAATCCTGAAAATAGTGTTCAAATTTATGCTCATTACACTGTCTTTTCCCTTTCAATTAAGTGATTGAAGAAGTTTCTGTGAGAATCTAATCAGTTGTCAAAAGTTTGACTGTCTTTTTGCTCAGTATATATAATAAATTCCTGAGAGTTCCTACTTTGGGGGGTGTCAGGCAGGAGAGGAGTTTGTCTTCTCCAAGCCACAATGCCCCCTTTCCTCTTAATCTTAGAGGTTTATTAAAACCTGAAAATGGGCTTATGTGCAAGTATGTTCAATGCCTCCCAGAGCTGCATGACTGTCATATGGGCAGCATATACATTTAGTAAATGTATAAAAACATTCAATTTTTATATATAATCAAGGGTACTTTCCACCCATACCATGTAATTGGCTCAAGGCTTATCATGCTGGCATCAGAGAAATGGTTGCCACATGTACCTTGCTATTGCTACAGGCTTCTGGCTATTGTTTTTGATCTTACCGATCTTGCATTTGATCCAAATTCTGGAATCACAGTGTTACAAAAAATTGTTATATACATAATTATGATTACATGCATAATCCTATGATTTCATGTAGATCCAGTACAAAAATTCTGTTGAATTGTAAGGATCTGTGCCTCAGATTCAATGTTAGATCACTAGGCCACCATAAATATGAACTTGCCATCATGAGTAAGGATTATCTTGCTTACATTATAACCTGGTTCAGGTAGGAATAAGCATGATCTCTTCCCACCTTAAAACATCAAAGAGCTTAGATACAATTAACTAAAATCAAAGCTTGGCATTTTAAATTACTGCCCTGTTGTTCATTCCCCACATGTAATCTGAGATATTAAATCCTGAATAACATTAAGCATATCCAGTGGTATTATTAGTAAAGTCCCTTTACCGAATGAAACAAAGATTTTTAAGACAAAATGGGATAGAGATAATAAAGCTGTAGCAGGAAGCCAATTCTTTGCATACTTATCCTAGAGATGGCTTTAAGAGCGAAAGACCCTGATAGGCTATCTCTTGTCAGGCACATTCCTCCTTTTGACCTCTGCTAAGGTTCTTAGATAATAATTTTGGGAGCATCAATCTTTTTCTATATTGATGCATTGTATATTCCTATCTCAGCTTGTGTAATAGGTTATAAATTGCTTGCTACCTCCTATTTTGTATTGGCTGAATTTTGTTTTAGGTTTGTAGCAGAATAAATGCCACCCATATGCCCTTTAAAATACCCAGCATCAGTACTCAAACTGCAAAGCAGCGTATACTCTTTGTAACAGTCCATTTGGGGTTTTTTTAAGACCATAAAAAGTGTGGATTTTCTTAACCTTAGCTGTAGGCAATCACATTCAGCAATGTTTTTCATCCTCAGAAATGTTCCTATCTTCAAATATTTCAAGGAACTACAACATTGTACAGGATTTAAAGAACAGTTATGCTCTTCATGCATTCGGTTTGTGTATTTATCAAGTCTGCTAAACCTCCTTCCATAAGCCAAGAATGTTAGATAGTTGTTGGCAAGCTGCATTTTGAGGAAGTTGTCCTGCATTAGTATTATTCTCATGGCTGTCCAATAATTATAAATCACAAATAAAAATAAGAACTTGTTTCTGCTGTTTGTTGATGTAAATTTAGGGCCTATAAGCCCTCTATCAACTAAAATGAAGTCTATAGGAACAAAAGAGTGAAAATGAAGGAACAAAAAGGCTTAGACAAATGCTTTTCAGTTCATTCAATCCTATGTTGTTGCCATGAGCCCCCCAAATAATCAAAAGAAGTAACATTTGCAATTATATTGTGTATTAATATTGATGGGGATAAGAAAAATTTATAATTATTTACACTTTCCAGTTAATTTTAAATATTATAGTTAAGTCAGGATTTCAACATTTTCCAAAATTAGCATTTAATAATCAGAATTTCCTCCGCAAAGAAAATGACATTAAAAAAAATGCAATAATCAAAATGAGGCAAATATTTCTACCAAACAAATTTATTTATATGTAAAAACCAACATATAGTTTAAAATACTTTTCAAGAAGCTAAAACATTATTATACAATATATTCCTTACCCACCTGTTATAGGAAGCAGTCTTTACACAAATTGTTCATAGAATGAAAGTAAAGGTCATATATTTACATGGAAAAAAAAATCTGTAAGCTGCTGCAATTGAGATTTAAATATGTAGCTCCACTACCTTAATTTATTAATGTTTGGTTTGACAATACTGAGGGATCTGAAATATTGTGAATAAGTAAACATTCTTTTGAAAATTATTCTTTTTAGTCATATGATAGCAAACTCTAGAGTTAGCACATTGGTTCAATCTAACATACTGTATACAAAAGATAAAAAGAAAATGTATCCTATTCTGTGCCACGTTTGGGCAACTCAATATATATGGGGAATATATGACTGACAGCATACTGATTTTAATGCCAACTGATGAAATGGATCTAGAGCCAATACTGTATCTCTTCATTGAAATGAAGACACAATAATATTTAAAGCAGTGATCCCCAAACTTTCTGGCTTTGTGGACAGGCAGTGGTTCTCTGCAAGCAGCGGGGCAAGCGCACTTGCATGCAAGCCCACCACTTGTGCATGTGTGTGAGCTGAGCATGCTCACACACTGCTTGTGCAAACAGCCCAGTTCCAAACAGGCTGTGGCTCAAGGGTTGGGGACCCCTGATTTAAAGGACCAGTTGTATTTATGTATTTATTGCAAAAATGAAAGAGAATCTCTATTCTCTATGTATGACACGGTGTCTGGAATTATAAGCAAGCTTTTCATGAAGCTTCACTTTTGAAAATCCTATGCTGCTGTTACTTAGAACTTTGCATTTTCAATTAAAAAGAATACTATAGAAACTGAACACATGACAACCTGACCAATAAAAAAAATTGCACGTTTGTAATATGGTGCTATATAAGGAATATCAGTTAAACAATTCTTACTATTTCATAGATCTTGTGTGCAATTTTCAATCAAACACATGTAAGGACACAATAATGTAACTTGCTGTAAATTTGCTAAACAAGAAAGCAAGAATGCAATACAAAGAAAGTACAATTTGTGTTATTTCCACTGTATCTTAGAACAGCATTATCCAAGCTGGCACTGCCAGACGTGTAAGGCTAAAACTATCAGATTTCTTAATTAGCTGGTTGGAATTGTAAGGATTTTTATTTTTCAGGATACCAGGTTAAGTGAAAGCTGCCTCATATTTCATTAATACACAGAATCCAAGAATAGGTAGACTAACCAGATAATACCTTGGAAAAATCAATTTATTTAGAATGCATAGTTCTAAGGCCACAGTTTAATCTATGTACAGATATGGCCATATGGCCATATACTGCCGTTGCCTAATCCAGACGCATATAGAATGCTGAGCTGCGCAATTTTTCAAAATACTGGGCAAATGTCAGTGTTAAAATATAGAAGACAGGAAGTATTGATTGGTAAACAGATGCATATGTAATGTTGGAAGTCTATGGAGTCTCAGTTCATTTCCTATGACAAAATATAACAGTGCAAACAAGGGTGCTTTTCCTAGGTGCTTTCAGTGTTATTTCACCAACGTGAAAGGAGGTAATGAGCTGGCCAAACTCTTGGGAACTAACACAACTCTTTAAAATATTGTACTATTGACTCCTATTATATGACCAAGAATATTACATTTCTAGAGTGGTTTATACATCAAAGAGGACTCATATTATCTCAGTACATAATGTTAAAAAAAAATCAACTGAAGCAAAAAGACATGATGCTTACTATTAGAATTTTCTCCTTTGTGGTTTGTATATACATTCAAAATTAAAACAGACCAGAAATATTTAAATTGTGTTCAAGAGTTTCTAAAACCATCCCTTTCTGCTTCTCATCAAATGATAGCCTTTACTGTGTAACTGTTACACAGAAAGCAGGCATGAAATCCAACACAGGTACTCTTAAAAATTCAGTTTTATAACACGAAGAATATGTCAAATTACCTTACAGGTATAACACATCTATATCAAAATACTTCACCCTTTTGGATGAGTGCCAGAATTGGTGCTATCTGTAAATTTGTATCAGATTGGGGGTTTTTTTTCTTAAAAGGAAATGTGTCAGCACCTAAAAGAACTAGAGAAATATCAGGCACTAAATTGCTTCCAATAATCTGTTAATGAAAAGCTTTACCTAATATGAATAATAAAAACCAAGCTCTAAATGTTAAAAAAAAGATTAAAATTAAGCACCAAATAGAAATATAAAAGTGGTGCAATGAAGATCTATTTCTACTAAAATAGGTAATGTTCATCCTCTGCCTAAAGGAATGCAATCTTGTGAACAAGTGACAGACTTATAACCAAACAGGGTTTTCTTTTTTTTTGGCAGAGGCTCTTGGTAGACAGGCTTCCAATATAGATGTGTGTCTCTGTGTGTGTATCTCTGACACACACACACACACACTCTTCATTAGCTGTCCAAATCAGATTTGATTTACTTGAACCCGTGCTCACAATTTTAATGTTATTTTTTTTAAAAAGAACATAAATTAAACATCCCACACACGCACAATTTACAAATATTCTCAATTTCTTATCAGGGCAACATCCATGAGATCATCATCTTCCTCCCCAATCAAGAAATCAGGGCTGGGCCTAGATGGTCTATCTGATGTAAGGATGGCACTGCTTGTCATAGACAGGGACTGTTCTGAAGAGATGGGAGATTTAGACCAGCTTTCTGGCTTTATGCTGTGAGATTTCTTTTTGTCTCTCTCTTTGTCACGATCCCTGTCACGGTCTTTATCTTTCAGTTTCTTCTTTTCCTTTTTGTGTTTTTTATGCTTTTCTGAGCTATATTCTGGAAGAGGCCTAACTCCATCATCAGAGCTGGGGCTATTCTGATAAGATTTTTCTGCTATAGATGATCCAGATTCACTCTCACTGTCAATATTTTGGGGTGTATATGCAGGTGACTTACTGTGGCTAGGAGAACAACGCTCATGCTTTGGAGTTGATCCACTTATCAGGGGTGATCCATAATTTTTGGAAGATGACATCTGAGGCCTTAAGCCATCCCCACTTCCTTCCCCAGGTTTTTGCAAGGTAACTTTGGCTTTAATACTAGGAGAACCGCCATCATGCTTACTGATGATGATTTTGGCCACTCCAGTGCTTCCAACACTCTTTGAATCAGATGCTTTCTTGGAAGATTCAGAGGAACCTCCTGAAGCAGAGATTTTGGATTTCTCCTTGTCACTTCTTTCTCGTTTCCCCTGCAATTCATTCCCCGACATATTGTGCTTGGAGGACATGGAGTGGCCTGATGAACTGGAATTCTGGACCATTTGTCCATCCACTGAATCTTCCCCTGTGGGGCCACTGGTGACAACCCCATGTTTGAGTTTGTCAATGACAGCAGTCAGAGATGGCTTTTTGTTTCGGCTTGGAGACTTGCCTTTGGAACTCCCATGCTGATTCTGAGATGAAGACATGGAAGAGCTGCCAGATGAAAAGGAAGATGAAGATCCCATTGAAGAATTTGAAGAAGGAGGCGGCTTCTGGGACATGGAACTGGAAGATCCCATCCCTGAAGATGACTTCATGCTTGAACTTGATCCTGTCCCAGGAATGTGTGAACCTCCAGAACTGGAACTAATAGGGGACTTTGCTTTAGATGACGGGGGAGTACCTGGAACAGGTTTCATCGGAGAGGCCAGCTTGTCAGAACCGCCCGAGGGTCTAGAATGAGAAGGAGAAATGTTTGGTTTACTCATGGAAGGGTTCATAAGTGATGAAGGCTTCCCTTGAGGTTTGATCTTGGTACCTCCAGAGCCGCTGCTGAGGCCGTGTTTTGTGATGGGGGAGGACCCAGGCTTGCCCACTGATTGGGTGGAGCTTTTGGACTGACCTGAACCAGAGCTGCCTTGGCCTGAGTAGAGGCTGCTGCTCATCTTGGACCCCGAAGACCCATCCGACTTGCTGCTCTTTATTTTGCCTGACGTCGAGGAGGAAGACGAAGAGGATGATGATGACGAGGAGGACGAAGAGGAGGAGGAGGAATGACTGTGATGACTTTTGCTGCTCAAAGAAGAGACTGAGCCACTGCTTGTGTACTGCCCATGGGAAGGTTTGCCAACAGTCACTGTTCCCTTGGGAATCTGGATGGTGATTTTAGGGATGGGAGGAGTAGCTACCCCAGGGGGTGTTTGAGACCTGCCTGAACTTCCAGGAGATTTTGAGCCACCTGTGCTTGCTGGCGGGGTGAAAGGTCTGGTGGATGTACTATGAGAAGGAGATTTGCCTTCTGGCTCCACCTTCCTCCGCTTCTGGACCTTTTCTTTACTCTTTCCATCACTGGATGGGGTGCGATTGCGTTTTCCACCCTTGCCATCCAGCCCAGGGCCCGTTAAAGAACTCCCAGATCCATTACCCTCTTTGACCCGCTTCTGTGATTTCTCTTTCCCCAATTCTCCCATACTCAGTAAGGGGCTCTGGCTTCCACTATGATGCTCCAATACATCAGAGGCTCCCAGAGCCTTGCTGGTAGCAGTGATAATACTAAAGTCGACTGTGTCCGCTTGGCTGCTTGCCTTGAACTTACTCTCCCCTCCATCTCCCCCCAGTACTTGCACACCCAGAGTACTTATCGTTTGTGGTGCAAAGCCCTTGAAGTCATCAGCGTCTCCACTCTGGCTGCTATCATCAAAATAGTCTTCTCCAAAACCGCTTTGGCTCTGGCTGTTCAGGAGATCAGGGTTGAAGTCAACTCCATCTGGGAAGAACTGATTTGAAGAGTCACTATTTGGGCTTACAGTAGCATCGGCAATCAAATCAGCTGGATCAGTATATGGGTTTTCGCTGTTATTTGACTGAAAAACATCTGGATCAAAAAGGGCACTTTGTGAATGCCCTGAACTGGATGAGTCTCTTATTGGTGTCCCAATAGGAGGGCAATCTTCATTGGTATTCGGCAGTTTGGATGCTTCTTCTGCTATGTCAGAAAGAATGTCTGTAACATCAGCACCAATGCTGTCTGAACTGGAGAGCCGGACCATTCTCTGAATACTGGGTTGGGCATGAGGTATAGACTGTGGATAGGTTGTTGGAGGGGTGCTGCACTGACTGGGTGCTGGAGTAATATGAGGAGTATCTAAAGTGTCAGTGGTCATGTTGACATCAAATATGGGGTTCTGGGAATCAACATCCATAGAAAACAGCTCTCTCTGAAAGTCATCTTCAGTTTGATGCTTTGGTTTATCCACTAACACACGTGATTTTTTCTTTTTTTGCTTATTGCCCCCTGGTCCCATTTCCATCCTTGGAGAGCCAGAAGAAGAGTTCTGTCTCTC
Source organism: Ptyas mucosa (assembly GCA_012654045.1). Taxonomy (NCBI): domain Eukaryota; kingdom Metazoa; phylum Chordata; class Lepidosauria; order Squamata; family Colubridae; genus Ptyas; species Ptyas mucosa. The sequence continues at coordinate 6,050,034 of WNWU01013599.1, forward strand.
AAGTGGACTGCTTCCATAAAGAGTTGAGAAATCTTGAGCAGCATTGTCCTTCAAAAGATTCATAAGCATTGGATGGTTTTTGGTGTTGCTTGCAGGAGATGACACAGGGGGAGGTGTATGGTGTGGAGGGGTGGGACTAGAGCCAATAGTAGAGCCTACATTGCCTGTGATTTGTAGCAAACTTGTAAGAATGGGGTTCTGAGACACTTTGCTGAAGTCCTCTCCATGTCCCACTGAATCATGCCTTTCTTTGATGCCCATGCTCATACTGAATAAAGTGGAGATGGGGCCGCCAGGGAAAGTACTGGTTGGGGTAGTGGTGCCACTCATTGGGTTGTTGCCAGTAGTCATGCCATATCCTGGGCTGCTTGCAGGAGGCAGATTCTTCTTCACCATATCTTCAACTGTCTCAGCAATGAGGGACAAAGCTGGTGTGTCTGCTTGGATTGTTTCTGCCTTCCTCCTTATGGCTCTCATGGTCACAGGAATTGACATGCACCTACAAGATACAATGTTGTAAAAAGCAAATTTAGTCCTACTATTTAATAATTTTCTCGGAACAGCACATCTTATCACAAAAGATGTAAACAATGGTAGGTCTAACTTTACATTTTTAACAGAATATAATTAAGTTCAAATGCTTTATAAATAGTAGTATATACATTTAACTTTTTCTTCTTTAGGACAATACAAAGCAATACATAACTGCTTTAATAAAAAAATGAAAAGCAACTAAGTATTATTTTTAAGTCATGGCAAGTAGCATCCTATGAAGCACAGATGAAGGCCTTTCTCTAATAATCTTTCCCATCCCTTCCAAATATTTTTTTAATTCCCTTCTCTCAATTAACAAATGAACAAAACAAGACATACTAATTTGTTAAAGTAACAATAAATTATTGTAGTAAAAACGAAGTTAGGTATGGCCCAGTAGTTTTATAAAATGTGCCACAATTATTTTAGATTATGTTAAACTAAGAGACCGAATGCAGTTCAGAACACTATGTCCTTCTAGACCAGGGGTCTGCAACCTTAAACACTCTAAGAGCCATTTGGACCCCTTTCCCACAGGAAAGAAACTCATCACTTACTCCCACCCAATCACATGACTCCCCTAGCCACGCTTACCCAGCCAGTCATTAGGGCAGAGAACTGATTGTTAAAAAACACCGGGAACCACAAAAACCTTTTGACATTCTCTCTCTGTATCTATGTCTTTCCCCTTCTATCTTCCTCTCTCTCTGTGTGTGTCTCTCTCCCCTCTCTGTATTTCTCTGTGTCTCTATGTCTCTCTCCCCCCTTCTCTGTGTGTGTCTGTGTCTCCCTCTCTCTCTCCCCTTCTATCTCCCCCTCTCTCTGTATTTCTCTATTTCTGTGTCTCTCTATGTCTCCCTCTCTATCTCCCCCTCTGTATCTCTCTCTCTATGTCTCTATCTCCCCCCCTCTCTCTATGTCTCTGTGTGTGCATGTATTTCTGTATCTCTCTCACTCTCTCGGAAAGCCAAGGCTGGGCCAACCCGGCAAGTTCTCCTTGGGGCTCTTCACTACTCCTTTTCTTCTTGGCAACTTTTTGGAAATCCAGGGTGGCTGAGGAACAAGAGTGAGCCACGGTGAAGACTTCCCTTTAGGCAACTCTCCTCCTCCTCCTCTCGTGACCCCCTGGCTGGCTGTGGCAGGGCCAGGAGGGTGTGCACGAGCAGAAAGACCCTCCTCAAACAAGCAGCCGGGCTCAGCCAAAGCGCAGCAAAGGCGCACGTGTGGCGGCTGGCCGCTGGTCTCCCCACTTGTACATACCCTCCTACCACAGCTGGCCAGGGGGTCACAAAAGGAGGAAGAGAGTTGCCCAAAGGGAAGCCTCTGCTACAGCTCGCGCTTGTTCCTCAATTAGCCCAGATTTCCAAAAAGTTGCCAAGAAGAAAGAAAAGGAATAACAAAGAGCCCCAAGGAGAGCTCGCTGGATTGGCCCAGCCTCGGCTTTCCGAGAGAGAGAGAGATGAGGCACAGAGGGAGAGAGGAGGTGGGGAGAGAGAGAGAGAGAGCCCCAAGGAGAGCTCGCCAGGTTGGCCCAGCCTTGGCTTTCCGAGAGAGCGAGCAAGCGAAGAGGCACAGAGGAAGAGGAGGGGGGGAGAGAGAGCGAGAGCCCCAAGGAGAGCTTGCCAGGTTGGCCCAGCTTCGGCTTTTGGAGAGGGGGAGAGAGAGAGAGAGAGAGAGAGAGAGAGAGAGAGAGAGGGAGAGAGAGAGAGAGAGATACACAAACACACACAGAGAGACACAGACATAGAGGGAGAGAGAGGGAGAGAGATGCAGAGAAAGGGGGAGACCAGCTGCCAGGCGAGCGTCTTTGACAAGAGTGCTCCGGCTTTCTCCAAGTCTGACCCCTGGGGTGGGCATGCGAGGTTCAGCGGGGCCATCCCCTTTTCCCATTGCCCTGAGCTTCTTTACTCCTCCAGTGGTACAGTGCTGCCGCGGCTTTCATTGAAAAGCATCATCTGGGCGATGAAAGTCCCCCTTGCAAGTTTTATTGCTGCAGCTGGGCGCTGTGGGCCTGTCCCCCTTTCCATCATCTCCTCCTCCCAGATCCCATTCCCACCCCACCAGCCCTCGTGTTAGTGAGGCGGGCATCGGTCGCAGCCGGGTCATGCCAGTGTTTTAGGGCAGAGAGCAGGTTGTGCGTCTCCCCAAGCGACCAAGGCACGCCCAGCACCAACAAGAGCCAGAAGAAGTTCCAGCAAGAGTGAAGCGCTAGAGAATCAGCCCTGGCTGCTTCTCAATCCCCTGTTGTCACCCTTACCTTCTCAGGCCAGGCGAGGAGTGAAGGGGAGGGGAGGGCGAGGGGTGGGGCCAGCCAGTGGTGGGATCAACTGACAGGGAGCCACAGCAGAGGACCCAAAGAGCCGCATACAACTCTAGAGCTGTGGGTTGCCCACACCTGTTCTAGACTGTGCTCTATTGCAATTTCTGTTTAACAAAAATAAGCACCTGAAAATAGGTACAGGTAGTCCTTGACTTACGGCAACAATTGTTGTAGAATTTTATTGGTAAGCAAGATTTATTAAATGAGCTACACCAGATTTTGACTTGTTATTATTAAGAGAATTATTGCAGTTGTTAAGTGAATCACGAATCCAGTTTCCCCTATTGATTTTGCTTGCTGGAAGTCCACTGGAAAGATCTCAAATGGCAATCATATGATCCTATGACATTGCAACCATTGTAAATACATGATGGTTGCCAAATGCCCAAATTTTGATCATGTGATTGTGGAGTTGTCATAAGTGTGAGAAGTGGGAAAGGTTGTAGAGAAAGTGGTGGCACTTCAGCTCCTGCGGTCATTGGAGGAAACGGATTATATAGACCCTTTTCAGTCTGGCTTCAGGCCTGGCTACAACACGGAAACTGCTTTGGTCACGCTGATGGATGATCCCTGGTGAGCCTGAGATGGGGGTCATTCCTCCATCTTGGTGCTACTTGACCTCTCAGCGGCTTTCAATACCATTGACCATGGTATCCTTCTGGGACGACTAAGGAAGCTGGGAGTGGGAGGCACTGTGTTTTGGTGGTTCTCCTCCTATCTCTCTGGTCGGTCACAGTCGGTGTTGGTAGGAGGACAGAGGTCAACCCCTAGGCCCCTCATTTGCGGGGTGCCTCAGGGCTCGGTCCTCTCCCCCCTATTTAACATCTACATGAAGGCGCTGGATGAGATCATCCAACGATACAGGGTGAGGTATCAGCAATACGTTGATGATACCTAGCTGTATATCTCTACCCCGCGTCAATTCAGTGATGCGGTGGATGTGATGTGCCGGTGCCTGGAGGCTGTGAGGGCCTGGATGGGAGTCAACAGGCTCAGACTTAACCCAGACAAGACCGAACGGCTGTGGGTATTGCCTCCTAAAAGCTATGTTGACTGTCCATCCTTGGTTCAGGGGAGGGGAGGGAGGAGAGAAATTGCCCCCCTCAGAACGGGCTTGCAATTTGGGTGCCCTCCTAGACTCACAGCTAAGATTAGAGCAACATCTACAGGAGGAGCCCTGGTGGCGCAGCAGACTAAAGCACTGTTATTAACATCAGCTGCCTGCAATTACTGCAAGTTCAAATCTCACCAGGCTCAAGGTTGACTCAGCCTTCCATCCTTTCAAAGGTAGATAAAATGAGGACCCAGATTGTGGGGGCAATAAGCTGACTTTGTATGAATATATACAAAAAGTATGAAGGCTATTGCTTAATGCATTGTAAGCCCCCCTGGGTCTCTGGAAAAGGGTGGCATATAAATCAAATAAAAAAAAATAAATAAAAAATCTGACAGCTGTGGCTAGGGGGACCTTTGCACAGGTTCGTCTGGTGCACCAATTGTGACCCTACTTGGATCGGGGGGCTCTCCTCATGGTCACTCATGCCCTTGTCACCTCACAGTTAGATTATTGCAACGCGCTCTGCATGGGGCTACCCTTAAAAAGTGTTCAGAGACTACAGTTGGTCCAGAACGCAGCCGCACGAGCTGTCGTGGGTGCACCTAGGTACACCCACATTACACCAATTCTCTGCGAGCTGCACTGGCTGCCTATTGGTCTCCGGTCACAATTCAAGGTGTTGGTTATTACCTTTAAAGCCCTACATGGCTCAGGGCCAGGATATCTTCGAGACCGCTTTCTATCGCATAGTTCCCAGTGACCGGTAAGATCCCACAGAGTTGGTCTCCTCTGGGTCCCGTCAGCTAAACAGTGCCGGCTGGCAGGCCCATGGGGGAGGCCCTTCTCTGTGGCTGCCCCAGCTCTCTGGAACCAGTTACCTCCTGAGGTCTGGACCATCCCCACCCTATTGGCCTTCCGAAAAGCGGTGAAGACCTGGCTTTTCCAGCAGGCCTGGGGCCGTTGATCTCGCTCTTGCGATCTGGCGAGATCTGGCCATGAATGGTATGAATGAGTTTTAATGTTTTTAATGTTTTTAATTTTTAAATGTTTTTTATTAGGATTTTAAATATATTGTGAGCTGCCTTGAGTCTTCGGAGAGGGGTGGCATATAAATTGAATTAAATTGAATTGAAATTGAAATTGGTTGTAAGTCACTTATTTCCATGCTGTTGGAATATAGAATTGTCAATAAAGTAATGGTTGTAAGATGAGAAGTATATGTACCTTAACTCTCCATATTATTTCTGTTTCAAAGAAAGATGCAAATCTTTCAACTTTATTCCCACTGCCAATATAACAACATAACTGCCACAATTCTTGGTTCTTGGAGGTAATTAGATAAAAATACAGTTAGTGTGTAGTTCCTAGCTATAAAATAAATTGGCCAATCCTGAATAAGAAAAAAAATGGGTTATATGCATTTTGTTCTATATGAAAGTGATTATATCTGATTAGATACAGAGGCATGTTATAGGTAGTCTTCAACTTACAACTGTTCATTTGGTGACTGTTCAAAAAAAGGGACTTATGACCATTTTCCACATTTATGACCATTGTAGCATCCCTATGATCATGTGATCAAAATTCAGACACTTGACAACTGTTTCATATTTATTGGTTGCAGCAGTGGTGGGTTTCAAATATTTTTTTTACTACTGGTTCTGTGGATGTGGCACGGTATGGTGGGCATGGCATGGTGAACGTGGCAGGGGAAGGATACTGTAAAATCTCCATTCCCACCCCACTCTAGGGGAAAGTTACTGCAAAATCCCCATTTCCTCCCAATCAGCTGGGACTCGGGAGGCAGAGAATAGATGGGAATGGGGCCAGTCAGAGGTGGTATTTACAGGTTCTCCAAACTACTCAAAATTTCTGCTACCGGTTCTCCAGAACTGGTCAGAATCTGCTGAAACCCACCTCTGGGTTGCAGTGTCTTAGGGGCATGTGATCACCTTTTGCGACCTTCTGACAAGCTAAATCAAAGGAAAGATAGATTTATTTTATAACCCTGTTACTAACTTAACTGCAGTGATTCACTTAACAATTGTCTATTATAAAATGGATAAAACTTACTTAACAACTGTCTCACTTAGCAACAGAAATTTTGGGCTCAGTTGTGTTCTTACGTCGAGGACTATCTGTATGCTATCATACACTGAATGTGCTAGTGGCCCAATTCATACACACTTCGAAGCCGTAAACCACTACTTGCAAACTATATTGCCTGGATTTACTATGTGAAGCCATAACAAAACAAAGTACGGTATGTTGTGTTTTAATATAGTGTATGAATCTAGCCAATCTTCTTGTATAGCTTTGAAAAAATTAGGCAAAGTATATTCAGAATAGTGTTGCATTGAGGGAGGCTTTTTTGCTATTGTAGTAGCATCTGAAAAATAGCAGTGTATGAAACAGAAAAGCAGTAAAGAAAGATTTATGGTGAAAGCTATTTGAATATATCTCTGAATAATCATGTTTATATTTTACTAGTTTTAAGTCATCAGGTTTTTTTGTTTAAGCAGACATACCTTTGGACAACCTTTGCAATGAAATCATCTGTGCAGATGAGTGCATCAGAAAGCCCTTTGTACAATTTACAGTTCACATGGGTAGAATCTTGTACATCCATTACCACTGAAAGACAGAATTCATAAGCAGAATGTTATTGAAAATGTGACTGGCCCAAGGTTACCCAGTTGGTTTTCATAGCTAAGGTGGAATATGGTCGCTGCTTTCTAGTCTAGCGTCTTAGCCAGTAGACCATACTGGCTCTCAGTTTATACATATATCTTGCCCAATCCTCCTCCTTCCTGCAACTCACCACAAACTAAGGAGTCATTAACAGGGTGCTGAAAAGATACACTGAAGCAGGAATCAGAAAGAGGGCAGACTTCAAACTGCAGGATGCCAGGGGAATCTGAAAAAAAAGACACAACTTGGTAATATACCCGAAAGAAAAATACTTGTTTAAGTATGGATGTCAATAAGCCTTTGAAGTTCTAGAGAACCCTATTCACTTTATAATGAAACTCAAGGAAATAAGAGACATTCATGTTTTTATCTGTAACTTATTTATGACATGGAAAAATCAATTTGAAGGCAAGGTTAGATAATTTGTTGTCCCCATAAAAAAAACTTTTGAGAGCTAAATCGGGGGCTTTTAAATTTGATTTAATAAAAGATCTTCCCAAATAGAATTGGTGTTAGGGAATGACAGAACCATCAGTAATACTGTGGTTCTTTAACTGGTTGTTAACTGTCGTTTGCTTGTTGAGTTCTGAAAAACTGAAAACTTTGCACTTTTAGAATAAAATACTATTTTTTTCAAAGCTCCTTTCTTTAGAGGTTTGCACATTTGTTGAGAGATATAGAAATCTACCATCTCCCTTTCTGATAGACTGCCTTGTCCTTTGCATAGAACAAAACTCTGCTCAGTTCACTGATTCATCATAGCTGCCTAAATCATATTTGTTATGTGCTTATAAACTACTATATATTTTGTATTTTGCCATTTTTAGGTTTTTATTAGTTTGTACTCTGTCTATTCCTATGGAATTTAATTGCTCTTGGAAACAATTCAAAGGAAAATATGCAAATGAAAGTGAAAGCTATGTTTAATCTTGCCAGAAGAACCATTCCTGATGATAAAAAGACAGCTAATATTTTTAAAACAATTCTGAAATGAAGTCTCTCCAAGAATGAAACGGATATCTGTAGGACTATTGCAACTGTTTTTTTTTTCTGCTGTTTGCTCTTATCTGTGACTCTCATTTATATATTAGCCAAGATCAAAAAGGTCAGTGATGAGACTGAGAAGAGTTGCAGTCTAAAAATATCCTAACAGCCATATGTTGCCATTTGTAACTTAACCTATCTCACAGATTTGCTGCAAGGCTATAGTGAAAAAATCCTAAACTCGCCAATCTGTATTCCTTGGAGGAGACACAACAAATTCTCCTAACTGTAATTTGATTTCATTTATCTTATTTTTAGTATTTCCTCAAAATATCTAACATATTCTGTACCCACTTCATACCTCTAGCAAAGTCATAAACATACTATGTTGGGAGAATCCTGATACGTTAAATTTCATACAAAATTAGTTTTAAATTTAATATGCCAAAATCATGGTTGAAATTCTTTCTAATTACTGTCTAAAATACAGGCATCATGTCAATACTATTCTAATTTTATCCAATTTTCTCTATAAAAGATATTTTCAGCTACAAAAGATGTTTTCAGTTTCATCTGGAAAAAAATAACACTATATAAAAATTGAATTTATGCCTGCTTGTACTAATCATGTACTTCAAAATTTTCAAGGTCTTTTGAGTTGCATGATGCCAAATCAAATCAAACAACCAAATAAAATCTATAAATCCAGTTTATCTTTTAGATAGATATACAATCTACTATAATTCTTGAGATGAAAGATGCATAATAGCATGTAAATATAGGTAAATACATTATAGGTAGTTCTTGACATGCCCACAAGTTAGCCTAAAATTTCTGATGTTAAGCAAAACAGTTATTAAGTGAATTTTGCCCCATTTTATGACCTTTTTTGATGTTTTAAGTAAATCACTGCTTTTGTTAGTAACACCATTAAATGAATCTGTCTTCCCCATTGACTTTGCTTGTCAGAAGGGTGATCACATGACCTGATACACTGCAACTGTCATAAATATGAATCAGCTGCCTGTGTCTGAATTTTGATCAGGTGTGAAAAATAGTCATAAATCACTTTTTGCAGTTCTGTTATAACTTTGAATTGTCACTAAACGAATTGAGGTAAGTTGAGGACTATCTGTACTGTATATGATAACAACATCACAAAATGTTCATTAGAAATATATGTTGACTAGCAGAATGACAGATGCAGAAGTGAAGCCTATTTGCATCTTCTATTTTTCTGGAACAAAGTATCTGTAAAATAAGCATGCAGAATTTTTAAAGTGGCTTATTAAACAAAAATAATATTTATGTTTAAATATCTCTCCCTCTCTCTCTCTCTTCTGTGTGTGTGTGTTCTGAATTTGACAATGCCAGTAATGAAAGTGTCTTTTAAAAGCTCTTTGGGTGGTTCCTTTTTAAGGAAGCAGTAGTACTCACCTTCTTTTAAAACAGTTCGCTTGACACAGCTGCCTATTAGTGTATTGTAGGCCACCTGATGCCTAATCATACTGAGAATGAGAGGTACTCGACTAGGATGGTGGAAAGCAATCTTATTAAGCAGTGTTCCTTGAAGGCTTCGTCCATCTGGCAATGGGGCATCTTTGTTGAGGAAATAACAGTGCTGTTGTCCTGGCAAGGCCTGGAATTTGAAATACATGAACACATATTACATAAAGCAGGAGGGAATATTATAAAGCAAATGCCTTTATAAGGAGTAGCCTTACAAAGGTGATCTGAATCACCTTTCAAGGCAAAAGTTTATTATGTGCCACAAAGTTGTTTCAATTCCTACTGACCATATAGATACAGTAGATTTTATCCATAGGAAAATTACACATTTAAAAATATTTAAATTATACTGTTCCCAAAATTCAAAGTATCTTACAAAGAAAATGTGCCAAACTAATCATGTTGGAATCATTCAGATATTTAGCATACATCTCTTACAATATCTAACAACTGTGTGTGTGGTTACTGGAGTAAAGGAGATGTATTCTAATGATGAACTACCTAATCCTGGAATGTATGCAGTAACAAATGTTTTGTTCATTTAATAACAGGGGACAAAATAATAACACTGAAAGCATCCTTTCTCAATTCCACTCCTATCAAGCTCAGCAATCAGTATCAATTATTGGGTTCATTACAAAAAATCTAATTTAAAATTATCTGCACATAGTCGGCAACAGACTGCTTTGATCTACATTTGACCACTTTGTTTAGGTTCCATTACAGAGCTTACTTATGGCGTATGTTCTTATACAGTGCAAGTATAACATTTTGATTTATTATTTTATAGACATTTTAAAATAAAATTTAACACATGTTCAATTCTAACTGACTCTTCTGGGAATAAATTGATATATAATGCTTTAAATCCAACACAGTTAAGAAAAAGCTTTTTTCTAGGTTTGCCCATGTCATAAAGAAATTATCCTTTAATTTCCATTCCAGGTAAATAATGTGACATCAAAAAATAATAGACTTTTTATTCTAATTTAGATTGCATACTACTTATTTTGCAAGAAAAAGGCTTATTAAAAGATAAGGTTCAACTAAGTACTGTAAACAGAATTAGGCACATTATAGATGAAGATCCAAGCATATTGTTTTAAATCTTAAAAGATGTCTAAGAGTTACAAACTTTCAAAATGGCTGTTGACAGAAGTGACAAAGAGAGGAAGTTAGAATAAAAACCCCTAAACAGAAAGTGGGAGATAGAACCCCTTGGAAATTTATAGCAATACACCATAAAAATGCATGGCTTGAATTTGAAATAAAATATAACATTCTATACAGGGTTGATGTTGTAGGAGATTTTTCTAAATTTCGTTATCTTCCTTATGTCAATGTTATATCTTAGTATTATAACAAGAGAATGTTATGTCAACAAGAATGTGATGAAGGAAGAAAAAATGTCGTTAACCATTTCTACGTTTCTGTAACTATTCCACTTTGGAAAGCATAAAGATTATTTTCTCTGTATTGCGGAGCACTGAAGATCTTTAAAATGCAGAAATCTGTTATAGATCTACTGAGCTTTGTTCTCTGGGATAGAAAACCTAATTAGTAACATTTGTAACAGTATGAAATTGAAACTACCATTCAAAAAGGGTAGTGTTTATAATACTCTCTAAATATTTCTCAGGTACATAAAATAGATAATTCTGTAGATTAAGAAAAAAGCAAATAAAACGCAAAACAAACTATCCCAAAGGTGCTTTTTTTCAAGAGTCAAACTGGTTTTTCTTTGAAGACATTTCACTTCTCATCCAAGAAGCATCAAAGAAGAAGCAAAACGTCTTCAAAGAAAAACCAGAAAGTCCAGTTGAGTCTTAAAAAAACACCTTTGGGATAACCATGTCCTGGATGACTGAGAATCTCCATAGACACAAAACAAATTACTATCTAAAAAAGGATTTTCAGATTTCCTCTGAACCACCAAAATATAGGCGTTATTGCTTTTATATATAAAATGGACAGTATGATAGAGAAATTAACAATGAGCCCCATATACATCTATGAGAAGAAATCCTACTGAATTCTCTGGAGCTTATTCCAAGGTAAGATAATATATGTGGGTATATGCATATTTATTTATTTATTTAGTAATGTTTATGTAGTGTATATTGGAGGTGGTGAACCTTTGAGAGATGTGTGCAACAAAATTTCATTTTAATGTATTCCGATTAGCGTGCATTTAAAGTGACAATAAAATTATTCTAAGTCTAAGCCTAAATCGGCATATTTAGAATAATTTAAGAGAAGATTAATCCCAGAATGGTGAAATTAAAAGGAAAAAAGAGAAAGAGAGAAGATAGGAAAAGAAATTAGCCTACAAGTAGTCCCTGGGTTATGTCCATTTGTTTAACAACATCATTCAAAATAATGATGGCATTGAAAAAAATGGACTTACCACAGGTCCTCAAAGTTATGGCCACTGCAGCATTCCTAGTCATGTGATCAAAATTTGAGTGCTTAGTGACTGATCTGCATTTACAACTATTGCAGCATCCTGTGGTCACATTTTCTTGTCCTGTGCAAACTGCCTCCATTTCAACTCCACCCCCACCCCCAATAAGCCTATCTCTACCTCCCAATCTATGCCCTTTTTGGTTGCCCTGCAAGCATGGCCAAGATAAGAGGCTGCTGTATTCTGCTGCTGTACACTCCCCCCCCCCCCCGCTATGAAAGGCGGCCAAAAGGGCAGAGACAGTCCTAGCCTAACAACTGCATGGTCCTAGCCCTGTGATGGCAAACCTATGCCACTTGTACCAGAGGTGGCAGTGCCCTTTCTGTGGGTACGTGAGCCGTCACCCCAGCTCAGCTGTGCATGTGTGCGGGGCTCCTGCCAGCCAGCTGGTTTTTGGGTCTCTGCTGTGCATGTGCGGGGGGTGGGGCGCACATAGGGGGGGTGTCACGTGCGCATGCACAGGGTGCATGCAGGGGTGGTACACACATGCATCGGGGCGCATGCGCAGGGCCTGCACATACATTGCATTTGTGGGGTTTGGCCACACACACTTTGGGCACTCGGAAAAGTGCCTTTTCCAGTCACTGGAAAAGATTAGCCATCACTGTCGTAACCTGACAACAAGCTGAATTGCCAGGACTGCCTTTGCTAAGTGACATAGTCATGTGATGTTTTCCTTAACAATTGCTTTGTTTAGTGATGGAAATTCTGGTCCCAGTTAGGGTTGTAACCTATGGATTGACTGTACTTGAATCTCAAATCAATATAGGACTTCTCAGTTAAACAGCAATGAGATTCTCAGTTCAAAGTTAAAGGCATTACATAATAAAACACAATTATATTTATAGCACTATGTATTAACATTTTTCTGGTGTTCAGAAAATTCTATACTTAGAACTTGCCTAGCTCATATGTTATTCTCTCACTTGATAACTTACAGCATAGAAGCGCATAGTATGGTGCAATGGACAAGGATCCTCCTCCTCCTCCTCCTTGGATAGCTCAAACTGTGTGATGAGCTCATATAATGGAACATATGTCGGAGGAGTGTCAAACAGCGGGATACCTAGAAATAGTAAGAAAATATTATCAGCCCCAGAGATTTAACTGAAGAACAGCTGTTATTACATTGCAGTTGAGGGAATATTGTATTCTTTAGTGCAATTCCTCCAAGGGGGTGGGGGGAGGAACATACTGCACTATGGAATTGTCATAATTATCTTCCCAGACACCACAAGTGTTTAATACACAAATACATTCCCATTTGGCAACTGGAAGTCAAGGATTATATCATTAATTATATAATAAAGCCAACCTAAAAATTAACATGGTCCACAGAGAGAGCACTACACTTGGGAGATAAAAAGGTATAATCATCAATAGATTTATTATATTAGAAAACCTGTGCCTTTTCCCGTGTTCCTCTCCCAACATGTTAACTAAGTATTTTAGCCTATTATCTCTGTTTTGAATTGGAGGCTGAAGGCATACTTGTAGAACTACAGGGGAGCTAAAATAGTTGTGAATAATCCAAATTTACATATACATATACATAT